>JADHKN010000101.1:0-67713 GCA_019925475.1 Ophiostoma ips
GCACCGCAATGCTGCCTCACCGCCGGAGGGGTAGTTATTCTCTGGTGTTGGAAGAAAGTTACGAGGAGCTACGAGGATATGGATAAGAAGATGAAGATGGGAAAGATGAGATCTTGCGGATCGTCGCCTTTCAAACAAGACCCTTGCGTGTTCTTCAAACTCTAAATAAAAATAAGGACAGCGAGGGAGGAAACACGAACGTACTCCGTAGTCTGTCTTTTCCACGAGTCATTGAGAGAAGAGCAAGGGGAAAGGGTGAAAAAACACCTCATCAGGCGATGCCACCCTCTTCCGTGCTTGTCCGGAGTAGACAGGGTCAGGGGTGGCAGCCAGCCAGCCAGCCAGCCAGCCAGCCAAGACAGCAGGTGTTTGTGGGCACATCTTTTTCTCTTTTTTTTCAATATTTTTTTCGGGGTGGACGTACTCTGTCGTTTCTACCGACCATGGCCACGGCCACCGGCTGGCTATCACTCGTACTCCGTAGGAGAGCATTGATCTGGATGAGGTGCCATCAACGCTTTGATCTCGTCGACTTATTCAACCCACGAACAAAGTCGCATGAACATATACGAGTAGGAAAAAAAGAGTCGCATGAACATATAGTTGCGCTGCTATTGCTGTGCGTGTGCAGGCCGGACAATAAGGGCAAATGGACAGCATGTGCAGTAAAACAAGGCTACTACATGCTACATACCCCGTACTCCCGTCGACGGGCGGCTTATGCAGCGCGGGTATGTATGCTGCAATGTGCTGCAGTGCTGGTGATCCTGACATGCAGTAGTGGGCAATGGGTATTGGGTACGGGGTCGTTGTTGCCATCTATCTGCCTTGGTCTTCATGGTGATTGATGATTGATGGTTGATGGTTGATGATTGATTGCTCCCTTTTACTCGACGATTTGATTGCTCGAAATAAAGAACGTCAAATAAAGAACGTCAAATAAAGAGCGTCAAATAAAGAGCGTCAAATAAAGAGCGTCAAATAAAGAGCGTCAGACATTCTCCCTGGCCGTCCAACAAATCACAGCATCAAACAGCCTCTCAAATATACAGAGTACTCCGTAAAAAAAAAAAAAAAGGAGACAGATGGCTGGAAATGAGAGCGCCATGAAACAGGAGCTGTATGTACTCTCTTCTCCGTCTCTCTCTCTCCCCCATCTCCTGACCACCTCATTCGCCCAACCGCTTTTCCCCCGAAAGACTTGCTCATATTGGGGGGGGGGGGGCTCTCCCTGGTCGACGTGAAAGAGCCAACGACTCGACTCATACGGGACCGGGGAAGGCGGGGAGGGAGGAAAGGGAAGGAGAGGGCACTGTGCTACACTGCAACGGCTTCCTTTGGAAGCCAAAAAAAAAAAAAAAAAAAAAAAAAAAGGACGACGCTTCGGCCGGAACAGACCTGGCAGGTGCACTCAACTCACTCACTCCTCTTGTGTCCCCGGGACACCCGTCCAATAGGGGACGAGCCACGAGCTAGTCGGTGCGAGGCCAGAAGGGGGAGGAAGGAGGAAGGGGTGGGGGGGCCGCCGAGAGGTCAAAGGGCAAACCGAAGGAGCAAGGAAGGAGCATCACTCCGTGGCTTACGACGTACTCCGTAAGAGTACAGAGAGAGCAAAGTCCTGCTCCGAACAGAGACGTTGGACGGGAGCCCGAGACGGGACCAGCCACCCTGTGTTCGGCATTTACAGCGTCCCGCCACCGCCCAGGCGGGTTGGCGAAATCAGAGGGGGGGAAGGGGGGGAGGTAGAGCGGGAGAGAGGAAGAGAAAGAAGAAGGAGGGGCGATAGACTGTTGCTGCTCTTCTGCTGAGACAGGTGTTACGAGTAACACGCAGCGGTCTGTCTGGACTTTTTTATTTCTTCTTTTTCTTTTTTTGCGCCGCCGCCGCCGCCGCCGCCGCCGTAGCAGTCGGGAGCCGTGTTACCCTCTGTGCTGTTAACGACCAATGTATGGATACCTGGCCATAGGTGAGGGGTGGCTGGAGCGGGAGACAGGGGGGTGTTGACGCAAATAGAAAAAAAAAAAAAAAAAAAAAAAAAAAAAGACGATAAAATGCATCATCATCGACTGGCGATCAGAAAAAAAAATAGCTTGTACGATATGCAGAAGAAGCGGTGAGTACAAGGCTAGTCCCAAAGGGGCTGGGGCGAGACGCTAGGTGGCACCTTTTTTTTTCCTTTTTTCCTTTTTGCATTTTCTTTCCTTTTGGCTGTCGATTAGCTTTTTCGATTGATTCTCGTCGATAAATTCGATGCGAGCATTTTATCGACGGTTTGAGTATATCCGAGATGGAACAGCCGGAGATAGAAGTTGTAGGGAATAATGCATTAGGAAGAGACAGTTGAAAGAAAAAGAAAAAGGTTAGAATAGCAAAAAAAAAAAAAGAAAAAAAAGAAAAAAAAGAGGAAAAGAAAGAATGCAAGAAAGAACGAAAGAAAAGAAAGAAAACTGCACAACGTTGACTGCACTCGTGCTCGTAAATCGCTACGCTACACAAAATAGATATCATATATCAAAACGCAACACATCGAGAACAACAAGCAGCACAAGCACTGCAGATGGCCACGGTCGGCCCATCTTCTCCTCTCTTCCCTTCTTCCCCCCGCCCAACGTCCCATCCTACCATCCTACCATCGTCCGGGCACAGTACTACGCCGTAGAAAAGATACCGCTTCTGCAATGCTCTGCAATGCCTGCAATGCAGCATGCTTTTGGTGTTTGACTGCCTGACGATGCACAGCAGCAGCAGAAGCAGTGGTAACTTGTTGGATTTGTTTTGTTCGCTGCGTGCATCGGGGACATTCAGCTGCAGAACCACCTCGACGAGCAGCAATGTACGTCGTAAGACTACTCGTAAATAAATAACATTGGTATCCCGCTTGTGCGTCATTAGGAACGGGCTGCTACGAGCACGAGTATGGATAATAATAATAATAATAATACAGCTGCTATGGGCATGGATAATACAGCACGCACACTAGGGAACACATCCTAAACCCACGGACGCTGCTGGCGGACAGACGGTGATCCCACACGTCGGGAGGAACTACCCAGAGAACCATGGACTGCAAAATGGGTTGGTTGTTGGGAGGGAGGGCAGCTGAAAGGTTGCCGCCCGCTCCATAATATCTCTTAAATATTAATAAGTCTACGAAAATCATAGCAGAGCGGCAATAGCCTGGATGTTGTTGATGTTGGCTGGCAAGTACATGTACATGGGCAGTCAAGAGAGCAGATGCAAGCTGTGAGTACGATACTCCGTACTCCGTATACCTCCGTACTCCGAATGCTACGAGTACGATACATGCACATGCAGACACGTGCATGCACGTAGCAAACGTGCCCAGAGGAGCTTCTCTGGCAGAGCACGAGCAACGGAGTACTCCGTACGGGGAGTATCGTACGGGGAGTACGGAGTACTTGTCCCTCGACGGGAGGCTCCTTTGTGGGCCAGGCCACACGCACTTCTTCTTTGCTTGTGTTATCTCCCTCCTGGGTTCTGTATTTTGTACTCGTATTCTGTATTCTGTATTCTGTATTTTTACCGCCCGCACAAAATAACCAAACAAACCCTGCCCTTGCTCGGAATCCAACCCATGTGAAATAGTACTCGTAGCACGACGGGCTACTGCGCGGCGGAAAACGGTCCGTCGTGCAGTGCAGTTGGCCTTTCTTCCACTCGTCCTCGTATATCATAATGAGTTATGATACAGATTTATTCGTACTCGTAGAAAAAAAACGATGGATCAGGCCACGATGATTTGCATGCCCTGTTGCACACCGTGCTTGTCGTCACACGCCGTATCACGCGTGCGAGTGAAGACGGGAGAGGCATACGAGTACAAGTCCTACTGCGGGCTATGGACTTGACCAGGAAAAAATAAAAATAAAAATAAAAATAAAAAGACCGTAGCATTTATTCCGGAGAATCTACGAGTACTCGTACATATCGGGTGTGGTTGTTTTTTTACGGAGCAGCTCTTCGCTGGCAACGCCTGCTACTCCGCTCTCAAAAAAGTAGGGCGAGATGGGACCGGATGCAAAGCCTACTGGCCTGGGCCTGCTAGGAGGAGGAGGAGGGGGGGGGATGGATGCGGCCGTTTGGATCTGGGTCGAGACCAGCCAGCATGCTCCCATGGAGTCAGCACTTGTTCATGTCCGATGCGGGATGAGGTGGCCCTCTTGATAGAGCGGCGAGGAGGCAAAAAAAAAAAAAAAAAAAAAACTGCCGTTTTTGCCCCGTCTTTGAAACAAGAGTCCCATCTCAACAGAAAGCTGTTGTTTTGTATTTTCTGCCAATCGTATTTTTTGTCTGTTTTTTTATTTATTTGAAAAAATAACCCCCAATATATTGTTTACATTATCGCCATTGCGTATTACCCTCTCCACTCCCCCCGAAAACTGTCGTGGGTGGGCTCGAGACGTGGTGCCGTGTGATTGGCCTCTGGGGGATATCGTCTCCCTTTCTCTGATACAACGCACACGGGGAGGATTGATTACTCCGTAGATTCTTTATTTTCTTTTATTTTTTTCTTTCATTTATTTTTTTTGTATTTGCTGTTGTCGATATTTTACCCCATATAATTTATACTTTCTTCTTGCAAGCTCTCTCGTGTTCATACGACGTATCTCGACGTCTGCCGTTCTCGTCTAGCTAGTATCACACCCTCCAGCAGACGGACGGGCGGTAAAGAAAAGAGAACAACAATTCCATCCAATGAGAGCGAGTAGTTTTTGGAGAAATCAAAACAAACAGAGCCAGGTTGGACACGTCACTACGAAAACAGAGGAGGAAAAAAGGAAACCGATATCGTGACAGGGCATGTCTTTATTTTCTTTTATTTTCTTCTTCATTTTCTACTCGTACTCTATTTTACTTTCTCGTTCGTTTTCTCTTTTCCCTCCTCTTTCTTGACCCCGGACACCCTTTTTTTTTTTCTCTCTCTCTCTTCGCCTCCCTTCCGGAGCTCCATCCTCATTCAGAGTAGGCTGGACGAAAGCCAGCAGGCGAGCAAGCGAACAAGAGGAAAAAGGCACCGCCAGGGCCCGCGTGCTTGTCGATCATCAACCGCCAGTCCGTACACGTAGGAAGAGTACGTACTCGTCGTTTTGGCACGGGGTTCTTCCCAGAAACAGAGCAAAGGCGCTTCGTAGCCGCTGTGCATTCAACGTCGTGTCGCCCCAAACAGACAGATAGACAGATACGGAGTAGACAGGCCAAAAGAACAACCCACAGGGATCATGGTCCTCAGATCCCGCTGCCCCCGTACGGCGTCTGCATGTCTGTGCAAAGAATGCTTCACAGCAGCTTTTCCGTGGCCAGATAAGAAAAGAGTAAGAAAAAAAGGCAAGCCTGTCTGGAGTAGAGTACGAGCATTGTGGGCTGTGATAGGAGAGAAAAGAGACTGTTCCATTGATATTGGATGGTGCAACATCGCCGTGCCACCGATAAAAAGGAAAAGAAGAAAAAAAAGAGAAAAAAAAAAAGAAAGTAAGCCAGGGATCATCTCATGTCCTGTTTCCCGCCGCCCGCTCCTCCCACCTGTGGTCACCGGGTTGTTTCCTGCCTTGCTTGTCGCTTTCTGTCTTTTCCTGTCTCGAGCATAGCGTCTCGCATGGGGGGAGGCGGGGGGGGGGGGGGGTTTGATACGAGTACTGCAAAGGATTCTAGCAACCGCCACATGCGCGTATCGTCCATGCACGGAATAAAAACGGCTAGTGTCCAGAGAGCACAATGCAAGCTACGAGTACGTCGTAGAAAGGGCTGGAAATATGAGTACTCCGAATTCGTAGCAGGGAAGCTCGCCCTGTGGCCTGATACTGGGTGGGCTAGGCCTCGTGGCGGCCATGCCGTATGGGCCGGCATTACGGAGAGAGACGATTTTTTTTTTTTTAAAAAAAAAACAAATGGCAGAAAAAAGCAGTACAGAAAAAGAAACCAAAAACGAAATGAAGACGAAATTGAGCTGTAGAGACGAAACAGATTGTCTCACCTGACGTACGAGTATGATCAGCAGCTGCCCGAGCGGTGGCCAGGCTGTTTGTTTTCTTCTTTTGAGCTTATTAATTACGGAGTGCTCGTATCTGCCGCAGCTAGGTCCAACAGGCCTCGAACGATGGTTTTGCCGACGTTTTTTTTGTGCTTTTTTTATTTATTTTTTTTTTTTTTTTGCTTTTTTTCTCATCTCTCGTTTCCTTTTGCCAAACACCAACGGGACGCCGTACTCGTACACGTTTTCCGAGCCACGGAACAGTTTCATTAACAAGGGGGCTTTTCAACGGCATGCGGCAACGTATTCGGGACCGCTGGAATGAAAATGCCCCTACGGAGTACGGAGTACGAGTACTCGTGCGGGCGGGAGAGAAACGGTGGGTTTCCTTTTGCGGCATAGGGGGCTTTGTTGTCCACAGTCCACGTTTGTTCCTCCCCCTTCATGTCTCTTTTTTTTCTTTTCGTGCCTTTTCTTCTTTCAGCAGCATTCTCCAACTGCGGCTGTGGTCGTCCCCTGTATGCACGCCCTGAAGCTCACAATTTCATCTGGCGCAGGTAGTGAGACGGAACAGGGTTGAGCTTTCTCTCTCTCTCTATTTTTATTTTATTTTATTTTCTTTTAATAACGAGTTTTGTTTTATTTCATTTTCTCATTTGCTCTCACTTCCATTTTCTTCCTGCTATCTCAGATACCCCGGTCTCGTCCATTCCATACGCAGTAGCAGACCGTTTATCGATCAAGATATCGCTGCTCCTCTTTTTTTCTTTCTCTTTTTTATTTCTTTCTCATCTTCCCCCATTCCTCCTGCGTTTCAGAACCAATCTGTTGAATTGCTGCGCTTTGTGCAATTACACAGATGCCGTCCTACGTGCCACATCGTATTCTCTCTCTCTCGTACGTGCTTACTTTTGCTGCATGCATCTTTTTTTTCTTCTGTTGAGCCAGCGATCCGATCTCGCTAATAAAAAATTATATATTATAAGCCTATCAAAAAGGGTTGCATACGTTGTCTTTATGCTGTGTAATGTGCTTTGCACGAACACCATTCCTTTTACCGCCTCAAACATGCAGGGAACAAGTGCAGCCCGTAAGCCTGTTTCTCTGACGACCTGCACGACGCCATCATTGCCGGCAGCCTGTTTTTTTTTAAAAAAAAAAGAAAGAAAAAATATCACTTCTACGAGTACTTTTCGGCAGTCGACAAGTTGGCGGCATACGGAGTAGATCAGGAGACCGAGGGCCCAGACTGGGGTTTTGTCGTATGCATGTCTCTGCTCCGTCTATTTCCCTCTTGTTTCTCTTTTTTTTTCTGGCCTCGCTCTTGTGCGTGCCATTGGGTACCTGAGAGTTGTCTGTCCCTGGCATGCTTTTTTTTTGTGTGTAGGAAGCAGAAGTGCATGCAGCGGTGCAAACAAGATGGGTGCAGAGAACAAAGTTGCAGACAGACACAAAAAGGTGCATAGACGCACCTATGTAAAAATGTACAATGTATTCCAGATCTTGAACAGATCTGACAGAGTCAAGCTGTCTAGGAGGATTTTTTTATTTAATGCGGAGAGCTACGACGTACGGAGGTACTCCGTACTAAGCCATGCCATGCCATGCCATGCCATGTCGTGATGTGCTTTGCCTCACATGCACAGGGTCTCTGATGTACGGAGTAGGTACGAGTAACGAGTACGACTACTCGTAGGGCCTAAAAGAGGCTGCGAACTAGTGGCGACTCCAGCGTTTCTTCCCGCCAGTTGGGCCTTCTTTCCCTGGTAAAAACCGAGTCTTATCGGAACCGAGCGCTGTACCCGTTCAGCTAGCATGGCTTACATAACACACGCTAAAAAAATAAAAACGCTCAAACAAGCTCTCAGAAGCGCCGGCGTGCATGGCGTGTGCAGAAGTGTGCAGAGTGCAGCGTGCATGGTACAGGCCTGTAACAGCTTGCGGGTGCACGTACGAGTACGGAGTACGTTTACTTTGGCCTCGGCGAGCAAGAGAAGAATCTAGCGTTTGGTGGGGGGAAGGACGGCGAATGCACAGTATGAAACCGATTTTTGGATGACAAAGCCGGCGATGCCGAATTGCTGATTGGCTTTACATTCATCGTTTTTTTCTTTTTTCTTTTTGCGCTGGCTTGAACAATGCAGCCTCCCGAAATGAGTTGTACGTGCAAGATGGCCATATGGATGGCACCGCGAGTACAGCGTCGCTATATATAGAATAGAAAGAAAACAGAACTACTCCGTAGGAATTATTGGTGATCGGAAAAGCACGATGCTAGAGCGCGGAGGAAAAGAATCGAAACGACAGAAAAACGGATCGCCACTAGGGTCGGGCGGACTGGCCAGGCGGTACAAGTACGGAGTACAGGTACAGACCGACAAGGCAGCCGGCCGGCAGGCTATTACGAGATGGGTGAGACAGGGAAAACGACAGAAACAAGAGACTGACTGCAGCCGTTACTTTTCATAGGTCTCAATTATGATTCGATGCTGCGTGCTCCGTAGGATTTCATCGATAGGGGAGGCGGCTTCCACACCGGCGGGGAGGTAGTGACCCTACGACGTACGAGTACAGAGCACCTCGTACAGCCTATATATAGTGTGATATAGCATTTACACAAAGACATCCGTGCTTTTTTTTTTGTTGTTGTTGTTGTTGTTGTTGTTGTTGTTGTGTGACGGCGAGCAACGACACGCAAAAAGCGCGAGTTTCATAGAAGCTCGGTTCGAAAACAAAACAAAAAAAAGAAAGAAAGTGGCTTGTGCGAAGGATCAAAATGGCGCTTACAGGGCCGGGCGGGTAAGGAGGCGGGCGAGAATAAAACACCAAAAAAAACACGAGGCTGGCACGAAAACGATCGGTCAACAAAGCTACCAGGGAATGGGAAACGATGGAAGCGGGAACGCCATGTATACAAACGACCTGTTGAAACACGTTGATGCGGAGTCATATGGAGCAGGAACCAAGAATGAAAAAAAGTCAAAACTTATCAAAGAACAACTCAAAAATACCACGGGTCTCTTTGTTCCCTGTCCTCACAGAAAAACAGAAAAAGGGGCCGCCTCGTTCAGCTTGTGTGGAGCGCTCGCAGCAGGGTGTTTGCATGTTGGACAGGTGTACGAGTACAAGAAAGAATTCCCGGTCCTCTTTCTACAGAGTACGACGTATGATTTTACTCGTATCGTATCAACGACCGGGCCCCATGCCGACACGGCGCCAAGGAGGGACCGGCTTACCGACAAACCGATTCCCGACAGGCAAGACGATAATCATGCGGCCGCCACGAGGATCAACAGACGCGTATCGAGAGGGTAGTAGTATGTCTTGAAAGACAAGAATAAAACAAGAAACAGCTCTTATCAGATAGCTGTGGACTGAGACAGGCAATCCGGCCAGCAGCCAATCCCCCGGCTCACCTACAACATCGTACTCCGTAGAGTCCTTCTGGTGGCCGTGCCTTTCCGTATCTTGCCTAACTTTCCCACCAGACACCAACAAGCGGCACACCGAGTGTTTCTAAAGTGTACTTACGTGCGGGCATGCTCGCCCTGGCCGAAGGCACATCTGCCTCGATGCGCGTCAGAGGATGAGAAAAGTGAGAAAAGTGAAAAATGTGAGAAAGGAAAGAGAAAGTAAAAACAGAAAAGACAAAAACGTGCTTACATAATCATTACCGGCGCGAGAATCGCGCAAATACACACTGCATTAGGCATGCAGGGTTGGCCCCCCCCCCATCCCACATCCTCATCCCACATTTTCACTCCCACCCACGCGCCCCAGAGCGGACGGGCATCTTGCATCGCATAGCATAGGCGGAGACGACGCATGCATCTGGGATGTTGGACCTTGGCCCTTCTTGCCTTTTTTTTCCTTGTATGCGTTCCTGCCCTCTCATTCTTGCATATTATGTATGGAGTATGGTGTACAGGCATATATCGGGTGTTGCCATCCGAGAGAGGCAGGAGCGATTGGTGTGTGCAAAAAAAATAACGGACTGTTAGATCATGCATCGAAACAGGAAGCCGCATGCCGGCGATACTGCATCGAGAGCTGCGCAAGAGGCAGGAACAACCGGCAGAACCCCTGAGCAGCAGAAAAAGGCACGTCATGCCATGTACGAGTACTCGTACGCATGTGCGAGCAACTCGACAACATCCGGCGTTCTTCTCCCCCTTCCCATATCTACGGAGTACCACGCCGCTCCCCTGCCTCAAATCCCACCTCCCTCGATCCTTCACTCCTTCTTTTTATTTCTGGCAACCGGTATCTCAAGACTAATCCGTAATCCCAGATACAAGTTCCCACAAAAGCCAGTCCGCTGGCACGCCGTCGATGTCGTCGTCATGGCTAGGCCGCTTCAGGAATCCGTTTTTTTTTGACAGACATGTTTTTTTCGGCTTGGCCATACGACGTGGATTTTTATCTATCGCTCCCCTCGCCCTCGCCCTCGCCCTTGTTTATTCAATTCTCTTCTTCTTCAACTTTCTGCTCCTTTCTCGGCCGCTGCCCTCCAAATGGCTGCTGGTGTAACCTTGCCGGTGCAGTGGCACACACCGCGGCCGACCAGGCCATGACGAAAGCAACACGACAAGACCCAAAAGATGCAAAGATGCAAAAAGACGCGCAAGAAGGAGAGAAGAGAGAAGAAAAAGAGTGGCACCAACCTCCTCGTCTTGCTCCCATCTTTTGCGAGGAGGACTCGTACCGCTCAGAGCACCCGTACCGCTCAGAGCTTTCCACGCTTTCCACACTTGCCCGTTCTCACGCTTCTCACTGGCCACACTACGGTCTTGCTGGCCCGTTCTCCCCTCCTTCTGGTCGGCCCCCTCTCACCCACACCCCCCCCCTGCAAGGACCACCGAACCCACCTTGTGTATCCGCTCCCTTCGTCCTCGTCTGCCGCTGTCTTTTATGTCTTTTATGTTTTTATGTATAAATTTATTCTGCCTTTTTTTCTTTCCTTTTTCTTCCTTCTGTGTTGCTTCGTCTCTTCCGCCCTTCGAAACAAGAACCCATCAGCTGGCTCCGAGCACGGCTCCCAGCCTGAACCAGCCCCAGCCTGCAGCAGCAGCAGCTCCCAGCTCCTCTCAACAGCTCCCTCTCCTCCTTCCTCCTCTCCTCTCCTCTCATGCCCCCCAGCTCGAGCTCTTGCTGCAGCTCCCACCCAGCTTCCGCCCACCGCTTTTCGTACCCGTGCTACGGGGCAATCAATGTTTTCCCACTGCGTCTCTCCCGCTTGTACGTCGTACACATGCTAGTCCATAGTACGAGTATTTACGGATACGCCATTCGAACACCCCTCCCCAGCCTCCCTTCTTTTGCGAACCCCTGTCGGTGGAAGACGACATATTCGCACGCTTTCTCAGCGTCTAACCCGGGTTTTCTTTCTTTTTTCTCCTTCTCCTTCTCTTTTTCTTTTTTATTTATTTATTATATATATTTTTCTCCCATCGCCTGCTCCTTTATCTTTCTGCCCGCACCCGCTCTGCCAGCACAACCGTACATATATGGCGTGGCTCTTTCGACAAGGGCCTGGCTGGCATTGGCTGCAGGCATTGGACGGACCATAGATCAGTGGGCCATTGGCACTGGACACTGGGTACTGGGTACTACTCCGTAGGTACTGGGTACTGGGACACTGCATGTTGTCTGTCCGAGGCCCCGTCCCGGCCTGCCCTGTGCTTCTTCTGTGCTTGTCGCTTCTGGTGTGCTTGGACGTGCCGGGGCTGCTCCTTTTTCCTCTTTGCTGGTGTGTGGGCTAACAGCAAACAAAAAGAGAAAAGAGAAACGAGAAAAGGGAAACGAGAAACGAGAAAACGACGAGCTTGGCCGGCACCCGCTGGCCGTTCAGGCCTTTATGGAGCGCAAGAATGGGCCCCGTACTGATTCAGATAACCGCTGGGAGTCTCGCTGCATTCCTTTTAGGTGTACGAGTATTGCTGCAGCTGCGTCTGTTTTACACCCCACGAGGCGGTTAGGAAAGAGGTGCTGCTTGTTCCTGCTTGTTCAGTCTGCTTTGCCAGTCTTTAACACGCCTGTTTTCAAGGGTCTCCCACTACAAGTAAACAGGGCCTGTTCGCTCCTTCCTCCCCCGTATCTCTACCACTCCCCCCTCCCCCCTCCCACTGTATTTCGCCTTCTTCGTGTACGGAGTACTTCCGTCGTACAAACACCCTCCGCTGTATGGATGACACGACGATATTTCTGCTCCATATTTACACTAGGCTTGGCACCAGACCGGGGATGGGCTCGCTGTTCCCTACTACGGAGTCCTGTGCCTCTGATCGCCGTACTTTACACCACCACCACCGCTACCACCACCACACCCAGGTTCCTCCACTCTCCTCCACTCCCTCTCCACTTGAACTTTCTTTTACCTGCCTCCTCTGCTGCAGTCTGCTGTCTGCTCCTGCTGTCTGTCTGCTGTCTGCTGCCGGCTACTGTATGCTCTTCTCTCTCGACTTGGGTCGCTGTCTGGGTCGCTGTCTGGGTCGCTTTCTCTTTACTGCTCCTCTTCTTCTTCCTCAAGCCGCCATCCTCTCTTTTTCACTCCCCTCTCTTCCTCTCTCTCTCTCTCTCGCTCTCCTTCGAAGCCCGTCTCTTGCTTTACTCTCTCTTCTCTTTCTTCTCTTCTTTTCTTTTCCTCCTCTCTCCTCTTCTTCTTCCCTTTCTTCTCTCCCCCTTCTCTCCTCCCCTTCCCTTCTTTTCTTCTTCTTCTTCTTCTCTTGCCTCTCTTCCTCCCTCCCTTTCCTCTCTCTCCCTACCTTTTCCCACCTCCCCATCTCCTTCTGGCAGCCATCGTGTCCAGCGATTGCCCCCCCTCGCCTCGCCCCGACCTCGTCGTTTCTCAACATCCTCTGCTGCAAGGTAGGTTCCTCTTGTTCTCGCCACTGCGCCATCCACGATCTACGATTGCACATTGGCTTCTCACTTTTATTTTGTTGTCTTACTCCTGCTCCTCTCGCTTTCTCGCCCTGCACGCCCACGCCCACGCCCACGCACACGCAATTTCGTCCTGTCTCCTCTCCATCCACCATCCACCTGCACCCGTCATCCTCGTCGCGCCAGCCTCGCTGTTTTCTCTTCCTCTTCCTCTGCCACTCTGCCACCCCTCTGCCGCCGTTACTCGTACCTCCTCGCAGCCTGTGCCGTGTGGCTCGCCCTTTGCTTGCTTCTTTTTTCTTTTCACTTGCTTCTTTCACCTGCTTCTTCTCTCCTCCCGTCTTCAGCCTCCTCCTTTCGCTTCTGCTCTGCCGATTCTAATTTACGACCTCAGTTGCCCTCCCGTACATCCATCTACGAGACACACCGGCCTTGCCTCCTCCTCCTCCCTTCCATGAGACAGACCCCAGCTCGCCACACCACCGACGCACTACATGGTCGTGATCCAAAAGACTTATAACAACACACCACGTCCGTGTTCTGCCTCTGCTTCTGCATGTTTCCCTTCTCGACGGCCTAGACGACAGACAACCAACCCTGTCCTGACTTGAATCACGCCACAGCTTCTACATCACATTGTTTTGTTTTGTCGTTGTCAAGCGTATTTGCTTTCCCTATTGCATCATTTTTTCTTTCTTCTCTTTTCCCCTCCGTCAGCATATCTTGCCTTCATTTGATAGCGCTCGCATTTGCTTCTCGTTTTTTAACGCCTTAACGTCTTAACGTCCTTACGTCTTACGTCCTCACGTCTTGCCGTATTTTTTCTCATTTTATTCTCATTTTTCTCATTTTTTCTTCATTTTATTTTTTTCATATCTCATCCATCTTGCAAAAATCTCTCTGCATCCAGTTCTCTCTTATCTCTCCAAAATCTCTCCAAAATCCTCTCGTCGTCTCACCCCCCTCGATCCCTCCCCCCCCCCCCCCCCCCAACAGCAAAGCTGGATCTTCCGTCGATCTCCAAAGTGCAGACCCGGGGCTTTTCTGACGCTCCCTCGTCGTTTCTATCCTACGCCGTTACTCCTCGTCCGTCGTACATGAACGACCGGCCCCCATCTTTGCCTCTCCCTTCCCCTGCCCACCAGCACCCGCACCAGGCCTACTCGTCCGCTACGGCCTCGCCCCGTGTTGGCTCTTTCGCTTCGTCTTCGAGCCCCAACTCCGACGCCCACTCGCAGTCCTCTTACACCACGCTTGCCTCGTCCCACGGGCCCAAGACTCCGCCTGCCGCTTCATCATCCTCCTCCTCCTCGGCCTTTGCTAGTAGCTCTCTCCAGACGCCTCTGATCTCTGGCTACGAGCAGTACAGCCAGCACCGCCAACAAGTCATGAACCACAGCTCGGCCGACATGTACTACCAGCAGCCTCACATGAACGGCGGCCAGGCCCCGCCGCCGCCCGTCTCGTCCGGCGGCTTGGCACAGTACAACCCCCACCAGCCGCAGTCGCTCATGCAGCCCGGCCCTGCACAATACCCGAACCCGGCGCAGTACAACCAGTATGGTTACGCTAACGGCCTGACCTCGCCACCGAATGCTGCTCCGGTTGCCAGCCAAATGGGTGCTAACCCGCATGTCCTGCCGCTGCCCGGCGTCCCCACACAACAGAGCATGCAGAACAACTACTCTGGCTTTGATAACACCGGCCAGGTGGCGCCCCCGGGCATGAAGCCCCGCGTGACGGCCACGCTCTGGGAGGACGAGGGTAGTCTCTGTTTCCAGGTGGAGGCCCGTGGCATCTGCGTTGCCCGGAGAGAAGACAACCACATGATCAACGGCACCAAGCTGCTCAACGTCGCCGGCATGACCCGTGGCCGCCGGGATGGCATCCTGAAGAGCGAAAAGATCCGCCACGTCGTCAAGATCGGCCCCATGCACCTCAAGGGCGTGTGGATTCCCTTTGAGCGCGCGCTGGACTTTGCCAACAAGGAGAAGATCACCGAGCTGCTGTTCCCGCTCTTTGTCCACAACATTGCCGCGCTGCTGTACCACCCCACCAACCAGAACCGCACCAACCAGGTCATGGCGGCGGCGGAGCGCCGGAAACAGGAGCACCAGCAGAACCAGCTGCGCAGCAGCCAGCCCACGCCGGGGCTGCCGTCGCTGCAGCACCACACGAGCATGGCCCTCCCCGGTCCCCAGCAGCCGACGCTGCCGTCGCACGCCAGCATGACGACGCCCGGCCGCTCCACACTGGAGCGTGCACACACGTTCCCCACGCCGCCGACGAGCGCCTCGGGCGTCATGGGCGGCAGCGGCAGCATGGGCGCGTCCGACTCGTTCCAGTGGTCGCAGCACGGCACGCCGGCCAACCCCATGTCCATAGACACGAGCCTCAGCAACGCGCGCTCCATGCCGGCCACGCCGGCCACGACGCCGCCGGGCCCGCCCATGCAGTCGATGTCGTACCCATCGTCGACGACCCAGCAGGCATACGACACGTCGCGCTCCATGTACCACCACCAGCAGACGCCGGCGTCGTCGCAGCAGCACACGCCGTCGCAGCAGCCGACGCCGCACCACACGCAGGTGTCGCAGCAGCAGCAGGGCCCGAGCTACGCCAGCAATGCGTCCACGAGCAGTCCGCACGACCGCAACAACAACCAGAACAACATGTACAGCCACAGCGCGGCGGCTGCTGCTGCGGCCAGCGGCAGCCGCAATGCGTCGATTGCGGGCGGCGCGTCGGGCGGCAACGAGCCGGTGCACATGGACCACAAGGCGCCCAACGGCCTGATGCACACGCAGAGCAACGGCCACGGCCACGACGACGAGCACGAGCACGAGGCGGAGTACACGCACGACAGCAGCGCGTACGACACCAGCCGCGCGCAGTACAGCTACAGCACGCAGGCGCCGGCGGTGGGCACGCTGCCCAGCGAGCACGGCCACCTGTCGCCGGCGGACGTGTCGGGCGGTGCTGTAGGCCACCAGGCGGCGGCGGCGGTGTCATCGGGCCGGTCGACGCCTCGCAGTGCGGCGGCGTCGCAGCCGTACGCGTACACGCAGCAGGGCTACAACACGCCGCCGCACGCGGGCGTGCCCAAGAGCGCGACGGCCACGGCGTCGGCGGCGGCGGCCCAGGCGTCGAGCAACCTGTACAACGTGGTGACAAACGACCGCGGCAACGGCAACGGCGCGGCACAGGACGTGTATGCGACGGGCGCGGCAGACATGTCGGGTGCCATGGCCAACGGCTACGGCACGCAGGCGCTCAGCGACACGCCGCCGTCCTCGGCGGGTATCAAGAGAGGCCGCGACGACGACGACGACGACCGGACGTCGATGGACCAGAAGCGGCGCCGCACGCTGATGGAGCCGGTCATGCCGTCGTCTGTGTACGACACGACCAACACGATGAACCGGCCCACGGCCACTGCGGTTGGCGCCCGGAGACACTCATAAGCGGCGACATTTTTCTTCTTCTTTTTTCCCCCCCTTTTTCCATTCTTCTTCATTCTTCTTCTTATATGCTTCTTTTTCACCATTTATACGACACACGGGACCCACACCACGACTGACACTCCTTACGGATGACCTCTCCTCACGAGACTAAACGACCTTCATTTGAGCAAGCCTGGCACGATGTCCGTCTTCGTTGGACGCGACTTCTTCTTTTTTCCTTGTCATTTCTTCTTGATCTGTTTCTTTTGAAAGCCGTTACACGGCGGAAATGCTTGATGACTGAACGCCCGATCCCCACCCGCATGGAAGGATTAATTTCTAAACCTTTTTTTTCTTCTTTTTCTCTTTTCTTCTTTCTTATTTTTTTCTCTTCCTCTTCTCTTCTTTTCCCCCTCTTCTCTTTTGTTTCATTTATTTCCTTTGTGTGTTTTTCTTGTTATGTTTCAAACGTCTTTCACGAGGCCAAATAAATGTGTTTATGTGTATGGGAGAACCTGCCAGTTTGTTTTCTATTGTTATCATGTTGCGGACGGAGAAGTCTACAAAAATTACTTGACCTGTTTTTGATTTGTGGTGTCTGCTTTTCCTGTGATGTTTTTCGGGAACGGGCATGCAAACGATTTGAGGTCAGAGGCGGGCTGGAACCGGATTTTACAGGGAGAAAAAAAAAAAAAGGAAAGACAAACAAGATTACCCAACCTCGATCCCGTCCAACCAAGTACGAGCACCGATTAACGAGTACGATCCAATGTTCCAGACCTGCCTCACTCCGTCGACCACGCATACATGAAAAGAAAAAAGAAAGAGAAAGAATAGCCGGGCTGGCTAAGGGGGGTGGGTTGGTGGAACACACGGCGGGACAGGGAAAGGCAGCATTTTTTTTCATTTCTTTGCCGGGCTTTTTGCGGTCATTGGCCTCGCTTTACGGAGGGCATATATTCCTTTACCCCCCAGCATGCCGGCATTGTGTGCTCGGGGGGTAACAGTTTCTGTTTCTCTTTCTTTGGTGCGGCCTGGGGCTCTCTGCCGGGCACGATCACTGCCATGACCGGCTGCGATCGACCGCGATCGACCGCGACCACGACCGACGACCACGACGATCGACCACCACAACCGGTGCCTGACCTCGTGCGCTCTCGGGTTCTGCCGCCGCTCCCCTGGCGTGTCTGCCGACTGATGCTGGGGCTGTCTCGCCTGATTGTCCTTTTTTTGTTGTTTCTTTTTGTTTCTTTTGTTTCTTAATGACCTAACGATGTTTCCTAGTTCTATCAAAAGTGATTGCGCTCTTCTTCCTGATTCGTTCCTTTGTGCTCTGGTGATGCAGTCTTCTTCTCTGGCGACGTCGGCCTGCGAATCGTTTGCTTCGCGCACAACAGCCCCCACGTGGTGCGGATACTCTCTCCCTCGTACGGAGTCCTCGTAGTCTCCTTACTCCGTAAAAAGTATGGAGTCAGCATGCAGGTCGTGCAGACAGCAAATGCAGCCTTGTCCAGTCGACCGACGGTTCTGGGCAGAAACTGGAGCCGGGCGTGTATCAGAAAGCAGCAGACATCGGCTGATGTGCGGGCGGGAGCTACGGAGGAGTTCCTGGGAGGCCTGCCTGCCTGCCTGCCTGCCTGCCTGCCTGCCTGCCTGCCTGCCTGCCTGCCGCATGAACAAGGCATAGACGGCAACGCGGTAGGTCAATATCATTAATATTACGGGCTTTTATGCGGCAATCCAACCCCCCCCCTGGGACTTGTCTGTAACCGACGCGGTATCGAGGCCCCCTCTCGTGGAGGACGCACCCTTGGAAAAAAGTAGCTCAATTTCTCCGTGTCGCGTCCGTCTGTGTCCTTTGCCGAGGTGGGTGCAGGGGGTTGCGATGTTCGCTTCAAGTACGAGTATGAGTACGGAGTACGAGTACGGAGTATATTTGAAAGAAAGGAGAAGAGAAGAGAAGAAAAGAGAGAAAAAAGAACAAAAGACGCCGTTGGTCCTTACTAAGCAATGGTCCCGCACTAGGACCCGTCAACGTTGCACGCTAGGCTATCGTCAATCCGCAGCACCAACGCAGCAGGTGCAGCAGCGTGCAGAAGGTGCAGCAAAAAGCCGTGCGTGTGCGTTCAACGCATCAACGCCCCTGCATCACGTGACAAACACAATTGTTACCCCGTCAACCCTCCCCATGCGGTTTAGAGCGAAACAGGAAGGCGCGGCGCGCAGGCATCATGGGGTGGACACTGGCCGACCCTGATTCTCCCAGCATAATAACAAGGAGAGTAAGAACTCCCCTCCCCCCTCCCCCCCCCCCGGCTCAGTGCGATAACAACCGTGTGTTTGCCCTATTATGTCGTATTCTTCTCCGTTATCTCCCTTGCTGCAGAGCGTATCGCCTTCTGTAATAGCGGCCATTTTAGCGCACTAGCACACCGCAATCCTGCAACGGCCGGCGCCTGTTCTCTTTTTTCTCTCACTCTCCTGCAGCCGTCTGTTTTCGGCCTCGGGGGGTTTCTTTGGTTTGTACTTGTACTACTCCGTACTGTTTGCAGTACTCGTACTCCGTACTCCGTACTCGTCCTGGCGCTTTTTGCCCTGTCAACGGCTAGTCCTTGTTTCGATCGCCGTCCGTTCCCCCTCTTTCTCTCCTTAATTGTTGCATGTTTTCCCTATTTTTCTTTCTTTTTGCCTTTCCATCCCCCCCCCCCCCCCCGTTTTCCGTTTTCCCTGTCGGCTGTTGGTTCTTCTTTTTTCCTCTTTTCCTCTTTTCTTCTTCTCCTCTCGCCAACCCTGTTCCATCCGTTCTCGTCTGATTTTGTCTACTTTGAATCATTGATTGATTCACAGCCAAAGAGAGACACACACGGTCGAGCCGCTGTTTGTCCACCCCGGACGTCCCACCTGCCTTTATCTCTTTCTCTCCTTGTACGCGATAGCTCGCTCTTTCTCTCTCATTCTACTCCGTACTACTCCTCCTCCTCTACTCCTCTTCTTCTACCAAACAAAACACCAATCCCTCTCTCTACACCACCACCGCCGCGTATGGCATCGCCGTTGTCTCCTCTCGAGAACGCGACCCTCAACAGCATTCCATACGAACCGGCCGCCAAACGAGCAAAAACAACCCGGTACCAAGCCGAACAACAGTCGCGCTTTGCCGCCGCCTACGACTTTGACCACGCGTCGTCTGTCACCACCAGCTATTCTACT
Organism: Ophiostoma ips; assembly: GCA_019925475.1. Taxonomy (NCBI): domain Eukaryota; kingdom Fungi; phylum Ascomycota; class Sordariomycetes; order Ophiostomatales; family Ophiostomataceae; genus Ophiostoma; species Ophiostoma ips. The sequence continues at coordinate 19,525 of JADHKN010000101.1, forward strand.
ACTACCACCACCACCATGGATGCCGCCTCCGACTCGCTGCCTTCGGGCAGCTCGTCGTTTATGACGTCTGTCAGCACGTCGCCCACGGAGGAGTCCCTGCATCACAAGCCGCACACCAACGACCCAACAACAACAAAAACAACAACAACAACACACGACCTTCACAGCCAGGAAAACGTAGCACCCGACGCCGTCCACGCCAAGCCTGCCGACGCGCACGCGCCCACATCAATGCATCATCCCACCGCGGCCGCCCATTCCGTGCCGCCATCCGCCATGCTCAACCGCCACCCGCGGCCCGGCTCCCGCATCCTGTCCGGCAGCGAGCTGTCGCCGCTCAAGATCCTCCAGGGCCGCGTCACCGGCGCCCCGTCGTCGGCCGCCAGCTCCGTCACCCTCGGCAGCCCGGCCTCGCCCGATAGCGGCGCCGAGAGCCGCAGAGACATGGCCGATGACCAGACCTCCTCCACAACATCGTCGCCGCCGCCCACATTCCCGCCCACGCGGCGCATGTCGACGTCCTCCAACCAGATGCTGCCGCCTATGCGGCCCCGCGGCGTCGAGAAGCGGTTCCCCGTCAAGGTCAGCGCGCCGTCTGTGACGTGCCCCGGATCCCCCGTCGTGTCGGCGGCTACTATCACGTCGTCGGCGGCGTCAGCGGCGCCGCCGCGGTCGCCCAGCCAGCCGCCTGTGCAGCAGCGGGGGTCCATGCCGCCGTCGCCCTCGCAGCCGGGCCCGGCCCTGTTTACGCACATACAGAAGCAGCAGCAGCCGCTGCACGGGCGGCAGATAAGCCTGGACGAGGCCATCCAGCTGAGCGAAGGCCTGAAGCAGGCCATTGAGATTTTTGAGGACGAGACCAGCGCCATTGAGAACGAGGACGAGTCCATTAACATCAGCGGGCACGGCGACAGTGCCGTGCACACGCCCGACGGCTACCAGCGGTCGCCCTTCCAGCGCCAGGCCCGGCTGCGGGACAGCTCGGCGGTGCGAGGCAGCGCCAGACGGTTTTCGTCGTCGCCCGACGGCGACGAGACGGCCAACAACGCCGACGACACCATGGCCAGCACGTTTAGCGCGTTTTCCGCCGTTCCCAACACGCACACGCACACGCTGTCTCGGCTGGGTGGTCATGGTAACAATACGCACGGCACCAACAGCCCAAACAAGGCGGCGGCGCCGTTTGACGCCGCCTCGGGTCGCCCGCCGCGCCTCAGCAGCAGCAGCAGCACCACCACGTCGAACCGGTCGAGCCACAACCGCGACCACAGCAACACGACCAACCTGCTGATGGAGTACACGGAACAGCTGCGCCAGCAAAACTCGCCCAACAAGGGACGGCCTGGGCACAGCGGCGATGCCAGCACGGCCACGCCGCAGCGCAAGCCGCTGGTCAACCTGCTGGACTTTGAAATCCCGCCGCTGCCGACGCCGCGCAGCATCCCGACGGTGACGCCGCGCGAGCTGGAGAGCCTCAAGTCCAACTTCTTGTCGGAGATTAGCAGTCTTAAGGCGTCGCTGAGTGGCAAAGAGGCCGAGGTGCTGGCGCTCAAGACGGCCGTGGGCGACGCGGAGAAGCGCGTGGGCGAGTGCATGGAGCAGATCCGCGAGGAGCGGGGCGCGCGCGACCTGATTGCCGAGGAGAAGGAGCAGTGGGAGCGGCGCGGGCGCGAGATGGAGGACGTGCTGCGCAAGGTCAAGGGCGAGATTGTGCTGGGCCACCGCGACCGCGAGGAGCTGGAGGCCAAGCTGGACGAGTCGGAGAAGCGCCGCGAAGCCGCCGAGATGATGGCTCAGGAGGCCGAAACCAAGATGGCTGCGATGCGCGCGGGGCGGGCGACGGCCGAGGCCGAGAGCCACCGGACACGCAGCCCTGGCGGGTCGGTCTCGTCGGCGAGTACGGGCTCGGGCGCGGGCGTAGGCGCGGGCGGGGGCAGCTCGGCGGTGCAGCGCGAGGTGGAGATTGCAGTGGAGCGGGTGGCGCGCGAGCTGCACATGGCGTACAAGGCCAAGCACGAGACCAAGGTGGCGGCGCTGAAAAAGAGCTACGAGGCACGGTGGGAGAAGCGGGTGCGCGAGCTGGAGGCGGCGGCCGAGGCGCTGGCCAGCGACAACGAGAAGCTGCGGATGAGCCGCGACGCGGCGTTGGCGCGCATGGGCCCGAGCGAGGAGGAGCACCGGGCGGACGAGGAGCGGCGGCGGCGGGCGGCGCAGGACGCGGCGCAGATCAAGGAGCTGGGCGCCGAGGTCGACAAGCTGGAGGCAGTGCTGCGCACGGTCAAGGCGGACAACGCCGAGCTGCGCACGCTGCTGGAGCAGGAGCGCGTGGAGAAGGGCGAGCTGGTGATTATGGCCGAGGAGCTGATGGCCATGCAGCAGCAGAGCTTTATGGCGGCCAGTAGCGCGGCGCCAACCCCGGCGCCGGCCTCTCATTCGGCTTCTCATTCGGCTTCACATGCGGCTCCGGCCCCCACGCCGGCTGCCAAGCGCGGTTCCGTGTCGTCGACGACGTCGGCCAACGGCGGCACCATGTCACCGCGGAAGACGGTGCCCAAGACGCCGAGACCGGCGTCACGAACCTCGATTGGGGCGCCACCGCCGGCGTCGTCGAACCGCAACAGCATGATGGTCAACAGCGCGAGCGGCAGCAACCTGGCCGGCACGGCGACGACTCCCGGGCGGCCGCGGCCGATGAGCATGCACGGCGCGGGCCGGCTGTCGGGGCTCAAGCCGCCGAGCAGCTCGACGATGGCGACGGGCGGCGTGCCGAGCCGGATCGGGCGGATCGGGCACGACCGCACGACGAGCAACTCGGTCAGCTCCAACGGGTCGACGGGGTCTGCGAGCGGCGTGGCGCGGCCGCCGAGTGGTCTGGGGACGCGGAGCGGTCTGATGAGTTCGATTGAGAAGATGGGCAACTACAGGAGGGAGTAGTTTTTTTCTTTTTTTCTTTTTTTTCTTTTTTGTGTTCCTTTTTTTTTTCTTTTTTTTCTTTTCTCTTCTTTCTCCATCCTACCATCTCCTCCCTCTCCCTCTTCTTCTCCTTCTCCTCCTCCCTCTCTTTTTTTGGTACTTGGACCGCTGATTCCCCTATCGTGCTTTTCTTGCTTTCTCCCTTTCTCCCTTTTCCCCCTTCCCTGTACGCCTATTTGTTTTTGGTATATGACGAAACGATGTTACGCAACATAACACTGCACAACAAACCAAGCTGGACCTGCTGGCCTGCCGGGGTTGTTTTCTTTCTAATTTCCTTTTCTAATCCCAACTCATCGGAGAGACGGCAACGGGCCAGCATTGTACGATACATGGAGCTGCGGTGGAATATCAAGTGCTTTATTAAATGACTCTATACTTATTGAACGTCTCTAATATCATGACATGTTACAAGGGCAACGCCTCGTGCTTAAACTGCTTCTTGCCCTCGCCGTACGCGCCGGCAGCGTGTCCGTGGCCGCGCAGCTTGTACTTGTAGATGGTCAGGCCCTCGAGGCCGACGGGGCCGCGCGAGTGGATTTTGTTGGTGCTGATGCCGACCTCGGTGCCGAAGCCGTAGCGCATGCCGTCGGCGAAGCGGGTGGACGCGTTCCAGTAGACGCCGGCCGAGTCGACGGCGGCCATGAACTTCTCGGCGTGGGCGGCGTCGTGCGTCAGGATGGCGTCGGTGTGGTGCGACCCGTGCGCGTTGATGTGGGCAATGGCGGCGTTGAGCGACGGCACCGTCTTGACGGCGAGGTCGAGCGAGAGGAACTCGGTGTCGTAGTCGTCGTCGACGGCGTCGACGATTTTGGTGGTGACGGCACCCATGTCCTGCTCCAGCATCGCCTTGCTGGCGGCGTCGCAGCGCAGCGTCACGCCGGCGGCCACGAGGGCCTGCGCGGCGGCGACAAACGTGGCGCGGTCGGCATCCGCGTGCACGAGCAGCGTCTCGAGGCTGTTGCAGGCGGCTGGGTAGCCCGTCTTGGCGTCGAGCAGCACGGCCGTGGCCAGCGCGGCGGCATCGTCGCCGGCAAAGTGTGCGCCTGCGTCCAAAAACATGCTGCAGATGCCGTCCGCGTGGCCCAGAACAGGGATGCGCGTGCCGGCCTTGATGGCGCGCACCAGCTCGTTGGACCCGCGCGGCACCACGAGGTCAATGTCGCGGTCCAGCGCCAGCAGCTCCTGCACGACGTCGCGGCGCGTGACGAGCTGGACGGCGGCGGGGGGGACCTTGCTCGCGGACGAAGTTTGCAGCGCCTCCGCCAACACCCCGGCCATCGCCAGCATCGTCTGCGTCGACTCTTTGCCGCCCTTGAGCAGCGCCGCGTTGCCCGACTTGACCGCGAGCGCCGCAATGTTGGCCAGCACCTCGGGCCGCGCCTCAAAGATGACCAGCAGCACGCCGATCGGGCACGTGACGCGCTCGAGCTCCAATCCATCATCGTCCAGCCGCGTCCGCAGCGTTACACGACCGACCGGGTCCGGCAACGCCCGCACGTCCAGGATGCCCTGCAGCATGTCCTCCCATTTGCCCTTGCGGCCGAGGTCGAGCCGCGCCACCAGCGACGGGTTGAGCCGGCCCGCGGCGGCGTCTTGCTGGGCCGCCGCCAGGTCCTGGGCGTTGGCGGCCAGGATGGCGTCGCGGTGGGCGGCCAGGGCGTCGTGCATGGCGAGCAGGGCGTCGTTGCGGTCGTCGGCGGACAAAGTGGCGAGGATGTGGGAGGCGGCCTTGGCGGCGCGGGCGGCCTCGGCGGGGGCGGCGTCAGTGAGGGACATTGTTGTGATTTGAGTGGCTTGGCTAAAGGAACTTTGAATTGAGTATATCGCAGTATATCAAACTGCTTGACGTAAAATGCCCCGTGAGTAATAAGAGGTTAAAGATAAAAGTGGACCACCAGAGTCTGTCACAGTGAACTGCATCTGCAGCCTGTAGGTCTGTAAGCCGTGCGTCCCCACTGCTGATTCGCCCACCCCGCAAAAAAACCGGCCGCTGGATCGGAGGGCGTGGCCGATCGCGGCGGAGGCATAATATCATAACTCGTAGAAGACGGCGCCTTTCCGGCTTCAACAACAAGCTCAGAGAAAATAAATAGAAAAATAATAGCACCTTCATGAGAAGATTGGAAGGAATCCACGTTGTCGGCGCCTTCCTCGCTGCTGGCACCTTGCGTTGCCACAAGGCTCGGCTTCATCCGAGATTTATAAACTCCGTATGCAACTTGGATGAGGTAAGACGTCGTGGAAGACATGCAGGTATTTCTTTTTTTTTCCTATTTTCTTTTCCTGTCTGCCATGACTTACAGATGAAGTTTCAAATGCAACTTGACGGCAACACCGCACAGCTCCGGCCTGGCGCCTTCCGTTTCGGGACGCAAAAGAAGTTCCGAGGCCCCATCGCCTCTGCCGCCCCCTCACGCCTTCCTTTTTCGAGAGCTCCAGCGTGCCTGGCTCTTTCCACGTCCAGCCTGCAGCATGCTCGGCTACCCAGCATGATATAGCCGTGAATTATCGTGCTGATGCAAGGGTGATATTTGAACGAGTACGGAGTATCCCCCGGCTCCACATAACTGGCCGTCGGGTCGCTCCTTCTACTCTGTACTTTCTGGGAACGGTGTAGATTTTTTTTTTTTTTTTTTTTTGCTTTCCTTTATCCCTTTATTCCTTTATTAATTCACGCCATCTGTCGTCGCATTGCAGCATCAAGACGCATCTCTGACTTGATTCTATCATTGTGGTGCTGTTTCTCGGCGTCGCGTGACAACTATTGTTATCCTCCGACAACGTTGCCGTTGCCCTTTTGTTTACTTTTTCCACATTCGTATAAGATACGACGACAGCCAATTGGGTATCAAAGTTGGGAGTTATCATCAAAAAAGTCAACAAAAAGGAGTGCAGCATGGCGGAAGAGCAAGCCGACGGCGGCATTCCCTCATCGCCAATTGGTGCACCACCCGGAGCATCACCCGGAGCATCACTTAGAGCATCGCCAATCATCAACGCGACAGAGAGCACCGCCGACGAAAAGGCCCGCGACCCCGGATCGGCCACTCCGAGAAAATCCGACGCCGACGACGATGCCTCCTCCTCCTCCCCCTCCTCCCCCGCCGACGACGACATGCCACAGCTCACCGAGGAGGCCGGGGCCGGGCTGCAGGCCGTCGAGAGCCGCCACTCGCAGATCAGCCGGGCGGCCGCTGCCGATGCCGCTGCCGCTGCTGCCGCTGCCGCCGTGGCCCATGCCGAGTTGCGCAAGCCGCCGGCGGTCGTGCCGCGGTCGCAGCGCCGCGGGCTGTTTGGCCGCCTGGCCCTGCTGCCCGAGGTCGAGCGGCCGTACGACTACGCCAACAAGACCAAGTGGCTGATCACGCTGATCGTGTCGCTGTCGGCCGCCGGCGGGCCCATGGGCTCGTCCATCTTCTACCCGGCCCTCCAGGAGCTGACCGCCGACCTGCACACGTCGCGCACCGTGGCCAACCTGACCGTGGCGCTGTACATGCTGGCCATGGCCATCTTCCCGCTCTGGTGGTCGTCGTTCTCGGAGACGCTGGGCCGCCGCACCGTGTATATCGTGTCGTTTGCCCTCTTTGTCGTCTTTTCCATTCTGAGCGCCGTCAGCTCCAGCATCGGCATGCTCATCGTCATGCGCGTGCTGCGGCGGCGGTGCGTCGGCGTCGGTCCAGGCCGTCGGCGGCGGCACGCTGGCCGACATCTGGGAGCCGCGCGAGCGCGGCCGCGCCATGGGCATCTTCTACCTCGGCCCGCTCACCGGCCCGCTGTTTGCGCCCATCATCGGCGGCGCACTGTCCGAGGCCTGGGGCTGGAAGAGCACCATGTGGTTCCTGGCCATCTACGGCGGCCTGACCCTGCTCATGCTGTTTTTCTGTCTGCCCGAGACGCTGGCGCGCAAGCGGCAGAGCGAGAATAGCCCCGCCGTGTCCCATGCGCTGACGCGCATGTCGACGACACAGACGACGACGACACAGTCCGTGCACAGGCACACGCGCCGCGTCGCCATCTTCCTCAAGCACGCCTTGGTGCACCCGCTGTCGGTGCTGCTGTACCTGCGCTTCCCGCCTATCCTGCTGACCGTCGTCTACGGCTCCGTCACGTTCGGCGCGCTGTTTGTGCTCAACGTCAGCATCCAGTCGGCCTTTGCGCAGCCGCCCTACAGCTTTGGCGAGCTGGTCGTCGGCCTCATGTACATCCCCACCAGCCTGGGCTACATCCTGGCGTCGCTCGCCGGCGGCCGCTGGATCGACCACATCATGGCGCGCGAGGCCCGCAAGGCCGCGCGGTACGACGCCGCCACCGGCCACCTCGTGTTCCTGCCCGAGGACCGCATGCGCGAGAACGCCTGGCTGTCGGCGAGCCTGTTCCCGGCGGCCATGGTCTGGTTCGGGTGGACGGTGCGCCACGCGGCGTGTTCTGGGTGGTGCCGGCCATTGCCAACTTCCTGTTTGGCTTTGGCAGCATGCTCGTCTTTGGCGCTGTGACGACGATGCTGACCGAGTTTATGCCGCGGCGCAGCTCGGGCGGCATTGCGCTCAACAATTTCCTGCGCAACATCTTCTCGTGCGTCGGCGTCATTGTGGCCCAGCCGCTGATTGCCGCCATGGGCTACGGCTGGCTGTGCACCATGGTGGCGCTGGTGGCCTTTTTTTCGTCGGCAACACGTGTGTCTTTTTGCTACGGCGGAACAGTTCGCAGTGGCGCGTGTCGATGGACGAGAAGCTGAACGGCATGTGATTTATTTGATTTTCTCTATTTTCTCTATTTCATTGTTTATATCTAAATATAATCTATGATTCACCAAACAGCTTCCCAAAGGCCTCCAGACTGATGTTGCCGCCGCTCAGCACAATGCCCACGTCCCACCCCCGCGGCCCGGCCTCCTTCTCGGCCAGCCGCCGGAACTCCTCGTTGAACAACACCACCGCCAGCGGCACGGCCGCGCTCGGCTCCACTACCACCTTGAGCCGCTCCAGCAGCAGCCGCAGCGCCGCCCGGATCTCGTCCTCGCTGACGCTGTACATGCCAGCAACGCCCTGGCCATGCGCGCCCGACAGCACCGCAAAGTTGTGCACGCCCACGGGCGTGCGCAGCCCATCGGCAATCGTCAGTGACGACACCGCCTCGATGCGCTGGCCCTGCGCCAGGCCGCGCCGGCCGTCGTCGGCGCCCTCAAACGACGGCTCGGCGCCGAACACGCGGATGCCCGTACCCTGCGCCGACAGCACCACGCCCGCCAGCAGGCCGCCGCCGCCGCACGGGGCAATGATGGCGTCGAGAGGGGGGCAAGGGGGAGTGGATGTTTCGGAGGAAGTCGGCATCTCCGAAGCCGAAGAGCCGGGTCGCGTTGTGGGTGCATACAAGAGAGCAGTCGGGGCACTACCCTCTCCAGTCTGGCCCCCCGCCCTCGCCGCCGCCACCTGCTCCTGCAGCTCGAGCCCCACGGTGCCCTGCCCCAGGATAATGTCCGGGTGGTCGTAGGGCGGCACGAGGCGCGCGCCCGTGGCGGCCACGACGTCGGCGGTCACGGCCTCGCGCTCGGCCGCCGTCGGCCCGCTGAACACCACGTGCGCGCCGTAGCCGCGCGTCGCCGCCACCTTGGGCGCCGCCGAAATGCGCGGCATGACAATGTGCGCCGGCATGCCGGCCGACCGCGCCGCCAGCGCCAGCGCCTGCGCGTGGTTGCCCGAGCTGTGCGTGGCCACGCCCTGGGCCAGCCCGCCGGCCGCCAGCCAGCCGGGCTCGCGCTTGAGCCGCTCGACGGCGTGGAAGGCGCCGCGCGCCTTGAAGGCGCCGATGCGCTGCATGTTTTCGCACTTGAACCAGAGCCGGAACGTGGGGTTGGCGGCCGCCGAAGTGGCCGCCGAAGTGGCCGCCGAAGTGGCCGCCGAAGTGGCCGCCGAAGTGGCCGCCGTCGAGGCGATGCTGTCGATGGAGCGGTTGGTCAGGACGGGCGTGCGGTGCACAAAGGGGCGGATGAGGTCGTGGGCCGCGACCACCGAGGCCCGGGTCAGCGGCGGGCACGTCGACAGGTCGGCCATTTTGGTGTGTGCGGTGTGTCTGCCAAGTTGGGATGCATGAGATCACGGTGTACTCCGTACAAGTAGTCATCTTGCACCTCGCCGATAGCGGCACCGCCAGTAATAATTACGGCTTACTAACAATACAGCTTACTAACAATAACATCACAGCAGACAGCAGAAAATTATTAATCATACATTTGAATTCGCCTTTTAGATTCCCATCCTAGATACCCAGTATCATCCGCTGTTGTGAACCTGGGGTGTACCAAACATGACCGAAAAAAAGAAACATTAAACATAAAGTGAACAAGATAAGAAAACCGCCTACTTCTGGTTCTCAGGGCGCAGCGAGCGCACAGCCTTGCCAGCGCGCCAGATCTCCAGGTTGCGGATCTCCTCCATCTCGGCCTCGTACTTCTCGCGGTAGTCGGGCTGGCTGTTGTACTCCAGCGACCGCTTGGTCTCGGAACCGTCGCGCACCGAGTCGTACAGGCTGTTGAACACGGGCTTCAGCGCGTCCTTGAAGCGCGGCGACCAGTCAATGGCACCGCGGCGCGCCGTCGTCGAGCACGCCTCGTACATCCAGTCCATGCCGTTGGCGCCGATCAGCGGGTACAGGCTCTGCGTGGCCTCCTCGACCGTCTCGTTGAAGGCCTCCGACGGGCTGTGGCCGCGCTCGCGCAGCACCTCGTACTGCGCCAGGAACATGCCGTGGATGCCGCCCATCAGGCAGCCGCGCTCGCCGTACAGGTCCGAGTACACCTCCTTCTCAAAGGTGGTCTTGTACAGGTAGCCCGAGCCGATGGCCACGCCAATGGCCTGCGCCTTCTCCTCGGCCTTGCCGGTCACGTCCTGGTACACGGCAAACGACGAGTTGATGCCGCGGCCCTCGCGGAACAGCGAGCGCACGGTGCGGCCGGAGCCCTTGGGGGCGACCAGGATGACGTCAATGTCCTTGGGCACGTCGACCTTGGTCAGGTCCTTGAAGACGGGCGAGAAGCCGTGCGAGAAGTACAGCGTCTTGCCCTTGGTCAGCTGGGGCTTGATGTGCGGCCACGTCTCGGACTGGGCCGCATCCGACAGCAGGTTCATGATAATGGTGCCGCGGCTGATGGCGTCGTCGACCTCGAACAGGTTCTTGCCCGGCACCCAGCCGTCCTGCACGGCGTCCTTCCACGACTTGCCGTCCTTGCGCACACCGATGATGACGTTGACGCCGTTGTCGCGCAGGTTCAGGCCCTGGCCGTGGCCCTGCGAGCCGTAGCCGATGAGGGCAAACGTGTCGTCCTTGAAGTAGTCGAGGAGCTTCTCCTTGGGCCAGTCCTCACGCTCTGCATTTGTTAGTTTCTCTATCTCTCTCTCTCTCTCAGAAGAAGAAGAAGAAGAAGAAGAAGAAGAATATGCACTCACCCCAGACCTTCTCCTCGTGGCCGGCAAAGTCAATGGTCTTGACACCACGGACCTGCTGCTGGCCAACCTTGGCCGGCATGACGGCAGACACGGCAGCCTTGGCGCGCACCAGGCCGGCAGCAGCAACAAAGGTGCGGCGCTGAGCAGGGGCGGCAACCTGGCGGGCAATGGGCCGCAGGGCCTTGGAGAAACCACGAGAAGCCATTGTTGATGGTGTGTGTGTGTGTGTGTTGGTGGGATGTGAGGGGAAGAGATGGATGAATGGATGAGGAGGGAAAGAAGGAAAGAAAGGAAAGGAGAGAAGACATCAGGACAGGAAGGAAGGGCGAGACGAGAGTAGTTATGGACGGGCAAGAGCCAAGGAGGGGGGATGCAGCACTAGAAAAAAATATTATTTTTACTATTTTATTTACTTGGACTACTCCGTACTCGTACGCTTTTGTGGAGAACACGTCTTCGACGACAAGGGAAAAAGGGACAAAAAAAGGCTACGGAGTACGGAGTACGCAGGACAAGAGTCAATTCGGGATACAAAGAGCATGCTTTTGGGTTTTTGGCATTTATTTTTATTTATTTTTATTTATTTTCAGACCGATCTCACATATTTTGGCTGCGTCGTAGGGGGGGGGGAAAGCTATCGAGTCCCCGCCTTTGATTGGCCCGCGGCGACTTGTGCGTCTCCGGTCCGGCTCTTGCCTGGGCTAGTGGGCTCTGTCCCTCTTTTTTTTTTTTTTTCCTTCTGGTTTCGCCTCCGCCGCTGGTCGGCGGGGGAGGAGAAGGAGGAAAGAGTCATACCTTTTGGGGTGTTTCTCTCACAGCACGGACACGACTGCTCCTCCTGCTCCTCCTCCTCCTGCATGCGTCTTGCTTTCCCCATGAGAACTGTGGTGGGCCTCGTGCTTCGTGCCTTCCCGGACCTGAGCCTGCAGCCCCGATTTCGGTAACGATCCAATGCCCAGCGTACGAGTACGAAGCAAACAGCCGTTGCCACGCTTCAAAAAAAGCCAATGGTGGCGAACAGCGGTATCGCAGGGTCCAGAGCCCAAACTGGGACCCCAAAGCCCGGCATGGGCACAAGGCGACGCGGGAACACGTGCGCTGGCGAGGCTCTCTCTCTCTTGCGGTGTGCAAAGCGACGTGCTGACTCCGTCTGACGGCTAATAAAGCGGGCTCCGTGCTGCCGAGTGGTATGTGCATCACGTAATCCGTATCTCCGTTTCTATCTATAGGAGAATGGTTTGTCACTCAAGCAAGTACAAGAACGGTGTTGTCGGGATCATATTAAGAAATACATTTAGCTTGCTATCACTCCAGCCAGCCCTGCTAACCGAGACATCCTACAACGAAGCTCGGCGCCAGATGGGATGAAACAGAAAAAAATGCGCTCGATGGTAGAAATGCTGTGGCATGTGAATAGGACGCATGCGGATAAAAACATGCAATAAGAGAGACTTGGAAGGGCCAGAAAGGGAGAGGACCGACAGCAATGGGCAGGACAGAGTGCACATTCCTAAGCACATATCTGTCACCGACCAACTGCATGAAGTGTCTCTTTCCCAGTTGCCATCCTCCCAGTCATCATAATTGCCCTCCTCCCCCTCCCTCCCCCCCCGGACAGTCGCCTTTTTCATGACAACCGGCGTCGCTTCTTGGAGGGGCTCTCCTATCTCCCGCCAGAGTACTCGCTGCGGCTCACCAGCACCTTGTCGAACCGCTCGCCCCGCACCGTGCCGCCCGCCATCGCCGCCCGCACGTTCCGCTTGAACGTCTCCCGGTGCGCCCGCAGGTCCTCGGCCGCCTCCTTGTTGAGCGGATCCGATGCGTTGGGCTCCAGGAACAGGAACTGCAGGCCGACAATGACGGCATTCAGGTTCAGCACGGGCTTCCAGTCCTCGCGCAGGATGTTGAGGCACACCTTGCCCTCGAGGTCGATGTTGGGGTGGTAGATCTTTTGCTGGCACTCGACCTTGGGCGGGTCGTGCGGGAAGTTGGCGTTGATGTGGAACGTAAAGGTAAAGTGGCCGTCGCGGTACATGCCCTCGTCCGGCTCAATCGTCAGCACAAAGTTGAGAATGTCGTCGGGGTCCGGGAACGCAATGCTCATCGTCGAGCCCAGCGACAGCTCCGACAGGTCCTTTTGCACGCGCAGCTGCGCCGCCGTGACCTTCTTCTTGCGCGGGCCGCCCGCGCCGCCCGCGCCGCCAGCACCAGCAGCAGCAGCACCCTCGGCGTTCTCGGCCTTTTGCTGCTCCTTTTTCTAGAGTGAGGGCAAGCACGTTAGTCGTCTTGCGCGTCTTGCGTCTTGCGTCTTGCGTGATAGTTTGTGCATGCAGAGACTCACCATGGACCAAATCTTCAACATTGTGAATATGTGCCGCTCCGGTGTCTCGGGAACGATCGAGTATGTGTAGTTTGAGACAGAGGAAAAGAGGAAATGGGAGACCAGAGGGTCGGTGTCGGAATGCTGCAGCTGGACCTTGGGGACGCAAGGACCAGTAGATGGAAAAGATGTTGACACAATAGAATATTCGGCCGATGGAGGAACGGATGTCGCGGAGGCGCGTGAGAAAGGGACAAAAAAGGATCGCTGGGTATCGGGGTTGGGTATCTCTATGTGCAGGGACTTGGTCGGGAAAAGAAACAAGCGCGTCGTGGCAAGGCTAAAAGCAATAGTCGTCTGGTTGAAGATGCCTCTCAGAGTTCTGGCGGCGGTGGCGTCAGAGCGTAAGGCTCCGATGCCGTTGGCGGGGCTTATCTGTCTGCCTTCCCTATCCAATTAGTCATCTGCTCGCATACGAGCGTTGCCACTTTTGCTTCAGCATCAGGTTTGTTTACGCTCAAGGAGGGCGGCTATCACAACAACGCTTTATATACGTGGTTTGGGCAGGAACGGAAAATACAGTCTCCGTCTGCCTGTTTGTGGAAGGTGCGATATTCACTGTCTTACCCAGCCCAAAGTGAATCCAGACACAGGAAACGCTACCTTAGTGACGCAAGCAGATGTAGCAGTCTTCTCTCAGCATCGAATCATTGCCAACAGGTGCCCAATACCAAAAGTGAATAACACCCAAAGTGAATGATTTGCATAGAATCGTTGGGTAGATTGAATTGGTATAGATGCCTCGAACAAGCAGACGTCAAACAGAACTGACAACAATAAATCAAAAAATATAAACAAAATTACAAATCAAAAATCAAAAAAATCAACATCAAAAATCAGAAAATAGAATCTAGATATGAATCGAAAAGAAAAAAAGAAAGAAAGAAAAAACGCCAAGACCCAGAGCCATTCTTTTCATGCCTTCTTCGATCCCTCCCTGCGTCTCGGCTCGCCGTGGCCAGCCGCCGGAAAAAAAAGCATCACCATCGCCCCCCCCCTTCTCTGGCTTAGCGACGCGAGATGCAGCACATCAGACCAGTCTTGCCGAGGAACCAACAGAAACCGATGAACCGGAAAATGGACATGAAACACGTGGCAAACAGGATAAACTTGAAGAACCAAGCCGTCCGCGTCGTCGTCGTCTGGCCCAGGCCAATGCCGTTGAAGTTGTCGCTCGTCAGCAGCACGGCCAGCAAGCAGTTGGAGAACAGCCACAGCACGACCAGCATCGTGCGGAACGACTTGTACGAGTCCTGGATGTCCTTGGGCTCGGGCTTCTCATCCGACTTGAACGGCTCCAGCGCGCGCTTGACCGTCGACTCGAACTGCTTGTCAATGTCCTCCTGCGGCTTGTCGACTTCCTCCACCACCACCTCGTCCTTCTCGCCCTTGCTGATGTGAGCCGACGGCAGCGCCTCCTGCTTGTCCGAACCCTTGGTACCCCACGACACATCGTGCCAGTTGTTGAAGGCGTACACCATCAGGATGTTGATGTACGTCGACATCAGCACCAGGTAGAAGGGGAACGAGTGGAACATGTGCCACGGGTCCAGGTACATGAACGAGGCCAGGAAGTAGAGACCGTAGATGGCAAACAGCGACAAGATAATCACACCGGCCGCACCGGCGTTGGCGCCAAACACACTGCTCATAAAGTCCGACACGTTGTCCGTCTCGATCTGCTGGCTGACCGGCTTGGCAAACGCCTGCACCACGAGGTACACCGACAGCACCAGGACGTAGGCCTGGATAAAGGCAAAGACGATAAACGACGTGACGTAGGTGTACATGGAACCCTTGGGCCGGTTGCCCAGCGCCAGGATGAACTGCAGAATGACAAAGGCCAGGTACAGGTACTTGAGGACGGAGTTGACCAGCGGCGTGGCCGTGTCGCCAAAGGGCCAACCGTGGTGCTCGGACGTCGTGTTGGAAGAGACCGAGGGCGTGCCGACCAGGTCCATGATGACGGACGACGTGAGCCAGTAGGAAGCGAGCGAGAACCAGGTGAAGATGACGTTGGCAATGTTGTAGACAAGCTGGACGTGGAAGAAGAACATGCGGATGATGTTGTGGCCACTCTTGTACATGCGGCCAAAGTGCATCAGCGAGTACAAACTGGCGGCAAACGAACCGTTCAGCCAACGCCGACGCTGGCCGATGAACTCGGCGGCACCCTCGGGAACATCCGTCTCGCCCTTGGCCGCCTTGATGTAGGACAAGTGCCACTTCTGGCCGGCCTTGGCCACCAGCTCGAAACACAGGATACGATCCTCGGCCAAGAACATGTTCTTCTTGAAAATGTTCATGCCCTCGATACCCTTCTTGCCCAGAATGGCCGACAGCGTGTGGTCACCGTGGAAGTACTGGTCCAGCGGGCGGCCCATGATGGCACGGAAGCGGTACGCCGAGAAGGCACCGGGCAACACGCTGACGTAACCAAACGCCGACTCGAGCGGCTTGTCCAGCACGTTGGAGATCTTGTACTCAAAGTTCTGCACAGCGACGAGCGGGTTGAGCAGCTTGCGGCCGCCCTTGCCCAGCATGGCGTGAATCTCACCACAGGCACCGCCGAGATCCTTGTCGTTGTAGAAGCCCTCCCACAGCGCCAGCAGCGACTTGGGGCTGGGCTTGGTACCGGCATCCAGCAGAATGCAGACTTCGGGGTTCAGGATGCGACCAAAGGCGTTGAACAGCCAACGGTGCGAGTTGATCTTCTTGGTGTTCTTCTGCTTCAGACAGAAGATGAACTGCACGGGGGGGAGGGTGCCCGGGCCGTCGTTGGTGGGGCGGATGAGCTGCTGGTTCGGGGTGACCGACAGCTGCGTGGTGTACTCGAAGATGTGGGCGACGGTCTCCTGGCCGTCGACATCCTGCTTGATGACACCGTCCTGGTAGACACCAATGGTGGCGAGCACGTCCAGCACGCTCTTGTCGGTCTTGTCGAGACCATCAAAGACAAGGCAGACGACAATCTTTTGCCATGCCGGGCCACCCTTGTTCCAAAAGGTGGACTTCTTGAGGTTGACAATGTCGCGGATGTTCTGCATGACACCGTGCAGCGTACGCGAGCAGAGCACCTTGTCTTCGTTGTAGTAGGTGATGGCAATGAGCAGCTCGGTGTGGCGGTTGTACATGCGCGGCCGCAGATCGTAACCGTTCTTGAGTGTAAAGTCGTTGGGGTCACAGGTGGCGGCCGTGTAGCGCATCTTGTAGAACTCGTCGTGGTTGGCCTCGGTCTCGAGGTAGCGCTGCTGCACCGAGTTGCGGATGGCACTGGGCACCGGGTACTCCAGACTCAGGACGGAGCCCTGCACAAGCTTGACCTTGCGCGTCGGGTAGCGCTTCAGGCCACCGCCCGAGGACTGCTGCTGGCGACGGTAGAAGCCATCGTTGACGTCACCACCCATGGACACGGTGGACTGGGGACGGTTCACGCCGAAGCCGCCGTAGGGGTCAGGGATGTAGGAGCCACTGGAGAGACCAGTGTCGTTCTGGAAAGGAGAAGGGGCATGGCCACGGATGGTCTCGCCGGCGCCTTGGGCATACGTCTCGGTCAGGCTGTATGTAGATTCGGGGCGGGCGCCGGCGCCGGCGTTGGGGTTGAGGTGGCCCGGGTCGAGCTGGTCATGGTCGAATTGTGAAGAGCCCTGGTTGAGCAGAGAGTGCTGGACTTCTTCGTTGTCGTCTTGCGGCGGCAGGTGGTACTGCTGCTAGTTAGCTTGTGTGAAGGGGGGGAGATGGAATGCTGGAAGATGCTGGAGGCTTGCTTACCTGGCTGCGAGCAGGAAGCTCCTGCATGTGGTGGCCGTCCAGGTCTCCTTGGCCGTTATACGCCATTTTGGAGACGACCAGAGAAAAGGAGAGAGTAGCAAGTCAAGAATGAGATAGGGAGAGAGACAAGAAGCAAAAGGCTAGAAGCCAAAAAGAGTATATGCGATGGGTAGCCGTCCAAAGCCAAATGCAAAGCCAAATGTCGGGAGGGATAAGAACTCGTAGTGGTAGAGTCGAGGTAGATGCAGCAGATATAAAGCCTGTTCGTAAATCGTGATGCTCGCCAAGAAAGGTCGCTAACTAAGAAAAGAGCCGGTGGTGGTTCGGGCTGAGATCGGAGGATTGTTTCGGGGCTGTCGACAGATTAGTGATGATGGTCGATTGCCTGAAGATGGTTCCCGGTCACAGGAGAGAAGAGGGAAACGGAAGGGGAGAAGGGAAAAGGGAGAAGAAAAAACGAGATGGAAATAATGAAACAAAATAGTAGTTGGCAGACGGCAGGGAAGACGAAACGAACGAACATACGGAGTAGGAAACAGAGGCGAGGGTGTCGTATTAGGGGGCAGGGCAGGGTTTGCTGGCTGTGCTGCGTCGGGTGGGGAGGGGGGGGGGAGTGTTACCAAGGTGCGGCTGGGTCTGCTGCTGAGGATTTGATTGAAGGAGAAAGGATGGGCGTCTCCGTCTCGTAATACTCCGTAGAGAAAAGAGTAAAAATAACACAGACGAGCAAATGGCGAGGCGTACTTTTTAGAGGAGCACGAAACACCAAAACGGTAGAGAAAGAAGCCACAGAACAAGAACAGAACAGAACAAGAGCCAGGGTCTAAGCGTGTTCCGCTTGCAGCCCTGCCAAACGGGCGACAACAAAAGGGTACAAGTACTCGTAGAATACGAGGAGATACTAGACAAAAAGGACGTCAAAGGAGAGAGGGGAAGATGGTGTGGTGTGGTGCGGTGTGGTGTGTCAAGAGGTGAAAAGAGAGAACAGAAGCCAAAAGTGGCGTTGAAGATGGCAAAAACCAAGATGCACATACGAATACTCGTACTCACAGATTCTCAGGGGGTGAGGCAAAAAGGAAGGAAGTTCCAGGGGAAACGGCAGAAAGGGAAAGAGCACAGGTGAAGCTGGGCAAGAGCCCATCAGCCTACTCGTACTCCCGTACTCTGTACTCCGTTGAGAGAAAAGTGGTGCTGGTGGCTGAGCCCAGAGTGTGCTAGGAGTAAGCTGGGTGGACGGCTGTGGGGCGTATTGGGTACTTGGAAGGAATAGCGGAGCGGGGAAGGGGCTTGTGGTGGTGTACGGAGTACTCGTACGGGCTGTTTCGGGGGCAGAGGCACAGCATAACGCATGGGAGCACGGCGGGCGTTGTACTGTGGTACGGCTATCCAGGGGCAAGCATGAGCTTGGATGGCGAGATTTCCCCCACAGGAAAGACCGACCAAGAAAGCCAGTCGTTCCTTCTACGGAGTATTGTGTACAAGTATGAGTACTCGTGCTCCGTACGCAAACTTGTGCACATAAGGAAGGGGCCAGCCACCGAAGACACTGCAGCATATTCGGCAGACGAAGGAGATGCGGCGTTGGAGCGATATACGAGTAGGGTCAACCACGGGGACATGACAAAACGGCCACGTACTCCAGAGTAGAGAAGTAGCATGAGAACGGGACTGTCCTCGTAAAAATAAAGAACAGGCGACCGTTTTTACCACATGCAAGGAACGAACTGCGTCGTATTTTTCTGACGACGTCAAGAATAGGGAGGTACCCACATATATGCGGAGTAAGCAGCATCGCAACGGTAAGGAGTACTTCCGATGGCTTAGGATGGGACGAATGTGCAATCAGTGCTGGAGCGGCCAAGAAGAGAAGAAGAGCAGCGGAAGCAGCACAACTCAGTGCACGAGTACTCATAGTGCTGAACGCTCAAATGAATCAAAAGAGAGGCAGACTAGCTGGTGACTAGCTGCTGAGCTAGTTTTGAGTACGGTGTACAGGGTCTCGCGATGGTTTTTTTTTTTTTTGTCCAAGTCCAGTGGAAATGATATATCATCCGTTGTTCTGCTTGCAAGTCCTATTCCCACCAGCGCTGCTCCCCATACCACTCAAAGCAGGGCACCTCTGCAATGGCTCGCGCATCACCTCTGTATGATAACACCGAAGACGAATAGCTACGAGTACTGTGTACAAGGCAGATTGGTTTCTCACGGATATACGTTTATCGATCGTGGTTACTTATTTAGAATCTCACCCGTTCGGCGTGATCACTACTGCTTACTACGCGTGCTTACAGATCCACCAAAAGGCTGAGAATGAGGCATTCCAGCGGCTAGTGTTCGGCTCTGCCTTGTTAGGCTTTTAGGGAGTGCAAACGGAGCGTGAGCACACCGTCTGTTTCAGGCATAGGCGATGTCAGACGGGTGCCGGGGGTAGGAAACGGAGCGGTGACAGAATACTGCGGAGTACGGATGGCGTACGGAGTAGAACTACTCCGTACGAGCACTCAATACTCCGTCCTCGTGGAAACGGACGACAGACGAGAGAGTAAGAAAAAAAAGAACGGATGACAAACGAGTGAGACAAAAAAGGAAAGAACGTCCTGTCTGAGTAAGGCTGCGAATAATAAATAGGCCCCGGGAGAAACTCCAACGGACGGGGCTGTAATAACTTTTCTCATTTACAGAGATGTGCATCTCATCTCCCAAGGTCCAGTTGCCAGAGTACGGAGTACAGTGCCATTTTTGTTGATCGTCGACTAGACATACGACGTAGAACGGACGTTCTGGACCCTTACGGTCAAGTCGACTTCTCGAACTTTTCGGTGTCCCTACACAGGTTTGGCCAGTCTTGTCTTTTGAAATGCTTGGTGAATCATTTGGTGCCTTGCTATATCTATCAAGCTGTCCCTCCCCCAGCTATGAACAATCAAGCAAGATACTCGTACACGAATACTCGTGCTTGCTTTTGTACAGAGTACTCGTACGCCTGCTCGTAATTGTTCCTGTTTTCTGTCGGTCAACGATGTAGATCCTCGACTAGCATGTGTGCCGTGACCCTTTTCGCCACGGATGAGGTTATGGGTTAAAAATAGAAATAGGGGAAGTGGCAGTGGAAATAAAAAACAAATTGCCCCACTCTCACGCTGCCCGTTTTGGTCCCCTCGCAGATGTGGCGGTGCGCATTGCCACGACTGTACGAGTCCGGAAGCGCCGTGTCAACCTCGATGAGCATGGCGATGTCGACGAAGAACAGAGGCACGAAGTACTCGTATGAGTAGTGTAATGAAGATAATGCTACGATTCGACAAGCTTTGTTAGTTTTCATGTACGGAGTACGGAAGACATATCACCGTTGGCCAAGTCAGGTGTGATGACTAAGCACATAGATCACGTGCCTGTTAGTCAGCTTAACGTATCGTCATACATCTAGATGCCTTCGACACTGGCCTTTCGTGTGGAAGTTGTTAGTGACGAACAGACTCGAGCGGTGATATCTGCAGGACCCGCCGAGCAGTCCCAGCTGCGAGGGCCAGCATTCACCCTGCCCCGTTGGTGGAGGATGGCAACGGTGGCACGCAATGCTGGCGACAAAGCGACGTGGCACTCGCGATTTCCATTGGCGAGCCGCACAACGTCACTTGGAACGAAGCAGGTGTCTTGGGCTCTGACGTTGGACATGCGTTCAAGACTCTCTGACCATGATGCCAACGCCGTCTGAAGCATATGTCTCGGGCAGGGCTTGTGTGCTGACCATATACTACTGCTTGTTAGTAGAAAGACCGGTGCAAGGCCGCTGACGGCTTCTTGTGTCCCTATCCCCATGGAACGATGTCGACGACATATTTGCGCGGTATCGCCACAATCAATTCAGACTGCCCGAAACCCACGGTAGTCGCTTTGCGGTGGCCGTTGTAGCTGTCGCTTAACATGCTAGAACAGCAGAAGCTCCGTGTCCATAGGCATCAATGAGCTCGCACTGCAATGAGCTCGCACTGCGTAGCCAGCATATGCCACGACCGAGGGCGAGACGAGCCATCTTTGTCTGCAGAACCGCATCATGACAGGGGCGCTGGCTTTCTGTCGTCAAGGCGTGTCTCCTCCTCCCGTGCTTGGTCTTGGGCTGCCGAAAATGGTATCGCGGGGCCGCTTGAACGGGTGCAGGTGCTGCGGCGGTCCCGGTGCTGTATTGCCATACATTGCTGGTCCTGAGCGCCTGTCTTCAATTGATGTCCCGGGCAGTGTCGGCTGGTACTCGATATCATCTGAGGAACCCATGGACTCTCGACCATGCTGACAGGCAAGCATATCAAAGCAGCTAAGCCGTCTCTCGTAGAGCCATATCTCGTGTGTTCTTTCTGTGCGTTCTTTCATTAGAGAAAGAGCCATGCAATCATTGCCTCTTGACCGAAGCCAACCACTTGGTTGCTTGGTTGTACTGCTCCCAGACACAAAGCCTGTGCATCAACTTGCAGCTCTCACGTTGGCAGAGTGATGCAGACTGGCTCGCTCCGAAGCGTACAGACGGGCATCGGGGGGGGGCTGTCGTATGCAACGCGGAACGGCGCATACCCGCTGCGGACAAGCTGTAATATGTATATGGAACGGCAGGCGGCGTCCCAACCACTCTTCACGCTTGCCTGCGTTTCCTGCCAGTCGTCGGACAGCCACGAGGAACAAGTAATATGGCCGTACGCAGCAGCTTCGCATTTTTAAAGGCAGTGGTCACGCGTGTGCCATGTATGACGGGGAGTCGCTCGTCAGACAATGCCCATGAACAACGTGGTCTTCCCAAGCAACATAGCTGTCCACGTGGTTCGCACCAGAGAGCCGGAGAGCATTGCTTTCAAGGCAGCGGTCGAGTTTGCACTTCTTCAGTCTCTCTTCTTTAAGACAAACTTTGTCCTTCTCTCGCTGCACCGTGTGCCGCTATTTTTTCTTCTTTTCTTTTTTTTTCTTTCCTGTGCCTCTCACAAGCCCTCTGTTGGAGGCGGCAACCCGCTTCAGGCCAATGAGCCTCATCGGTGCACAGCACATGCCATGCATGCTCGTATTCTGCAGCGGCATGCGCGAGTACGGAGTAGTAGGTCCGGTCATAGTATCACGAGTAAGCACAATGCGCATCCAGGCCATCGACATGCAGAGTCCCACGACACAGGTGAAAGAGCAAGGGCGACTGCTTGTGCTCGCATGCCGTGTCGCCGACCTACCTTGTTGAGCGATGACTGATAGGATCGACGGCGACCTCTACTCCGTAGAGTACCAAGGACGTTTTCACCAGCCCTGGCTCTGTTTTTCTCACCTCGTACCACGAGTACTAACTCCGTACTCATATTGACGACTAGGACCATCGGACCATCCACATCGGACCAGACCATGCGAGCCAACGCACACGGAGTCGGTGACGGAGTGCCAAGGCTGAAGAGATTTAAACCTAGCCCGTTGCTCTAGCAAAAAAGCAGAGAGAGCATGGCCGCTGGAAATGAGGAATACCAAGCGGGTGGCCCAGCACACGCGCGCATTGGCCAGCCCGTCCTGGGCCTAATTAAGCAGCAGCAGCAGCAGCATGCAATGCAATGTGTGTGTCTGCGCAGTCAGCTCGACAGGAACAATGTAACCTGCGGCAATCTGCAAGCTGATTTGCCAGCCCGGTTGATTTGCTTTCTTCTTGTTGTAACTCGAAATGTTTCCGTTCTTCCAGGGGGGGGGGAGGTGTTGTTTCTTGGCTGGCCAGCACATCAGCCAGGAGTCAAGCGATCAGCAGGAGGCAGCTAGTCAAAAAGGCCCGGCTTTTGTCAGAGTCTCAGAGCTAAAATCGTAAATAACGCTCATATTTGCACTTGTCGGCGGGAGATGCTGACGGGAAAAAGAACACTTTGAGTGCCTGCATTGCCCATGCCGTTTCTTTCGGAGGATGTGCTAACAGACCCCACTACCAGACACAAAAGAATGGGTCTGTCTTTTTACGCATGAGAGCCGATCGCTCGCTAGGCTCCCTCACCACATGGGTAGGGGAGGACAGACTCTGCTGTGAGTCGTTATTTCCATTCTTTCCGCGGCCCTTTCATCTCCCTCGTCCGTTGCTTTTCGACCCCTGGCGGCCAGGCGCTAGTCCTGTTCGGGTCTTTGTCCACTGGAAACCTGTGAAGACCCTTCTGGCCAACGCCTCGACTCGTCAGCACGCATACGACGTACTCCGTACACTTGAGACTCAGCTTCGTACGAGATGATTAATGTACTTGCGGTGCATTGTAAGGTACATTGCGTTGCACAGGCGGGCGGGCAATTATGGTGCATGATGGACTGCACATACGAGTACTCGTACTCTGTACTCGTAGATTGACTTTTTTGTTTTTCCCGCATGCAATTTATATTTTCTTTCTTGCATGTTTCAGACACGTATGTGCAGATAGTATGCTCCCTTGTACTCGCACTCCTTACATAGTACGATATGTATTCGTACGGGGTACGAGTACTCGTACATCTTAGCCACAGCCTGATCCTGGTCATTTGCCTGTCAACCCGCAATCCCCTGCACCGCGCTGTTACAGGTCCTGTCCGGCTGCCCCGTCGCCCTTGTGTCCTTTGTGCCTTTGTGCGTGCAAATTGCTCGTACTCGTACAGAGTGCGTACTCCGTAACATATCGTGCTCTCCCAACCCCGGCCTGGCCTGGACAGGGATACAGTCTTCCTCCTCCCTGCCTCGTTCTTTTGTTCTTCCCATCCTCACCCCGTCAGCAGTCCCTTCCACCCTTCCACCCTGTCTGACTAACACAGTACGAGCACGCCGTACGCCGTACTCTGTAGGCACCTAAGGCATCTTCGTACTGTGTGGACCACACCCTCCTCCTTCCTTTCCATTGCGAATCTTCAGAGGGTCGGGGGGTCGTCGCTCTTTCTCCCTCTACGACTAGTCCCTCTAGTCCCCCCCATCCGCCGCTTGCCGGTTCCGTCCCTGCCCCTTTCCCTCCCTTCCAGCAGGCCAGCGCTATTCGTGCACATCGCCAACGCCTCCTCCCATCTTTCTCCTCTTGCTCCTCTGCTCCCTCGCGTCGCCTGTTTCTTTCAATCAATCTCGTCGCCGCCATCCTGCACCCTATTCTTATTAGTATTGTTGGAACTTGCTACTTTGTTCGGTCCCCGGCCATTTCCCCTCGCTTTCACTCGCTTTCTCTCGCTTTTCTCTCCATCTCCTTTCTCTCTCTCCATCTTTCGCCAACGCGCTCGTCGTCCTTTTTTATTCATTTTTATCATCTGAGCTAGTCTCGAATCCATTTGTTCTCTTCTACCCGACCGTCTTGTTTTCACTCCGGTCCCCTTTCTTTTCTTTTTTTCTTTTTTTTCTATTATTATCTTTCCTGACGCCGTCTTTGTCTCTCTCTCTGTCTCGCTTCCTCATCTCGTCATCTCTCGGCTCAACTCGACGTTCCTCATTCCGGCGCCATCACTCTTGGATATCATCTTCTTGGATAGCAATCTGCTTCGTTCTGCCGTTTATCATCAGTTGGCTCGCGCACCCTCCACGACCGTCCCAACGTCTGCGACATATCTCAGACCCTCGCCGTGTTCTGATTCGAGAATCCCACGTCCTTCTCTGCCTCACCGCCGTCGCGTTACGACCATCCGGGTATCTGCAGACGTACATTTCGCTTGCGGGCCAAGTTCACCATGGAGGGCGTACGGTTTTCTCCCAGCCGGACGTACGAAAGAGGTTTGTCCCCCCCCTCTCCCCTCCCCATCTGCCCTTTTGTCGTCTCTGCCATACCGTTGCGTGTACTAACCAACCCCCCAATCGCAGATGCTTCTCATGTCCTCTTCAGCAGACAGACATGCGCAGTGTGCCCTGACACAGTCCCTACCTGTCCCACCTGCCCCTCTGGCCAGAGCTGCCAAGTCACGGTCCCGTTGACCTGCACCGAGTGCTCCAAGGCCTACTGCGCAAAGAATGTCGACAGCTTGCCGTCCTCGTCATCGAGCTCAAAGTCCGGCTCATCCTCGAGCACGGGCGCGATTGCAGGAGGTGTCGTTGGAGGTGTTGCCGTCATCGCCATCTTGACGTACCTGATCTGGAGATTCTGCATCAAGGCCAAGAGACAGCCGTCCAAGCTGGAGGAAGATGGCGAGTACAGCGGCTCGCAGCTGGATCCGGACAGTCAGTCGTTTGCGGCCCGCCGGGCCAAGCGTTCATCAACGCACACGGTGCACTCCATTGCTTCCACTGTCCTCACGCGGGCCTCCAACATCATCCAGATCGCATACATTCCGGGCGTCACCAACCGCGCGCCGCCGACCTCGCCAAACGTCCTCGTGCCGCCTGTGCCGCCCATCCCGATCGCCCTGTCCAACTCCAACTCCAACTCGCTCAGCCCAGCCGGCACAGACCAGCACTTCTTTGTGCCTGGCGACCTGCGCGACTCGACCTACTCCGACTTTTCTGCTTTCAGCGAGGCCGATCGGTCATCGTACGCTCGCACCTCGTTTGCCCCGCGCTCAAGCATCGCATCCACCATCTACGGCAAGAACGCGGTCATTGTGCCCCCTCCGCAGACGGGCATGAGAATCAAGCCGACCATGGTCAACCTCAAGTCCGGCAGCGGCCCCTACGCACCACCCGTTCCCAGCGTCGACTACGAAAAGTACAACGGCAGCAAGCTGCGGCCCGTCAGTGTGGCAAACAGCACGTTCAGCATCGGCTCTACGTTCCTGAACAACGCCAGCACGGCCACCGCAATGCCGGTGCGCCCCGTTGTTGTTCGCGTCGGCACTGCGTCCAAGAAGTCGGAGGCCTCGACGCACAGCAGCGCCGGCGACGAGAAGGACGGCAGCAAGCTCAATGCGGAGACGTTCTCGGAAAAGTCCAGCCTCGGCGCCTCGGCGCCGCGCGCGGATGACTCGCATGGGTTCAAGACCTACACGATCCCCGAGGCCACGGCCGACCAGGGCCCGTTCCAAGACCCGCCAGAAACGCCCAGCTCGAGCATGACACATGGGTCAGGGCCGGAGTCGCCCACGGCAACAACAACGCGCAACACGAACGCCCTGAGCGCGGTGATCGAAGAGGCCACACGGCGGGCATCTCAGAAGGACATCAGCCGCCGGTCTTCAAAGAGCACACAGAAAAGTCCCTTTGAAGATGGTAACTGATATGCTGGTATATTTTTGATATAGGGGACATTTCGTGACATTACGACCCCCCTTCTCTGATGACTGTTGTCTACGGGCGTTTAAAGCGATACAAAAACGAGGAAAAAGAGAAAAAAAAAAACTACCACTGGAGCGAAGGTGATGATACCCGAATGACTAACCTCGTTCGTTTTTTTATTGTATATTTTCTTATCTACTTTTTTTGGATTATCTGGTTCCGGGGCTCTTATCTATTTTGTATGAGCACTTTCTCTGGGATAAGTCGACTGCTACTTTACACTTTACACATATCTTTTTTCATTTGTTGTATCTTCACTTCTTATGACCCCCCTTTTACCCAGTGCCGATTGGCAGATCTGGGCAATTCTTTGTTTCCTTGTTTCTTTACCTATTTTTCTTATATTACTTTCCAATTTTCTTTTTTTCTTTCTCTGAAACTACGCGGCCTGGGTGAAACGGGCCCGTGACTGAAACGAAACACGTGCGGCTGGTGTCCTCCGGCGGGCATGGGCCGTTGGCGTTTTTTCTTCTCGATTGTCCGTCCGGCATTGCCTGATACGGCTCTTGGATCTGTCAACGGCCCAGCGTACGAAGTACGGAGTACTCGGTACTCGTCCAACGTACAGTATACTCGTACAGTGTGCGTGTATGTACTCGTACAAAGTGCTATTCGTACTCCGGAATAATATGGCATGACCATATTATATCGGAAATCGAAAATCTGCTTTGCCTGCCCGGCGACTAACCACGAAGGGCAAGTGGTTTATTATTCGATTCATTCCTGCTTCGGGGCAGCTCTCCGCTAGCCTGCTCTGCTGCAGAAGTGAACGGCGAGCAGGCAAGGGAAACAGCGAACAAAATCATGGGAAGGGGGGGGGGGGGGTGGCGGCACACTAGTCCGCTACTGCGCCTCGTGTTGACATGGGCTCTTGCCATTTTGGTCTTCACCGACGGCGGCTCGTCCCTCAACGGCTGTTTGCGGGAGGGGCCCGTTTTTAGTGGTTTGTCTGGATTTCATGCGTGCTCTGTACTCCGTACGAGTACTCCCGTGCGAGTAGAGAAAGAGAAGAAAAAGGAAGAAAAAAAGGCGTGGGCGGGTTTCGTTTTTTCTCCTCCCAGCTTCGTTTTCTTCCTGTCACAGGATTGCTCAAGAGACCACGCCGTCCGCGGAGGGCGTGGGGAGACGAGGCGTGGGGGGGGAGGGACACGGAAGGGCCAAGGGCGCTTCTAGCTCGGCCTGCCATCTCTTTTTTTCTTACCTTTCGACTTCCTTTCGACTCTTGTTTTCAGATGTGCTGTCCAGCCAGTCGAAACGTCACAGGTCTTGATAGAGCTGCGCCGCACGGCACTGTGTGCGGGATATCCAGCTACGAGTACGTACTCGTACGCAGCTCCGTGTAGGACTGACTGGCTTTGCGAGAGAGAAGAAGTCACGGGGGGGCGGGCATGCGGCATGTCCTCTGGTCCAGATGCTCTCCAGATGCTCTCCAGGTAAACAGAACGTCGCATCCAGGACACGTGGAAGACGAGTTCGTGATGCGTGGCCGACGAACGGCATATCCCGCAGATGGCATGCATCTCTCGAGCGAGCGAGCGAGAAAACAATCATCAGCCTGCAGCTGTTTCTGTGCTTCTCCGTCCGGGGCAGGTTCACCCTTCACCGCCATCTCGGAGCTTTGATGGGGGGAGCAAGGTGTCTTGATACTGCGCGGGTGAGAAGATATCGCGATCCAGGGTACTCCGTATATTGCTCATGATATCCAGGATGCTGTTTGAAAATATTAGATTAAAATTCATTAATATAAAAGAAAAGCTCTTTATTCCGCCCCGGATATACCTTGACGACTGCTTGGCTTGATTCCCTTCCACATGAGGCTTTGCAACCCCCACGACTTTCGTGCGTTTTGGTCTCTAGCTTCTTACACGCTTCTGCTGCTTGGCTCTCTGCATCCATGCACGCGGCAATCAACGGCCGTTGTAATATCGCAAGGGTTGTTGTGTGGGCGAACTGGCCTACTCCGTACTCCGTACTCCGTACTCCGTAGTTTCCCAGCATCATGTGCAGCTCTCTCGCTATCCGGGCTAGAATGCATGCCAACTCATCATATGCTCGTCATGGACTATATCAGAGCTTGCGATGGAGACTTAATATCTGATATATATTATCAAGTTTATTTACTTTTTTGAAAAATAAATAAATAGTCGCCATGTACAAAATCACATGTTATTTTGTAACACACACAAATCTTTGTTCCACTGCAGATTGGCAGACACAATTGATAGAGTTGGTCCTACCAAAGACAACGCATCAAACCGCGTTGCTTCTACTCGTATATTCTTATTCTTTTACAATTATTCTTCTAATATATCTGTACTCCGTACTCCGTACATCTTCTGTTCCAGCTATGCCGTGCATGCCACGCATGCCTTGCAGGTCGGCACACACACAATGCTGCGTACACTTTTGCCAGGCCCTCCCCCAACAGTTTTTTTTTTCTTATAAAAAAACACAAAAACAAGCAGACATCTAGTCCGAGAGTCTGACGACCCCATAGTCAGACCCGTCGAAGGCCGTTTCCCCGGCCTGTTCGTAAAATGCTCCAGCGGTCGCCTTGGAAAGCCCCGTGCTGGCGCGCCCGCGTGCAAGGCGGTCTCCGTCGCACACCCCGTGTCCCTGTGCTATTCGACGGTTGACCCGATGCAACATGCCGGAAGCCTTCTTCCAGCTCTCTACGAACCTCACAGCACGACGGTCATCTCTGAGATGTACGAGTAATACTTTGTAAAGCACTCAAGAACTGCCTCTTACCTAAGCATGTGGTTGACCTTGGGGGGTTAGTCATTGTCGCACAAGGCACAAGCAAAGGAGAGAGAGACCAGTAACACCACACATAAAAGTGGGACCGCAGAGAACAACAACTCTGACAACACAAAAAGTCTCGTCGTCCATACCCGGAGCCAGGCAAGAGCGGGGCAGCCTATTTAACGGGGGTTTTGTTTCCCGGACACGTTTGTATTCCGTTCTTTTTTTTTCTTTTTCTGATTTTATTTTTCAAATATCTTTTTCTTGTGACGACCTAGCACGGCGACGGCAAGCGGTCCTGCCCACCATCCCTGTAGGCGGGCGTTGGCGTTAACGAGCTACTACGGGCTGCGACATGGAGTAACGAGGTAAAAAAAAAAAAAAAAAAAAAAAGTAGCTCATAGCTCGTACAGCAGGGTCTCCAAAAAAGCATCTGAGCGTTGTTGGTTGGCGTGGCGGAGGAAACGGAACAAAACGAGGCTAACTGGCGCGGACAAAAAAGGGAAAAAAAAAAGAAATAGAAAAGGGAAAAATAGAAAAAAGGAGAAAAATAATTATGAACAAAAAAGTACAAAAAAGAGAGAGAGACACATGAGAGGTTGATTCCCGTTGTGGAAGTGTCCCGCTTTTATTGTAAGGCAAAAGGGGGCCAAGGCGGGAACGGCATGCGCTTTTTCTCATATACGACGTACTCCGTACTCGTACTAATAACAGGATGCCGGTGTGTCTCTCTGCAAGACGCGGCGCGCAAAGTGTACGGCATTTGCAGGAGGGATGCCGACAGCCAGTCGTTTTCCACCTCGGCTGTTCTTGCACGGCGTGCAGGGGGACTTCTAAGACAGGCAAGCCGAACAAGAGACACGAAAAAGAAGCAGAAAAATACAGAGTAGAAAACAAGAAAAGAAAAGCAGAGAAAGCAGAGAAAGCAGAGAAAAGAACAGAACAAAAGTATAAAAAACTACCAGAAGCCGGTAGAAGATGGGAAAAAACATGCCACACTGGAATCCACCTGTTGAAGCTGGGCCCTCCCCCCCCTATCATTTGGAAACGAAGACGGTGGGTTGGGTCAACGAGATCGACTGCAAAGTAGAGTAAAAAGAGGAGTGGTCCATACTCTGTATTTCAACGAGTGTTTCCTTCCATTAGCCCAGTGGTCCAGTGACCGGATGGATCGTGCGGGAAACAGTGCGTTCGGATGAATCCGTATTATTGCTTCTTTCTTGCAATGCTGGGGGGGGGGGGAAGGAATGAGGGGAGGAGGGATAGAAAAGGGGATGGATTCTGCCGAGCTGCTGCTGAACCGTTGTTTCTCAGCTGTTGTGGCCGGCATAACGAGCAATCTTTCCCTTGACCGACAAATCGACGTGCCCCCCCAGCATATCAGCGTTGCATACGCACGCCCAAAAGACACAGCTCCGATCGAACGGGCACGCTTGGGCGGGGAGAGCTGGCCCGTGCTCAAGCCCGAGCGGGTGGTGGTGGTGATGAGTCGTAAATATACTTTGTACATGCCCGCCGTCCGCGTAGATTTAACCCATCCGTCGATTGTGATCCCCATGTACGAGAGAGTACGGAGTACGGGAGTACTCCGTACGTACTCGCAGGACCGTCCTCCTTGCTGCGTGTGTGTGTGTGTGTGCGTGTGTGTGTGACAGGGAACACCCTATCTTCCAAGGATTAGAGCCTGCAAGAGCCTGCATGGCGCTTGCATTCGTCATCTTTTTTTTTTTTCATCTTTTTTTGTAGTCGGCGAGAAAGAGAGTCTATGCAGCTGCATGACGGGCACTGAGCTATCACACCGGC
This sequence comes from Ophiostoma ips, assembly GCA_019925475.1. NCBI lineage: Eukaryota > Fungi > Ascomycota > Sordariomycetes > Ophiostomatales > Ophiostomataceae > Ophiostoma > Ophiostoma ips. The sequence continues at coordinate 49,838 of JADHKN010000101.1, forward strand.
GACATAAACTTGAGCGGCTAGGGATGACAAAGCCCATCATGAGGCAAAAAAAGTTGGAAAAGGGAGATTTGAAAACACCAGAAATTCACCAGAAATACACAAGAAATACACAAGAAAAAAGACGTTGGAATACTCGTACTCGTAGACGTCAAAAGGGAAAACGGCCCAAAGAAGAAGGCAGAAGCCGACCGCCTAACCACACGCCCCCCCTGGCCGCCCTGGCCGCCGCCTTGTCCTGTTGACTTGGGGCTACGGTCCGGAAATCGCAAGGCGCCCGCTCCCCTAAGTGCCTATTCCCCTATTGTCATATTATTACAAGTATTATCTACCGCCGCGTCGTTATTACTCCATATGCAAATACGAGTACTCGTAAAACTACCGCATCCCTAGCTACCCTGGATTTACCCATCCCTACGCGAAATTTCCAACTTGAAACGAAATGTCGCATGGCAAACATGTGATGGCGGGCGACCTTGCAAGGCTGGTTGGATCTTATTAATATCGGACCGTTTGGCGTCCCCTGCTTACAGAGCATTTTTAGTGCTTTATGAGCAACGAATACGGAGTACTCGTACGGGTACAGAGTACAAGAGTACGGAGTACGAGTACGCCGTACCATGTCTTTGTGTCTTTGAGTGACCGCATGCCCTCCGCCATACACCGCAGCGGCCCTCGGTCAGCATAGCACCAAAACCACCAAATATTCCGGAAAATGCCTCTGCCACCTTCACCATCCTTCACCTTTTGCTGTCTTCTTCGTCTCTGGCTCACCAGCCACCCCGATATCCGTATCCTCCTTGCTTCTTGAAAAAAAGAAAAAAAAAGAAAAAAAAGAGAAAAGAAGAAAAAGAGAAAAGAAAAGAAAAGAAAAAGAGAAAAGAAAAAAAAGAAAAGAAAACGAAAAAGAAAAACACTAGACGCGCATTAGTCGGTACTGGCATATCCTACAAAGCAGATAATATATTTTGATACTCGTAGTTGCACCTGCTGTGGTTCCGCTATGCCCGCTATGCCCGCTATGCCCGCTGTACGAGTACCCTCGCGCGTCACGGCAGGCGCTCCGGCTGGCTGGCTGCTCCTGGGTGGAGAGCGCTCGCCCCAGGGACGCGCATGTCGTTTTGCACCTTTCTTTTTTTCCCTTTTTTTTCTTCTCTCTTCATTTTTTTTGAGCTCTTCTTTTCTCTTCTTTTTCTCTATTTTGTCCTCTGATTCCGGCCCCCAGTTTTGTCATCTTTTGATTTTCATTGGAGCCGACTGGTCCAAGGAGCCGATGTTGGGTACGCCACAGCTCGGCTCGTGGAGCGCCTGTTATCCTTGCATTGTTTCTGCCCATTTCTTTCTTTCTTTTTTTGTTGTCTTTTTTTTTTTTTTTTTTTTTTTTTTTTTTTTTTTTCGTTCTTCCGTTTCTCTCAGTATTCAGTGCCCTGCGCTCATCTCGTCTTTTTTGCCTCATGCCTGGCGGATTGACCGAAGTGTGCAGCAATATATGCATATGCAGGGCGTCGCGAATGCGCTGTAAATTACTCGTAGGAGGATGCGATACTCGTGATATGTGATATGCTATCTCTCTCTCTCCCTGGCCAGCTCCCTCCCTCCTTCCCCATCCGACACACCTTCCTTCCCCTCGCTGGCGCTGCACGGCGTGATGAGATTGTGTGTTCCTGCCTGCCGTGTGCCGTGTGCCGTGTTTTTCAGTTCGGCGATGCTTCCTGCGTGCATGCGTTCGCACTTGCCTTTTTCTCTGCATCACCCGGTTGATCCTGCCCTTTTCCCGCTTGCCTCTTTCCCCTTTTGCCATCTGTGCGCCGTCCTTCGTCTTGTTCGATATGCATGCAGTACGAGTAATCGCCGTCGTCGAGCGCAGCCCCACTGTTTGACATCTGCGCCTTCCTCTGCGCATCGTATCTGGCCGCCGTGCGGCGGTGGCTCCTGCCTTCGGGCTGGCTGTCCGGCTTGCCCAGCGCTTGGCCGCTTTCCGTATTCCCTCAGTCTTCTCCTTCCTTCCTTCCTCTCTCTCCTCGCTTCGCTCTCGCCCTCTCCCTCGCCTTCCCGCTCGCTCTTGCGCGCCTTCCTTCTTCCTTTTGTGTACGAGTTACTCGTAGTAGGCGTGCTCCGTGCTCGTACTCTCAACCTTTTCCCATCCCTCCCCTCTTCTTCCTCTTTCTTCCCCTCTTCTCCATATAGTCGACTACACGCTTTCAAAATAGCTTCAACTCTGGCTCCATTTCGCGACAATCACCTACTCCGTACGCAAATCTTCGGTAACAATTACTAGTCCGTACAAGTACATAGCACGCCAGTACGTACTCGTACAGCGTATACAACTGCCAATCTGCCCGCGCACATCTTTTTATCCCTAAAACCCAGCCCCTCTGTCCCACGACGTCCGATCAACCCCCTCAACTCGACCTGGCCTTGCTCCTTTGCTCCCTGTTCCATTGCCCGTACGAGTGCTCGTACTTGGGTTTCCCAACTCCATACAAAATACACATTTGATAGCACCCGCTCCAATATTCCTGCCTCCGACCCTCTTACTTGCATACCAAGCTCGTTGTACCTTGTCCCCTCACCTTGTTTGGCCACTTGCATCCTTGCCACCTTTTGGCCCTCTCCTTTTTCACCTCGCGCCCTTTTTCGACTTGACGATACAACTCTCCTTGGGGCCTCTCCGAATACTTTTTTTTCTCTTTTTTTTTCTGGGCGAATTGCCCCCCAACCCCACGGACCATTCACCGAAGCAGCAATACGGCTGGGAGTCCCCGGAGCCGCAGAAAAACAACGAGCAGCAGCAGTAACAGCAGTAACAGCAGTAACAGCAGCAGTAGCAGCAGAAGTAGCAGCCTGTACGAGTACAGAGTAATACAGTACTTACAACACTTTGTGTCTTACGACAAGACAGCAAAGAAGAGACAAATAAAAGACGCAACTGCAACAGCTAGCAAGCAGACAGAAAGCACAAGACCGCAGCAGCACCGCAGCACCACCTAGCACCATCCAGCACCATCCAGCACCACCCAGCACCACACGCAGGGCTACGAAGAGGCTCGGTGCGCCCTGGCTGGCTTGTGGTTCCCCAACCCACTCGCCACCTCCAATCTCCTCGCCCTCTTCCTTCCTAGTCGTCCGTCTAGTCTCCTCTTCCCTCCTCCCTCCTCCCTCCTTCTCCTCCCTCCCAGCTTCGAGCCTTCTGGCCTTCTCTGGCCTCCTGCCTCTTAGTCTCTTACCAATCGGCCGCCGCACTACTCGTACAGCTTTCTTGTCCCTTTATGCGTTAGTCGCAGTCCACTCTTAGATACCCGGACACACCACACACCACCACCACAGCCTACCGAGCGCCCTCCCCCTGCCAGAAAGAGGCCCCAGAAGTGCTTCCTCGCCTTTCCCCTTTTTACCTTCTTCCACCAGGCAGAAACACAGCTCAGCTCCCCGAAGTATCTATCATCCATTGTTCTTCCACCTCCGACGGCGGCCTCGACTTTACCTCTTTTGCCCAAACTCTCTCTCCCCTGCTACGAGTACTACTCGTACCTACTCCGTACTCGTACTACTTACTAGACACCCCTCTTCCTCTTCACCCTTCTTCTCTTTATCCCCTCCCCACATTCTCTCTCGCTGTGCTCCTCCTCCTCCTCCTCCTCCTACCCTGCTGCTTAGTAGCTTTTGTCTTCTTTTCTTTCTTCTTGTCCCAAATCCTCTCTCACCTTGCCTTTATCTCCATTTCTTTCTATCCTATCCTTCTCTGCCTTTTCCTCCTACAGTCTACCTACATCTCCCCCCCTTTCGCCCTTTATCTCCATCTCGGCTCCTCTGCCTCCTGCTTCCATTCTTCTCCATCCATCTTCTTTATTCCTCCCTCTTACCCTCCTCTTCTCCCTATCGACGGTCTTATCCTGCCCTCTTCGGAAGCGACCCGGTCCCAACTCTCATCGACCCAACAAATCTCGCCCTCCCCCAAGCCGATCCAGCCGTCACTCGACGACTGCTTACTGTTCCACAATGGCGAACAAAATGGTGCTATACAAGCTGGTGGTGCTGGGAGATGGTGGTGTAGGGAAAACAGCATTGACGATTCAATTATGCTTGCAACACTTTGTCGAGACAGTAAGTTGCCCAATTCCGACCACCCGAGCACGAAACTCTTCTCTTTGTAATTTGTGTCCTACCTCTCTACCCCCCTCCTTGCCTCATTGCACCTGGTCTCACGTTCAGCCATTCGTTGTCGTGCCTGTCCTCTTGTCATTTCTTGTCCGCTAACATACGCTTCGCAAACCAGTACGACCCGACAATCGAAGACTCGTACCGAAAGCAGGTCGTTATCGACGGCCAAGCATGCATGCTAGAAGTCCTCGACACAGCAGGCCAGGAAGAGTACACTGCTCTTCGCGACCAATGGATCCGCGACGGCGAAGGCTTCGTGCTAGTCTATAGCATCTCTTCGCGATCATCCTTCTCACGCATCAAGCGCTTCCACCACCAGATCCAGCGAGTCAAGGAGTCGACCGCATCATCACCGTCCTATCCTGGATCGCCCCTCTCGGCCGCCAGCCCGCAAGCGCCGGTGCCCGTCATGCTTGTCGGCAACAAGAGCGACCGCGTGACAGAGCGCGAAGTGTCGACCCAAGAAGGACATGCCCTTGCCCGCGAGCTGGGCTGCGAGTTCGTCGAGGCATCTGCCAAGAACTGCATAAACGTCGAAAAGGCCTTTTACGATGTGGTGCGCATTCTGCGCCGCCAAAGACAGCAAGCCACGCGCCCGACGCCCCCGACAGGCGGCAGCCGGCCGCCCCGCGGCGCAGAGGGAGGCTCAAGGCGGAGCGACTCGGAGCGGTACCGGAGAAGCAAGAGCAACCGTTGCGTCGTCTTATAGATGATGCGCACGCCCTTTTGCTCGCGTGTTGTTCTCTCTTTTTGTTGCTGTTCGCCCTTTGCATGGACGTCATCCGTGCTTGGAGTGTCGCAGAATACCGGCCGACTCCGTTCTTCCTCGCCCTTTTTTTCTTCTTCTTCTTCGCATCCCCCCACAAACTCGCCACATCCTCCCGACCAGCCAAGCGACTCTGCCTGCAGAACGACAATGACCATGCCCTTGTTTAGGTCATGTCCTCCCTCCAATGTCTCCGCAAGCATCGTACGCGCAACTGGACCGACCCAGTCGACGCCTACCTGCCCTCACATTCCTTGACTTTACCTGACGACACATTTATACGGGAACCAATATACCTTTTCGCAAAGGACAAAAGCTACATTTTTGAATTTTGCATTTCAAGACGATGTCTATGATTCCGCGCTGCTTTTGATTTTGTGCTGGAGCTGCCTCCTCGCCCATCTCTCTTTTCCCTCCCACAGTTATGGGTTCGACATACACTGCGGCTGCTTACATCTCCCAACTCTCTGGATGGCCAGTCGACCTGTCCACATTGTCCAATCCTTACTATACCACCGATCGACCCATTCCTTCCCCCCCATTCTTTTTTTACGGACACCACAACGAATTGACAAATCAATGTCCTCACGCTCACGCTGACGATCATTCCCCCCCTTCTCTCCTCCCGCAACTACCCACACGAATGGTGCAGCCGGGCCTGCCGCTTGCCCCTTTCTAATACCATAGATGGCGTTACCAAACAGAAAGGCACACGCCATCCCGCAACGGCCTAAAAAACAAAATACCAAATATATACCGATCTAAGAGAATGGCTTTTTTTCAACCAGACACATGAGCATCACTCGGGGCGCAAAGGGGTTCAGTTCAGTTCAGTTCAGTTCACGATCTACCAAATCTGTTTGGTTCTACTTTTGCAATGATGAATAGGAAAAGACGATGCTGTCTTTGTGCCTGGTTTATTATATGAGCAAAGTGCAGCTGGAGTTTTTGGAGTCTGGCTTTAGTCGTCTCTGCCATTTATAATATTATTTGCATTCCACGCCACTTTTGATGTTGACTGCACGTGACTGATGAGATAGCTTTACGACGTATTGGCCCGAACTGGCTTATGAGTACTGGCCAGAGTGAACGATTCCATAATAACTCGTAATATGCATTGTTCGCCGTACTCGTAATTGTGGAAGGTGCGCGCATCGCACGTTGTTCGTATAGCTTCTAAGATTGGAAGGCAGTTCAGTTATTATTACGAAGCGGGATGGAGTTGAGTGGCGGCGACGTCTTGTCATAACTAAGCTTAAGGAGCTTGGCCCCACATTTTCCCCTTTGGACACATGCACGCGCCAGATCGCGACTGCGACTGTGAATGGCCAGGGAAGGAACCACGCAACGTCTGCATCTTCTCCGTCGCATCGACGCCGTTTTCTTGTTCTCGACAACTTTTTTCTGTGCTGTTTTTTCTTCTGATCTTTCTTTGTTTTCGTGTTTGCTTTTCAACGCACTGTGAGCCCCAGCATTTGTCCAGGGTCGTCTGCCAGACCAGCTCTTTCTTTCCCTGGCTTCCGTGATTCCCGCGGCTCGATTTTGCCGACTTTTCCGACAGTGGTTTTTCTAGGATGGACCTACCTTGAAGCTCCTATACCAATCCGACACCCCACGACGGGCTATTACATACTCCATCACAGCACGAGCTCGGCTCGCTGTCGTACACAGGAACGGCCGTCCTCCGACCCCAACGCTCTTCCTCCCCCCCTCTCTCCCCGCTCTCTCCCTCCGTCCCTCTCCGGGGCCCCTCCCTCGGCACCCGGCATCATGGCAGCCTTTCCGCGTTTCCGGTTCCTGGCAATTGCCGTGGCCTTCCACTTTGTCTACATCTTTTCCATCTTTGACATTTACTTTGTCAGTCCGGTTGTGTCGGGCATGCGCCTGTTCCAGGTCGAGCGGCCCGCACATGTCCAGGCTCCTGCTGACCGGTTAGTCCTGTTTGTCGGTAGGTTTCTCTCTCTCTCTCTCTCCATGTCTCAGGACTGCTCTAATAATACACCTAGGTGACGGTCTGCGTGCCGACAAAGCGTTCCAGCTGCACCCGGAACCTTACCCACAGAGCGACGACGACCTGGTGCCGCGGCCGCTTGCGCCGTTTATACGCTCGCGCGTGCTCGAGCACGGCACGTTTGGCATCTCGCACACGCGCGTGCCCACCGAGTCCCGGCCGGGCCATGTTGCTCTGATTGCAGGGCTGTACGAGGATGTGTCGGCGGTGACGACGGGCTGGAAGCTCAACCCGGTCAACTTTGACAGCGTGTTCAACCGCAGCCGCCACACGTGGAGCTGGGGCAGCCCCGACATCCTGCCCATGTTCGAGATGGGCGCGGTGCCGGGGCGCGTGGACGCGTACATGTACGAGCCCGAGGCGGAGGATTTCTCGTCGGACGCCACGCACCTGGACTACTGGGTGTTTGACCACGTCAAAGAGCTGTTTGCCGAGGCCAAGACCAACGCGACGCTGGCGGCCAGCCTGCGGCAGGACAAGCTGGTGTTTTTCCTGCATCTGCTGGGCCTGGACACGACGGGCCACGGGTTCCGGCCGTACTCCAAGGAGTACCTGCACAACATCAAGGTGGTGGACCAGGGCGTGCGCGAGGTCAGCGAGCTGATCAACGACTTCTACGACAACGACGACCGCACGGCGTTTGTGTTTACGGCGGACCACGGCATGAGCGACTGGGGCAGCCACGGCGACGGGCACCCGGACAACACGCGCACGCCGCTGGTGGTCTGGGGCTCGGGCGTGGCCAAGCCGGTCAAGGTCGAGGCCGAGGCCGGGGCCGGGGCCGGGGCCGAGGCCGAGCGCGGGCGGCTGGCGGCGGGCCACGACGCGTACTCGGCGGAGTGGGGGCTGAGCCACGTGCAGAGGCACGACGTGGCGCAGGCCGACGTGGCGGCGCTGATGGCGTACCTGATCGGCGTCGAGTTCCCGGCGAACTCGGTGGGCGAGCTGCCGCTGGACTACGCGTCGGCGCCGCTGGACGAAAAGGCGCGGGCGGCGCTGGTGAACGCGCAGGGCATCCTGGAAATGTACCGGGTCAAGGAGGAGAAGAAGCGGGCGTCGGAGCTGCGGTTCCGCCCTTATCAGCCGCTCAGCGAGCAGGAGAAGAGCAGCGCGCGGCGCGTGGCCGAGATCGAGCAGCTGATTGCGAGCGGCGACTACGAGGAGGCCATTGAGGAGGCGGCGGCGCTGCTGAAGCTGGGCCTGGCGGGGCTTCGCTACCTGCAGACGTACGACTGGCTGTTTTTGCGCGCGCTCATCACGGTGGGCTACCTGGGCTGGATGGCGTATGCGCTGACGACGGTGGTGGACCTGCACGTGCTGGACGATGCGTCGCGGCCGCCGACGGCGCGCAGCCTGGGCGCCGACCTGTTCTTCTCGTCGGTGCTGCTGGCGCTGTACGCGTCGTTTTTCGCGTCCGGGTCGCCGCCGTCGTACTATGCGTATGCGTTCTTCCCGGTGTTTTTCTGGAAGTGCGTGTATGGGCGGCGGGCGAGTCTGTCGGCGGCCAGCCAGAAGCTGGTGAGCAGTCTGGGCGAGGGCAGTGGTTCGTCGTCGTCGTCGTCGTCGGCCTCTCAGCGTGGCAGCCGGCTTTTCTCGCTCGGTCTCAAGGCGGCTCTCTACATTGCTGTTATGGAGTCTCTGGTGAGCACCTGCTGGTTCCCTTTATATACTGTTGCACTCGACACTAACTCCTTCAGGCACTGGGCTACATCTATCGCGAGATCTTCACGATGCTCTTCATCCTCGGCGCGTTCTGGCCGATCACGTACGGCCTCTCGTTTCTGCGCAAGCACCTGGCGCTGTTTGCGCTGTGGTTTGTGTCGTGCCTGTCGATGAGCTCGTTTACGCTGCTGCCTGCGAACAAGTCGGAGAACATTGGTCTGATGTGAGTGTTGGGGGTGGTCGCGGTGAACGGATTACATGACATTGAGACTGACTGTGCAGTATGCTGGGTGGCGCCCTGATGGTTGCGATCGGCATCGTCTATCTCGTCTTTGAGGAGCAGATCCTCAACGACTTTGCCACGACGACGACGGCGGCCACCCCCGCCGCCACTGCTGCCGCCAAGGACCCCGTCAGCCGGGCGCTGCTGGGCGCGCAGATCGGACTCATCCTGCTGTCCATGGTGGTGACGCGGTCGAGCGCGCTGTCGATCCGCGCCAAGCAGGGCCTGCCCCGGGGCAACCAGATCGTGGGCCTGCTGTCGCTGTTCGGCTCGTTTACGGTGATGCCGCTGGCGCACCGGTCGCGGCCGGGCGGCAACTACCTGAACCGGCTGATGGTGGTGTTTTTGACGTTTGCGCCGACGTTTGTCATCCTGACGATTTCGTACGAGGGCCTGTTTTACGTGGCGTTCAGCGCGGTGCTGGTGGCGTGGGTGCGGATGGAGCATGCTGTGTACGAGCACGCGCAGGGCCAGGCGATGAAGCTGGCCAAGAGGCTGGCCAAGAAGAAGCAGGAGAAGGCGGTGGCCGATGGCAGTAACGGCGGCAGCGGCAACGGCAAGCGAAGCAACGGCAAGCCGGTCAACGGCGCTGCTGCTGAGTCAGTTGCTGCTGCTGAGTCAGTTGCTGAGTCATCTACCACCACCACCACCGCCGCTGCCACCTACCGGTCACTCACGCTGGCGGACGCGCGCGTGGCGCTCTTCTTCTTTGTGCTGCTGCAGTCGGCCTTTTTCAGCGCCAGCAACGTGGCGTCGGTGTCGTCGTTCAGCCTGGACAGCGTGCAGCGGCTGATCCCCGTGTTCGACCCGTTCTCGCAGGGCGCGCTGCTGATTGTCAAGCTGCTGGTGCCGTTTGCGCTGATCTCGGCCAACCTGGGGATGCTGAACAAGCGGCTGGGCGTGGCGCCGTCGGCGCTGTTCATGGTGGTCATGGCCATGAGCGACGTGCTGACGCTGTACTTTTTCTGGGTCGTCAAGGACGAGGGCTCGTGGCTGGAGATTGGGTCGACCATCAGCCACTTTGTGATTGCGAGTCTGCTGTGTGCCTTTGTGGCGGGCCTGGAGGGGGTGAGCGCGTTGTTTGTGTCTGGCGCGGAGGTGTAGTTTTTTTTGTCTTTGTCTTTGTATGTACTTACTGGTTGCTTGCTGTTCTTTATCATTATTCGGCATATGGAAGGAAAAAGCCAGTTTATCTGGACGGTTGCGATTCTGGTTTCGGGCACTGTTCTCTGTATTATGTTGGATTATGTTTATCTTTTGTATTGTCCTTTGATCATGGCACGTCTCGGGGGGAATAATGTGTTGTATGATATGCAATCGGATCGTGGAAAGGGTATCAAAACACTGTCAACAAAGACTCCCTCCAAGTGAGGCTATTCGCATGGCTGTGATATCATGATGCTAGATTAGTCAGCAATCCACATGCAGCTGCCTTGCCCCACAGAAGACGTCAGGGGACGTCAGCCGCGCTGTGAGCATCATCAGTGAATCGCGCTGGTCACCAGGCACAGGCACCGACGACCACACCTCGACGACTCGAGCAGCGCACGCGCAGGTAACACATATTCACCTGACGGAATTGTTTGCAATGAACGTACAGCGGCTTCGATAGCCACCCGAGCTGATACACGCCGCCGACGTCGACGTCTTTCTCGTCGTCCTCGAGTTTCTCGTCTTCCTCGATTTCCCCTTTGTCGACGTCTGCATATCATCAGCATCAGCATCAAGTAATCTTTGACTTTGACCATACCTTCCCCCCACCATGGGCCAGGGTTACTCCCTCACAACGCCGTCGGCCGGCCCCGCCGGCATCGACGTGCCCGAGCTCGGCGACCTGGTCTACGAGAAGTCCATCGGCAGCGCGCGCTTCCTCAAGAGCATCCGCGCGCGGCACCACGACGGCGTGGTGCTGGTCAAGGTGCTGGTCAAGCCGTACCAGCCCATGAGCCTGGCGGCGTACCGCGACAAGCTACTGCGCGAGCGGCGCATCCTGGCCGACGTGCCCAACGCGCTGGCCTACCAGCGGATTGTCGAGAAGGACACCAACGGCTACCTGGTGCGCCAGTTCTTGTATACGTCGCTCTACGACCGCATGAGCACGCGCCCGTTCCTCGAGGACATTGAAAAAAAGTGGCTGGCCTTCCAGCTGCTGTGCGCGCTGCGCGACTGCCACGCGCGCGACGTCTACCACGGCGACATCAAGACGGAGAACGTGCTCGTGACGTCGTGGAACTGGCTTTATTTGACGGATTTCTCATCGGCCTTCAAGCCCGTGCTGCTGCCCGACGACAACCCGGCGGACTTTTCGTATTTCTTCGACACGTCGGGCCGGCGCACGTGCTACCTGGCGCCGGAGCGGTTTGTGCCGTCGGAAGCGGCCGCCGAGGCGATGGATGGCGATGAGGAGGATGAGGAGGAGGATGAGGAGGAGGAGGAGGATGATGATGATGATGAGGAGGATGACGATGACGACGACATTGATGGCAGCATCGACGGACGACGAGGTGCGTCCGCCGGCGCAAAAGCAAAACAAGGACGGGCACATCCGAGCCGTCCCCGCGCCGGCCACAGCAGCCGCACTCGCCGCGGCAACAGCAACCGCAGCCGCCGCTCGCAGCGAGGCACACCGCCCAACCACATCACGTGGGCCATGGACGTGTTCAGCGCGGGCTGCGTCATCGCCGAGCTCGTGCTGGAGGCGCCCATCTTCAGCCTCAGCCAGCTGTTCCGCTACCGGCGCGGCGAGTACGACCCGGCCATTGCGCACCTGAGCCGGATCCCGGACCGCGACCTGGCCGACATGATTGCGCACATGATCCAGCTGGACCCGCAGAAGCGCTACGCGGCGCACGAGTACCTGGACTTTTACCGCGGCAAGGTGTTTCCCGAGTACTTTTACAGCTTCCTGCACCAGTACATGGAGCTCATCACGGACCCGGCGTCGGGGCAGTACCCGGCGTCGGGCGCGACGCGCAACATGGGCGAGGCCGACGAGCGCATCGACCGCGTGTACTATGACTTTGACAAGATTTCGTACTTTTTGGGGTTGGACGCCGGCGATGTTTTGACCAAGACCGACAACGCATCCAACAAGGACAACGACACCCTCGTCGCAAAAGCCTCCCGGCGCGAACCGCCGCCGCTGCGGCTCGGCCTCGGCCTGTTCCCCGTGCGCCTCAGCATCCCCAACAAGGAGCACTATGTGCGTGCCGGCGCGCAGCCCACGGCCGACAACGGCGCGCTGATCTTCCTGACGCTGATCGTGGCGTCGGTGCGCAACACGGCGCGGGCCGCGTCCAAGATCCGCGCGTGCGAGGTGCTGCTGGCGTTTGCCGAGCACCTGACCGACGAGGCCAAGCTCGACCGCGTGCTGCCGTACCTGATGGCGCTGCTGCACGACCGCGCCGACATGGTCGTCGTGGCCGCCGTGCGGTCCATTGCGCAGCTGCTGGCGCTCGTGCGCACCGTGAGTCCCGTGAACGCGCACGTGTTTGTGGAGTACATTATGCCGTATATGCAGGCGGCCCTGCTCCGGAGCGACAGCGGTGGCGGCGGCGGTGGCGGCGGTGGCAGGCCGGCCGTGCGCGAAACGAGCCCCATTGTGCGCGCGACCTACGCCGCCTGCCTCGGCACCCTGGCGACGACGGCCAAGCGGTTTTTGGACATGGCCGCGCGCGTCGACCGCATGGTGGGCGCCGGTGCCGCCGCCGCCGCCGCCGCCGCCGACGACAATGACGCGGACGTGGAGACCGGACAGTCGGCTGCTGCTGCTGCTGCTGCTGCTGCCGACGACGACGCCGTGTTTGACGGCGCGCTGTTCGACATGGCCCAGCCCGACCTCGCGGCCAAGTTCGAGCTGCACACCAAGATTCTGATCGAGGACACCGACCCCTACGTGCGGCGGGCGTTCCTGACGTCGGTGCCGGACCTGTGCCTCTTCTTTGGCGCGGCCGACGCCAACGACATTATCGTGTCGCACCTCAACACGTACCTCAACGACCGCGACTGGATGCTCAAGTGCGCCTTTTTCGACACCATTGTCGGCGTGGCCACGTTCCTCGGCAGCGTCAGCCTCGAGGAGTTTATCCTGCCGCTGATGCTGCAGGCCCTGACCGACCCGGAGGAGCACGTCGTGCAGGCCGTGCTGCAGGCGCTGGCCGCGCTGGCCGACGTCGGCCTGTTCTCCAAGCAGATGATCTGGGAGCTCGTCGAGGTGACGGCGCGCTTCACCATGCACCCCAACATCTGGATCCGCGAGGCGGCCGCGCGCTTCCTGGCGGCCGCCACCAAGTTCCTGTCGCCCGCGCAGGTGCGGTGCCTGTTCATGCCGCTGGTCCTGCCGTACATCAAGCCCGGCATGCTCGTGTTTGCGTGCGCGTCGGAGCTGCAGCTGCTCGACCACCTGCAGAAGCCGCTGTCGCGCGCCGTCTTTGACCAGGCGCTGCTCTGGGCCACCAAGACGGACCGCGGCGCGTTCTGGAAGCCCGTGCAGAAGCTGCGCGGGTTTCCCTTTGGCATTGCGTCGACGCCAGCACTATCGCCGTTATCATTACAATCAGTGCAATCAGCACAATCAGCATCATCATCATCATCAGCATCACCGTTAGCCTCCTCCTCAGCGGCCAGCCGGGCACTGACGCGAGACACGACGCCGCGGCTGCTCAGCAAGGTGCAGCGCAACGAGGAGGACGAGCAGTGGATCAACCGCCTGCGCAACCTGGGCCTGTCCTCGGACGACGAGTTCAAGCTGCTGGCGCTGCGCGAGTTTCTCTGGCGCCTGAGCCGCGCCAAGGTCCACGAGGCCGTCAGCGGCAGCGGTGGCGGCGGTGGCGGCGGCGGCGAGAGCAGCTACGACGGGACGGCCCCGGCGCCCAACCTCAACAACATTATCTCGCTGGTCAGCCTGGGCATCAACATTCAGAATGTTATTTTCGAGGAGGAGGCGGCGGCTCCTAGCAGTGGCAGCAGCAACAGCAACAACAACAACAACAGCAACAAATCCACGCGTCCGCCACCGCCACACCCCTTGTCGGGTGACAGCAATGCGCCGCGGTCGATTGAGGATGCGCTGCACGACGCGTCCATGACGATCGACGACCCCATTGCCAAGCGCCGCCGCGCCGCCCTCAACATCCACAAGAGCCGGATGGGCAGCCGCAGCGGCGGCGGTAGCTTGATGAGCAACTCGCCGTCGCCCGCCGTGCGCGATGGTTTCTTAACGACAGCGGCGGCGGCGGCGGCATCGTCTTCTTCGCCGACGGACGACTCCGTATCGATCCGGTCGTCGACGCAGGTCAGCGTTGTTGGTGGTGGTGGTGGTGGTGGCGGCACACCGCCAGACGACGCGGCATCTCTTTTGGACACAGGCACAGGCACAGGCAAACGCGGGGGCATTACAACAGCGCTGCGGCACCGGCCGAGCGCCATCACGCTGCTCAGCCACCAGCGCAAGGAGAGCATCAAGTCGGGCGCCGAGACGTCGACGACCGAGGCCAATGCGTTTGGCCAGGTCGAGGGCCGGTCGGCGCTGACGGGCAGCGTGCCGCTGTCGCGGTCGCCCGTGCCGTCGGACGACCTGGACAGCACGAGCAGTGATCCGGAGGGGATTTCCGGCCGGCTGGGCGGCAGCCCGGCGCTCAACAGCCTCGCGAGCCAGTACCGCGGCCACCACTCGTATGCCGGCAACGACCCGAACGTGCTGCGCATGCTGGACGCCATGTTTATCCAAAACTACCCGCACGACGCGGCCGAGTTCAGCCCGACGGTCGTGCCCATTGCATCTCGGAAGAAGGCGGCGGCGGCGAGTACGGGTGGAGGAGGGGGAGGAGGAGGAGGTGGCAGTGGCAGTGGCGGCAGTGGAAAACGAAATGGAAGCAGCAGCACCAGCAGCAACAGCGGCAGTCCCTACGACGGCTGGAAGCCCTCGGGCCAGATGGTGGCCACGTTCTCGGAGCACACGGGCGCCATCAACCGCGTCGTGGTGTCGCCGGACCACGCCTTCTTCCTGACGGGCGGCGACGACAGCTCGGTGCGCATCTGGGACACGGCGCGGCTGGAGCGCAACATCTCGCGGCGGTCGCGGCAGATCCACTGGCACGCGGCTGGCGCGCGCGTGCTGGCGCTGTGCTTTATCGAGAACACGCACTGCTTCATCAGCTGTGCGAGCGACGGCAGCGTGCACGTGGTCAAGGTGGAGTGCGACATGGGGGTGGGTAGTGGTGGCACCAACGGTACCAACGGCGGCAACGGAGGCACCGGCACCGGCACCACCGGCGGCACAACGAGCATGCCGCGCTACGGCCGGCCGCGGCTGCTGCGCGAGTACCAGCTGCCGCGCGACGAGTGGGCCGTGTGGTGCGAGCATTTCAAGCACCACGACGGCCACTCGGTCATGGTGCTGGCGACGAACCGGTCGCGCGTGCTGGGCGTCGACCTGCGCACCATGGCGCCCGTGTTTGTGCTGCTCAACCCCGTGCACCACGGCACGCCCACGTGCTTTGTCGTCGACCGCAAGCACAACTGGCTCGTCGTGGCCACGTCGCACGGCGTGCTCGACCTCTGGGACCTGCGCTTCAAGATGCGCCTCAAGGCCTGGGGTATTCCCGGCGGCGCGCCCATCTACCGCCTGGCCATCCACCCGTCCAAGGGCCGCGGCAAGTGGATCTGCGTGGCCGGCGGCACGGGCCAGGGCGAGGTGACCGTGTGGAGCCTGGACAAGACGCTGTGCCGCGAGGTGTACCGCATTGGGGGGGGTGGGGGGGCTGCCGGTGGAACTGCTACCGGTGCAGCGTCAACGGCAACAACGTCGGTGACCAAGGACGGCACCATCCGGTACAACTACGAGCCCTGGGACGTCGACGAGGACCGGCCCGACGGCATGCTGGGCCGCTTTGCCACGAGCATCGACCCGGCCGGCGTCCACGGCAGCATCAGCGGCGGCGGCGACAAGGGCATGCGCGCCATGGTGGTGGGCGCGTCGGCCGGCGACGACCAGCGCGACGTGCGCCACGCCTTTATCGTCACCGGCGGCAGCGACAAGAAGCTGCGGTTCTGGGACCTGGCGCGCATCGAGGCCAGCACCATCTACAGCGGCCAGTTTGCCGACGACGGCCGGCCGACGTACACGGCGACGCCCGTGACGACTGCGCTGACGGTCAATATCGAGTGGCCGGCGCGCGGGCCGGGGTCCGGGTCCGGGTCCGGGTCCGGGTCCGGCACTGGTCCGGGGTCCGGCTCCGGCGCCGACGGCAAGAAGGGCAGTTCGACGTCACGTGCCAAGGCGGCCAGCAACGGAGGCACGGCGTCTACAGCGGCCGGCGGCACCTCAACCGGTGGCAGCAGCACGCCGCGGCCGTCGCGGTCGACCGTCATTGCCATGCAGCAGCAGCAGCTGTTGCGCAGCCACCTGGACGCGATCATGGACGCGGCGCTGCTGGAGAGTCCGTACATGGTGACGATCTCGGTGGACCGCATGGGTGTGATTTTTGTGTTTTCCTAGGGGGCTTGGGAGTAAAGCAATGGACATGATATATGACGGTACTGGTAAATGGGATAATCAAATAAAGCAAATAAGTTTACATGAAGTGCTAGAGTGAATTTATGTTTAAAAAATAATAATTTGAAAAAAGAAAGAAAAGTTACGAAAATCAAAAGAAAAGAAAAGAAGAAAAAAAAAGAAAAGAAAAAAGAAAAGAAAAGAAAAGGCCATGCTGACTAATCCGTCTCACCGACCTCACCGTCCAACCTTCGGTGGAGCAAGCCATCGCTAAGCACATGCGCTCCTTCCCTTCCCAGTCGCAAGAGGCTGCGTGTTGACCTGTCCGGACCGGCTTGACCTCACGGCTGCTCCCTCCGGTTCGATCTTTACGGCGTCGCTCTTTCCTCTTGTTGCGCGGCCTCTCTGGCCTCCTCCTCTCTTACTCTCTTTCTCTATTTCCCCCCCTACTACCCACACTAGATCCGCAGCTTTTCCACTTGCCACCTGCCACTTGCCTGCCACTTGCCCTGCACTTGACCTCCCACTTAACCTTACCACTTGCCACCTGCCTGCACCTGCCACCTGACCCGCCAACTCCGTACGCCGTACTCCGTCCGTACGAGAGTCCCCCGTACTTGCCGTACTCCGTACGTACAACCACCTACCACAAAAAGGCGCTGCTCGTCGTCCAATGCCGCAACCCACGCGCAAATGGCTGGCTTCCACGATTCGACCGACTTTATCGAGCCAGCATCGGACGGCAGCGCATCCTCGTCGGTGGCCTGGGGCGGGGGCGTGGGCGACGCCGACGCCGACACCGACGCCGACGCCGACCCCTTTGCCGGCGGCAGCAGCAGCTCCGACTATGCGTCCTCGATCGCCGACGGGTCGCTGGTGGGCTCGCTGACCAGCAGTGTGTATGGGCATGTCTACGAAAACGGGCGGTGCGTCTTTCCTTCTATAGATGTCTTTTTCTCCCCCAGCTAATGCCCCCCAGCCGCTACCACGCTTACAAACCAGGCCGCTATCCCCTGCCCAACGACGATCTCGAGTACCAGCGCGAGGCCGTCCGCAACGCGCTCTTCACCGACCTGCTGGGCGGCAAGCTGCACATGGCGCCCATCGGCGACCAGCCGCAGAAGATCATCGACATCGGCACCGGCTTCGGCGACTGGGCCATTGACGCCGGCGACCGCTACCCCAGCGCGCGCGTCGTCGGCGTCGACCTGTCGCCCATCCAGCCGTCGTGGGTCCCGGGCAACGTCGAGTTTATCATTGACGACGTCGAGGACAGCGCGTGGATCCACGGCAGCGGCTATGACTTTGCCCACCTGCGCCTCATGGCTGCCATTTTGCAGAACCTGGAGCGCGTCCTGGGGCATGTCTTTGAGTGAGCCGTTTTTTTTTTTTTTTTTTTTTTTTTTTTTTTTTTTTTATTAAAAAAAAAAAAAAAAAAAAAATAAAAAATATATTTTAAAAAAAAAAAAAAAAAAAAAAAAAAATAAAAAAATATAAAAAA
>JADHKN010000102.1:0-67496 GCA_019925475.1 Ophiostoma ips
ACCAGCACCGCCGCCTAGCGTCGGTCGCGTCATATATCTTCCGTGTTCGTTGCGAGGTCTGTGGTGCTGTCCTGGCCTGTTGGCGAGGCCTTGTGGGTCATGTTCGTAACAACGCCCTTTTATAAATAAAAAAGGAGTAATTATATCCGTCGATAATATAAAAACGAGTTTTCGTCTTTTTTTTTACTTTTTTTATTTTATTTTTTTTTATTTTATTAATATCGTCGTATACTCTCCCCCCCCCCCCGTCCTTCTCTTTTTTACCCGTAATTTTACTTTTACCCTTTACTTTTATACTTTTCCCCTCGCGCGCCCTCGCCCTCCCCTCGTTACTCCTTTTCTCCCCTTTTATACCGTTTTTATAACTAACTCCTCCTTTTTTAACACCGGTAACGTCCCCGTCCCCGCCGACCCCGATAACTTTACTACCGTTACCCCCGTTACCCCCGCTACCGCTCCTCCCGCCGACGGTACCCCTGCCGCGCCCGTAGCTCCCCTTACGCCCGTTACTTTTAACGTAACTATACGTTTCCGCGCTCGCGGCGGCCGCGCCGCGACTACGCTTACCGCGCTTAAACTTATTCGCCCGCCCGGCCGTCCTTATAACGCCGCGATAGTATACCGTTTATACGTACGCGTTATAATTATTTTTATAAAAGTAAATAACGTAGACGTATAACGTATTTATAGCGCCTTTAATTATTTTAAAACGTACGGCCGGGGGTATAAATATTATAACTATACCGAGTTTCGTTATAAGTACAAGGACGTAAGTATCGTTATTACTTATATACGAGTTCGTTATAAATACTAATATTTATAAATTTTTTTTATAACACGTAATACTATAAAGTAATTCGTAACTAACTTCCGCGAGTAAGTAACGGGCCGCCTCGGCCGGGACGCCGTAGCCGATTTAACTACCGACGTTATATAAACCGTTAACGTTACTACTACCGCCGCTACCTAGTCCGTCGCCGCGGCTACGCCGCGCCCTTCCGGTCCCTACGTTTTTAAAAAGGAGACGTTACACGTTCGCCGCCGGTAGCTCGCCGAGCTAACCCGTTAGGGTAACACCCTAGGGTAGCTATTAAGCCTCGTCGGCCGCTTCGTCGCGGCCGTTAAAGATATCGTTATTTATTTAACCGGCGGCGCTACGGCTTCGTAGGCGTTACGCGGCGCCGGCGCCGACGACGGCGACGATAACGATAACGACGGTAACGACGATAACGACGACGACGACGTCGACGACGACGATAACGACGACGACGGCGGCGACGGCGACGGCGACGGCGATAACGACGGCGACGACGGTTACGGCGATATCGGTAAAAGCGGAGATAATAATAGTAATAATAGTAATAATAACGCGGGCGCGGCCGTTACGGGCGGCGGTAAAGGTAATAACGATAGCGTTACGATAGTAATAGTTTAATATATAGTTATAATATTAAGTTTATAATTAATAAGTAATATCGACGTCGCGGAGCTCTTTTACTAAATTAAATTAAAGTATTTAATACTTACGTAATAACTATCTAACTAAGCGCCGCGCGTTTTAAACGTCTTATAACGTTACTACGAGGTCGTAACGATCCCGGAGGGGGCGGCCGAGTATAATATATAACTTATTTTTTAATATAACGTTAAACGGGTACGTAGTTATAATATACACTACGTCTTTTTATACACCGTAGTCGTATCGCGGCGTGTTCGTAATAAACACGCGACGCGTGAATAAGTAACCTCGTAGGCCGATATAACCGGTACGGATTTATATAAGTATACTACTTTCGTGTTTAACTAGTCCGTTATACTTATCGAGTAATATTTTATAGTCCGGATTACTTATTATTATAAGTACCCCGCGGTGTTTTATCGTAGTCGTTATAAGCTCGGTAGTTTATTCCTTTATTTCTACGACTATATAACTATCGCGTAGGTATTATTACTAGGCTTAGTTAAATCGGGAAGTAATAACGACTTTACCGTGTCGTTAAAACGTGTCGCGTAAATGTTTTAAATAGTAAATACGGTTACTCGTGTCGCGTTAAAGGCGTTTAAAATAAGATTAGTATTAAGCGTTATTTTTATAAAAACTTATAACTCGGCGGTTAAGGTAGATATATATAGGGGGAACGTTTGTTTCGAGTTCGAGGAGAGTTAGCGGCGTAGATTTATAACCGCCGGTTATAACTTATAACGTTATTTTTTAAAGGCCCGTTATAATAATTAATATTTTTATCGGGGTTTTATTATTAGGATTATTTTATACCGGGGCGTTATAAGTAATAATTAAACGGATATAAGTAAGGTAAAGCTTTTTCGCGGTAATTATATAATATCTTTACACCGACGCCGTAAGGCGTATAAAGGCGAATATTTAAGTAGTTATTTTTATTTATATTTTACGGATATACTCCCTTTACGAGAGCTTCCTATCGAGTTAAAATTTTAAAAAGCGGGTTAACTCGGTTAACGTAACCGTGTTATCTTTTAAAGTAAACGGCGTAGTCTCCGCGTAGTAGTTACGAGAAAAGTATATAAGTTCGTTTTTTACCGGGGTAAATTATATTTTATACCGTTTTACTTATACTATATATATAGATTATACGTTAACGAGGTTTTAATAATTACGTCGATTATTATTATTAATTATAATAAAATTAATATTATTAACGAATCCGATTATTATTATTATTAAGTACGTTTCGAGTTCGCGGTATAATATAACGATATAAAAAATAAAAAAAATTAACGATAAGGTTAATTTTTAGGGGACGCCCGTAGTAATCGGTATTTAACGGGACTTATCGCCGTTAAAGCGTAGGCGCGCTCCCTTCTCGGCGAGGAAACTACGTATTTACGTAATTATTTAGTTTAAGTAGCCGAGGCGGTAAAAGATAAATAAAAAGCGAGTATAATTAATAGTATTAAATACGCCGTTAATATCGAGTTAAAGTAACGACGCCGTAGCCTTATATTTAAACGTTATATTAATTATACTACGGATAGTTATACCCGTTAGCTCCGTTAACCGTTTAACCTTATTTCTTATTTATCTTTCGGGGATTATACGATATAACTCCGTAGTCGTAGTAACCCTACGGCTAACTAACGTCTTAATTACCTTACTTATCGTACGTAGGAGCGAGATAAGTTTATACGCCCCGGCTTTTTACTTTTACTATACGGACTTCCTAGGTTTAAAAAGGATTATAACGAGTACGTAGCGTAAACGGCGCGGGTAGTACACGATATTAAAACTTATTTATACGAGGTTTTCAAAGGTTAGAACTATAAAGGGGCCGAGTATTTTAAAAAAACCGGCTAGGATATAGTCGTCGCCGGGCGCTTTTTACGACGGTAATATTACGAGTACGTTTATAACGTCGTTACGAGATACGTACTAGTTAACGAAGATTTCCTACCTACCGTTTTATACTCGCGGAATATCGGATAAGTCGGCTAAGGGTAATAAAAAAAACCTAGTTACTAGGGTATTTACTTTATTTATATATATCGTAGCTAGGTTAAAGTCGCCGTTACGTAGTAGTAGTAGTAATTTAACTTCGTTTAATAGTTTATAACTTTTAATTCTCGTTTATTTCTCGAGTTTTTATAATAACTTTTCGTCGTATAAGGTCTCGGCGACGGTGTTACGCTAGTATATTATCTTCGCTCGGTATACCGTTTTATTCCTTATTTTCCGTATTTTTTTATACGCTTCGTTATCGTATTTTATTTTAATACGTTATTATAAACTAAATACGCGTCGGTATTCCCGTAATACCGCCGTTACTTCCGGGGTTTACTATTATAAGGAGCTACCTTTTATAAGCTATTTTCGTACCACGACTTAATCCGCGGCCGACGTAAAAAACTCTGTTAATTAGTCGACGTAGTTATCGAGGTCGTTTAGTATAACTATATTAACGTAGTAAAGGCGCGGCGTTTACTCGCCGAGTGTAGTAATAAGGTCCGGGTCCGTTATATATTATTTTTAACTAAGGGTCGAGGTTAACGTTAGTTTATTTAACCGGAGTCGTTATTAAATAACGTTATAATCCGATCCCGTTTAATCGTAAAAACTAGTAAACTCGAGGCGTATTCCTAACGAGTACTAATAAAAGTTAATTATCGAGTCGCGATAATTATAACGTTATCGGGTGGGTAGTTCCGGCGGCGTAGCGAGAACGAGGCGAAAAGTAGTTATAAATTAGATAAGTATATTAACTCTCGGGGATACGCGTTAGTATAAGTCCTAGGTCGGGTAATAAAGGTTAAAGTCGCCGAGGATAATATTATCGTGTCGAGGTTATTACTTCGCGGCTACCTCGCCGAGCGGGCTCGCCTACCGTTAAAAATAAAGGTTTAGTACGTATACCGATTAAACTATCGTAAAAGCGTTTTTATTATTTTTAAGTATTACGTTATATTAGTTAACTCCGCCTTCGTATAACTATTTAACGATATTTTAACGTTTATATACGTATATCGTTATATTACCGCCGTATAATATAACGTAGTATTTAAATCGGGATTTATTCCACGGTAACTTATATTAATCGTGGCCCGGCTTTTATACTATTATAATATCGGGTTCCATATAACTATTTAACGTAGTCGTTATATTATTTCTATTTTTTTATATATTTTATTAAGTTATAATAATTATTATTTTTTAATAAAAGTTATTATACTACGTATAAATCGGCGGTTTATTATTATAGTTTAGATCGTGGTAGGCGTTACGTCTTTCGCCGTGTTAATTAATCTTATTTATTACGTTTACGCCTATATTTCAGGCTAGGGTATTTTATTTATTAGTATTTCGGTACGGTGATACTCTAGTCGTTCGAAGTAAAACGGACGTATTTTATATACGTTCGTAGTTTTATCGCGGGTAATTCGTACGTATAAGTAAAGGGGACTCTAGGCTTAGTAGTTACTTTAGTAGTTAACGTACTTATATATTATCTAGTTATTTTTAATAGGATAGTTTTTATTTACGTAATCGGTACCTATATAGCTATTACACCGCGCCTTTTTAGTATAATATTTAACGATATACCTGTAAGCCTAGTAGTTATAATAACGGGTAACTTTAACGGCCGGGTTATACGGTTCGTAATAATATAACCTTATATTTTAAGTAAAACCGATCCGGTATAAATAGTTAACGTCGTTTACGTTACGTACTTTTAGTATTATCTAGGCTTTTTTTTCGTTACGTATTTTCTTAATTATAATATCGATTAAAAAGACGAACTTTTCGCGAATCTCGTTAATCCTCGTTACGTCGTCGTTATTAATAAAAGCGATTAAGATTCGTTTAACGATAATAACGTAAGTTTTATAATACGGCGCGGCTTTTTTACTAAAAGCCTTACCGATTTACTCGTTTTTATCGATATTCTCGTCGTTTAATTAAACGAAGTATATAATTACGTCGCCGTTAAGTAGTTATTAAACGCCTACGATATCGTTAATAACTAGTAGTACTTATTTAATTACTTAAATAATCTCGTCGTACTATTTTTTTTAATCGCGTCGGGTGAGTTACGGTAGTTAATTATTACCTCGTAACAATCTTTACCGCTCGTTAGTATAACGCGTTATACGCTCGCTAGTACTTAGGCGTAAGAAATAGTTAGAAGGGGCGGAGGAGGAGGGGGAGAAAGAGGAGGAGGGGGTGTTATCGGAGGGGTAAGAAGGTTATCGTAAATAATCTTTATAAAGTCGTCGATAAAAAGCGTGTACGTCGCCGCGCGGGCGACTATCGAGAGGAATAAGTCGCGGAGGGTTAGTACGCGTTTTATATCGTCGGATTTATTTTAAAGGAGATAAGTAATCTTTTTAATAACTTCGGTATATAACTACGCGTTCGTTACTACGTTAATAATAATATTATTAATAAGTAATAGTAATTATTTATATATCGTTTCCGTTTATCGTAACGGACTCGACAGCGTCGTACCACCGCGCCCCCCGCGCTACAAGTACGCGGCTACGCTAGAGCTACGGGCTATTAAGTCGGGCCTTACGAATTTAATACTAGTATTCTTTTAATAGATTTTAATTATCGCGATAGATTCGTGATAGTTTTTTCGTTTTTTAAACCGCTCCGTTTATAATTACCGTTATATAATCGATCGAGCCGCGAATTACGACTAACGTTATAACGGCCGTTAACCCCGTTATTACGTTTTACGAACCTTTATAAACCGCCTCGACTACTAACCCCGTCGTTTAGTTAGTCGAGTAACGAGTTACGCCCGACGTTATAACGGCCGTTAACGATATTTTTCGAATTTTAAACCGGTTTTACCGGCCGATAAACTCGTAGTAAAATAATATTTTAACGTTTATAATTATTATTATATAATAAAATATATAAAAAAGTAAAAATAATATAACGACGACGTTAAATAACTACTTTAAACCCGACGTTATAACTATTTAAAAGCCGGGCTAGTCTTAACACGGCCTCTTTTAAAACGAGTCCCGATTTAAATATTACGTAATTACGTACAGCGGTAACGTTAAGATTTATATATATAAACGTTAAAATATTATATTATAATTCTATAAAGGGGGTATTAATTAATACTACGTTACGTTTAAAACTAGCCGTAATAATAAACTTACGGTATAGTTTATTTATATTTTTAACCTTTATTTTTAGTAATAAGCCTACCCCTTCGGCGATATCGTTACGGCGTAATAAGTTAGGTATAGGAATATTTTATTAAATAATTTTAACTTTTACTACTTAACTTAAAATAAATATTAACGGATTTTATTATAAATAAACACTTTATTATAGTTTATAACGATACTCCGTTTAACTTTTACTATACTATACAGGATCCCGACGTAGTAACGTTACGACTACCACGACTTTACGATTAACTTTTACTAATACTCTTAGTAAGCCTAATTAAAATTCGCCGGTTATTATGAATAGTCCGGATTTAACTATAACGCCTTTTAGTATTAATTATATAATAACTGCCCTTTAGTACCGTCCCCGCCCGGGTAGTAGTAATATATTACGGATACTAATATAACTATAATACTAAAATAATAAACGTTACAACTCTTATATAGTACCGAAGTAACGCCCGATATTTTTAACTACTACGTCGACTAACTTACCTCCTTCCTTACTAACTCCGCCGATAAAATAGCGGCACGTAAACGTCCGACTAAAGGGTATACTTTTTTTTAATGAATATTTAACGTCGCCGCGGCGTTAGTAAATAACCGCCGAGTATTTAAAAAGTAGTAGGTTTTAAGAATAAAGTACGATTATAAGGCGTTTAAGGAAGTATATAAGGTTAAAAATAAGGTTATTTACCGAGCGAAGACGGTTTATTAACGTAGTACCGTTATAAAGTCGTCGTATAATAATACTTTACTTTAAAAACTCGAAAAGTAAACGCGCCTTTATAATTATAAATTACCCGAAAACGTTAGGCTACCGCCGTTATAAAGTAGTTAAAACGACGTTATAGTTACGGAGTATAGCGGTAAAACGGACGTTTTAATAGTTAAACTTTTCCCCGCCCCCTCGGCGAACCTAACCGATATCCCGCCCGTTTAACTTTATAAAAAGGAAGTCGTAATAAACCGACGCGTCGTTGTTAACGAAGTTATTAATGTACTCGTATTATTACCGTTATAAAAGGCGCCTAGGAACGATTATATCCCCGCCGGATTTTTAAAGATACTCGGCCCGATTATAGTTTTTACCCTTTATAACGTCGCGTAAACTAGCCTCGACCTCGTATATTACCCGCGAAGCCTTTAGTACGTTTTAGTAGTAGTCCTACTTAAACCGGGTAAGTTTTTTTAATAAAAATAAAAGGCCGGCGTTTACCGGTTAATCTTTTTACTTCGTATTATAAGAAAAGTAGTCGAGACGCTAGTTAGTAAACGGGTTATTATAACCGTGGAACGGTATAATATAATCCCCGACGGGTAAATAAGTAACCGGGTATATAAGTTAATAAAACTTATAAGCGTCGTACTTTATAGTATAGTCGAAACCGCTTTCGAATATTAGCGACGGCGTCGTTACTTTAACTCGATATTAGTAGCGTATTCGATACCTTTAATTATTAACGCCTTTTATTTATTTTATATAACTTATATTTCCCAGCTTAGCTTATAAACTAAGTTCGTAGCTTTTTTATTAAAAAGACGGCCCGGTTTTAATTTAACGGTAAGGAATCCCGTTAAATCCCGATTACGGCGGGAGTACTTTAAAGGTCGTCTTTATCACTTATCTTATTCGTACTTTATATTACCACGCTATACCGCGAACTCGTTACGTGTTCGAATATTACTATTATCGGGTTTACGGATAATACTAACTTAATTACTATCGGTAGAAATACTAAAAAAAACTATATAAACCTTAAAAACGCCTAGTTAACGTATAAAGCGTAAACGAAACGGTATAAAATATAATTTACTTTAATAAAAAGCGAACTTATTTACTTTACCCGTAAGTATTATATAAAAACTATACTATTTATTTTAAACGGTAATACCGTTACCCTTATAAAGTTTATAAAATTTCTTAGTTTTTAGTTTAATAAAAAGTTATTATAAAAAATATATATATTTATAAATTATAAACGCGGGCTACTACGTAAATATTCGTACTTACTAAACTCGTAGCGTTTACGTAAAGATACCGTATAACTACCGTAAAAAGGTTATACTTTACGTATATCCGTACTACGATCGGCTATAGAGCTCCGGTTTAAACGACCCTATTAAGAGACTGTTAATAAGGATAACGACGCCGGTCGTAAACTTATAACGGACCGTATTACGGGTCGTTGTAAACGGATATAAAACTACGCCGTTACTTTTTTTCGAGCTTAAAACGGGCGTTTTACTAGTTTAAATCTATTTAACCCGTCGTATTACTAGGTTTTATAAATAAAATATATAGTATTAAGCTTACCTTAAGAGGTTTTAATAAATAACGCTCGACTACGTCCGATAAATATAGTTATTACGGGTTTAGGCTCGGGTACACGGCTCCCCCGTTATTATTACGCGATTTTAATAGGCTTAATAATAGTACTTATATAATAGCCTTAAAGTAGTAAAAATAGTTAAATAAATAACCGCGTTCGTAATTAATATAATTAAATACCGCGGCGTTTTAATTTACTTTAAAAACCCGGATTATAAATTACTACTTAATAAATATACGGGTCTCGTTAAATATAAAAGTAATACCCTTACTTAACTTTATACTAATTATAACGGATTACGCGGGTATTTATTTACCCCCCGCGTCTTTATAATAATTACGCCGCGGTATAACTACGGAGTATAAGAAGACGTTACTTATATTATAACTATATATTTACTTAATACTACTTTACGTTAAAAACTTTATAATACTTTAAAACGCTAGTTACGGGACCGATACGACCTCGCCGTCGTTACGTAATACGTCTAGGATATACGTTATATAGTTAGGTAACTATTATAAAAAAATTAAGTTTTTTAATTTAACCTTATAGAGGAACTCCGCGAGCCGGATATAAATTATTAATTATAAACTCGAATACGTAAATATAATTTATTACCGCCGTAATACCGTCGTTACGGCCCCGATTATTATATTTATTTTACTTATTTTTCTTTATATTACCCTTACTACTTATTATCGTTACTAACTACTGTATTACTAAGGCTATTATTACTATCGCCGTTTTTATCTTTATTACTATCCCTACCGTTATTATCCTTTATCTCCTCGTCGTTATTACTATTAAAAAAGTCGTTTATACTAATAATACTATCGCCGTCGCCGTCGCCGTCGCCGTTAAAAGTGTTTAATATTACCGTATTACCGTTCGTAACGTAATTAATAATACTCTTAATAATAAAAATTAAACGCGTAATAAGGCTAACTAGTTAAGTTATAACGTTAGCTAGCCGTACGGCTTCGGCGTACTAATAACGGCGGAGTTTTACTAACTTTTTTTAAAGGCCGAGCGGTATATTTTATAAAACCGGCGCGGCGACGGTAAGGGCCGGAGTATAAAAGGATTAAAGAGTGTTATATTAAACCCCGAGAACGGAGGGACGATCGAGGTTACTAACTACTTACTTATAATAACTTACGATAAAAATCTCGACTTTATTTTAAAAATAAAGAGGTAGTTATACGAGTTAATTATATATAAAAAATACGTTACTTTTTAATATCGATTTACGTTATCTTTATTTATTTATATATTTATAAACTATATTAATTATAGTATAAAGTACTTTAACGATTAAGGGTAGTAAAAAACCGTAGAACTAACGTTTACCGGATAAAAAACTTTACTCCCTACGGCCTCTTAGGGCGGTAGCTACGTATACGTTTAATAACGGATATTTATAAGTTATAAGCTAACTAAGTTAATCTATCTCTTTTATTTATTAAAGTGGTGTAACGACCGACGTAGTGTAAAACTACGTCGTTATTACGGTTATTAAAAGGTTTAGCCGGGTATTTATCGTTTATTAGTTTACGTGTTTATAAATAAAGGATCGCCGGATATAAAAAGTACGACCTTTATAAATAAGGAAGGAGTAACCGTATTACGGGTAGTATAAAGGCGCGTTTTCGCTTTTTATTTTTATTTATAAACTCTCTTTTATATTTTTTTAATTATTAAGCTTATAACGCCTCCTTTTTTTTACTTCTCCCTTCTTTTTTATTTTTTATTTTTTTAACTTATAACGGCCTTCTTACGGCCCCGACTTTTTACTTTTATTAATTATCTTTTTTATTATATTTTTTTTTACGAACTCTCCCGGTATAGTAAATACTTACCCGTAACGTTCTTACCTCGCCGACGTAACTTCCCCGTTTATTAAAATATCGAGTACTCTTACCGTTAAAAGTTTTAACTTAACCGTAAATACGGCCGTAGGTATTACCGTCGTTACGCCTCCTCCTACTATAAACGATTTTAAAGCTAGCGATAACGTTAGTAGTAACGACGGCGGTAATACTCCCCCCGTCGGCCCCGTATTAATTAAATTACGTACGCGGTCTGGTAAGGTTACGAGTATAAACGTATACGTTATTTTTAATCCTCCGCGCGTAACCTCGTTATATTACCCCTGCTACGTAAGGGTTATAGGGGTATATATTAAGGTTATTATAAACGGGATATAACGGCGCCGCGACGCCCCCGACTATTTTAAAACTAAAGGCCGGGGTTTTAAATATATTAAATATATTACGAATAAATATAAGTATAATAACGTAAATCGATATTAAGAAATAACGTATTTTTTACGTATAATTAACTTATATAACTACTTTTTTATTTTTAAAATAAAGTCGAGATTTTTATTATAAGTTATTATAAATAAATAACTAGTAACCTCGATCGTCCCTCCGTTCTCGGGGTTTAATATAACGCTTTTTAATCCTTCCACGCTCCGGCCTTTACCGTCGCCGCGCCGGTTTTATAAAGTATATCGCTCGGCCTTTAAAAAAAGTTAGTAAAACTCCGCCGTCGTTAGTACGCCGAAGCTGTACGGCTAGCCGACGCTACGACTTAATTAGTTAACTTTATTGCGCGTTTAACTTCCGTTATTAAGGGTATTACTAACTACGTTACGAACGGTGGTATAGTAACGCTAGGTACTTTTAACGGCGACGGCGACGGCGATAACGATAATACCGTTAGTATAAACGACCTTTTTAATAATAATAACGATGAGGAAATAAAAGATAATAACGGTAGGGACGGTAATAAGAATAAAAACGGCGACGGTAATAATAGTCTTAGTAACTCGGTAACTAGTAACGATAATAGGTAGTAAAGGTAGTAAGGGTAATATAAAAAAGAATAAGTAAGATAAATATAATAGTCGGGGCCGTAGCGACGGTATTACGGCGGTAATAAGTTATATTTACGTATTCGAGTTTATAATTAATAATTTATATTCGGCTCGCGGAGTTCCTCCGCGAGGTTAAATTAAAAAACCTAATTTTCTTATAATAACTACTTAACTATATAACGTATATCTTAGGCGTGTTACGAGGCGACGACGAGGTCGTGTCGGTCCCGTAACTAGCGTTTTAAAGTATTGTAGAGTTTTTAACGTGAAGTGGTGTTAAGTGGGTATATAGTTATAATATAAGTGGCGTCCTCCTATACTTCGTAGTCGCACCGCGGCGTAATCGCCGTAGGGACGCGGAGTTTATAAGTGTATAAATAAATAAATGAATAACCCGTTAATATTTAAAAGTAGTTTACGCGTAAACGGTAATAAAAACCGTATAAAAGATTTAAAGGGTTTATATAAATAAAAAACGGTAACTTATTAAAGTATTTAAAATTTAAAATTATATTATATTATAATTATAATACGTTAAAACTATACGCCCGGTAAAATAGTTAAATTAAATAACGTTTTTATATATTATAATACGGGCGATAAATATATACGTTATAAAATTAAACGTACTCCGGGGATTTACCCCGTATTTTACGTATTTTTAATATAACGATTAAAGTTTAACCCGTTATTAAACTAACGGTTATAATATACTAAGCCGCCGCCGTTAACCGTTAACGGTTATAATAAATACGTAGTAAAACGTATTTTAAAATATTATAAACACGGCCGCCGTTAAAAGTTATTAGTTTAATAAAAAGGTTACGCTACCCCGAACTAAAAGCTAAAGGCCGGATTAAAAGAGACGGAAGCCTTTAACGACTACGAAGTACCGGCGAAGCCGCCGTAGGCGCGGGGCCGCGCCGCGGCACCGGGAGGCCGCGCGGAAAAGGGGGAATAATATAATAAGTTATATTCTAGTAATAACGTACGATTATATTATATACTAGTCTTACTACTTTACGTAACCCTACTACGTAACCCTACTACGTGACGCGCGGGTAGGAGGTATATATTAAAAGGCGGGTGGATAGTTTATTAATACCCGCGGGCGTCGAAAAGGTAGGGGAGAGGATTACGTGTGTTAACGGGGGGAGAGAGGGGTTAAAAAGGGGTATATAGGTAGGAGGGAATTATTTAGCTGTAGATTATACTATTCTTCTTTCCTTTTTAAGATTAGTTATTTTTATAATATAGGAGTTATTCGTAGGCCCTCGCCGCTTTAACCCTTATATTTACTATTTTTTAAATTAAATATCGCTACTTTTAAAGTAACTTTATATATACTTCGATTTTAGTTAGATTTTTTTCGATAACTATTATATACGTGTTCCTAGCTACTATATACTACCTGTATTTTAATTTTTTTTTGTCGTCGTAATCAAGTGCTATAATAATAAAAAACAAATTTGGGTTCTTTGGTTTTTTTATTTTAGTGATTAGTGTTTCATCTGCTAAGTCACTGTATTATAAAAGCCTAGCAGGCGTACGCGGCACGTCGCAGGAGCTCCCTATGATAAGATGCGATAAAGGTAATTCAGGGGGTTTTCGTAATACTCTGAAATAGCAGCTTCCTATTGGCTGGAGTAGCCTAGATAGGATTTTTTCGCTTCGAATAGATGGGGCGTGGCACGGGTAGCGGAATCGCTGATAAGATGCACAGTCTAAATAAGCAGATAACACAGTTCATATATTACATAATACACAGGCATGTACCCACATCAAAAACTTTATTGTTCTTCGCTGACTCGTTTTCTCGCTCTTGCCTGTCGGCTCTACCTCATTCCCAATCAGTCTGGACGCAACGCATGACAGATCATCATCGATGCATCATTGAAGAAACCAATAAAAGCAGACATCGGCTACAATACAATGACGTCCCGCGAGCAGTATGTTGTCCCTACGGCAACCGGCCAGAACGGCGGCTACTCAGCAACCAAAACCTACGAGTCCGGTACCGAGGGTGCCCAGATGAGCTACCTGTGTGCCGACTGTGGTATCAAGAACACACTCCGCAGAACCGATCCCATTCGTTGCAAAGAATGTGGCGGCCGAGTGCTATACAAGCAGCGTACGAAGAGGTGAGTCGCGCGCCAGGGATTATGCCATGATTTACGAGCCAAGAGCGGAACATAAAGTTTTTATAGAATGATTGGAAGCGAGATGGATATGCGCTGACGACATAAAACCTTCCAGAATGGTGCAGTTCGAGGCCAGATGAGGACCTGGTGTGTTCGCCCGACTGGATTCGACTGATAGCATTGCCTGACTGGCAGCCGGAGGCAGAGCGACGGCGTGGAGGGGTGAAAGGTGATTGAGGCACGAGTGCTGTTACGGATGCATAGATGGCCAGCCTCTGGCCAGGGCGGTGTACGGTGCACCGAATGTCGAAGATGGTATACCAACCGCCTGCTCGAATACAGTCGAACGAATCCCTGGTCTTGCCTTTGGCTTCTCCGGGCTCCTGTCTCGCTGTCTTTGCAACGTTAATGTTGCTGATGTTTTCCCTGATATTTGCCCACCTTTGTTCATTTTGTTCTATTTTTCATTTTTCATTCTTCTCTGTTGACATGATTGTTGCAGAACCCATGGTTCAATTCGGAGCGAGGCGTTAATCAGGTATAATAGAGATTACATGCGGCAAAAGATTCGTCGCTGGCACTGTCAATTGGCTCGATATAGCTATGTTTTTGTGTGGTTTTGTCCCTGACACGAATGGGCATGGGCCTGTGCCCGTGCATCGGCACTCCATGCCTGTCACACGCCCGGTCAAAGCATACCCGGTTACCGTTGTGAGTGCACATACTTAGCAAAGCTTGCACTGTCTGTTACTCGGTCCTTCTGGTCCAGGACTGCTGCTTCGTACCGCGACTGCAGCCCTTCACGGTCATACTCTTCATCAGGGTCGTTGTCGTCGTCGTCGTCGTCGTCGTTGTCGTCGTCGTCGTTGTCGTCGTCGTCGCTACCACTGCCAACAACGCGCTTGCTCTGCTTGCCACTGCTGCCCCCCCCCTCCGCTACACCATCACCGGCCGTAACTTTGAGACCAGTCATCATCTTGTCCAGCTCCCGTTGTCTTGAGGCCTTCTTTTCCTCGTCTCTGTCTCGCCGTCTTTTCTCTAGCTCCGGCTGGTAGTCACGGTTGAACTCGTCGGCCTTATCCTGCACAGCTGCGAAAAAGTCGTCGATGCCTTGCCCGGTCATGGAACTGACACCCACAACGCTGAGATGAGCGTAGAACTCCTCGAGCATCATGCTCATGCTGTTGAGTAGACTGCCCATATAGCCAGTACCGCCCATGCTGTCACCACCCTCATTGCCTCCAAAAGCGTTCCTGTCCTCGTCTTCGCGCAACGCAGCTTGAAACGCATCAAAGTCTGTCATCCACTCCTTTGCAAAACTTGCGTCTTTGATGTCTGTCTTGTTGAACACAAGAATCATTGGCAGTTTTGTCTTGTATAGGATGCTGCATGCGTACAGCATGTTGCTCATGAAGGTGCTAGTGCTGGCAGTCCTAGGGGTATCGATGACGTAGGCAATGACCGTAGGAAACGACGAGGCCAAGGATTCGAGGAGAATAGTTCCCGACGCTGACCAGACAAAAGCCTCAATCTGGCCCGGGGTATCGACCAGAACGTGTTTCACAGCCTGCTTACCCGGCTGCGAGGGGTCAGGCGAGGTGCGTTTCTCGAGAAGATTCAGGATCTGGTCGACCTTTGTCGAGAACAAGTTCAAGGCGGTCAGGATGCCGCCATTGGGGCCCAGGTTGTACTGCTTCATAACTTCCTTGTAGTTGACGCTGTCTCTAATGTCGATGTTGCTGTCAAACGGCACAGTGAGGACGGCCGGGTCCAGGTTGATGACATAAGGCGGTTCCTTCTGGCCATGTAGATGAGCATTGATGCGCTGCATAAAGGTCGTCTTTCCGGAGCCTGGGTTGTCAGCACCTAGGGTATTCCCATTTTCTTGCAGCATGACAAAATTTCTCACACTCATCAACTTCAAACGCTTGCCGACTTACCAGCCATGCCGACACAGACGACCGCGGTCGGCTTCTGAGGGGCCACCGTGGACGCCATCGTAAATGATAGGGTGAATGTCAGTTGAAAGACACCCCGCCCCCAAAGTGGAATGAGGAAAATGAAATGCGAAGAAAGTTGGAAGTTCTCGCTCAAGCTGTCGCAATATTGCCAGGTATGGAGTACGGAGTATATGGTGAGGCAAGAGATGCAGCCTGTTGGAAGGCCAAAAAAAAAAAAAAATAGGGCGGCGATCATGAAAATGGTTGGCCCCGCGTCATAACCCAGCGGATAAGATAAGCAAAGAGTGTCTTATCGTGCACAAGCATGCTTACTGATCACTTATCATCTGATAATCATGTACTCAAAGCATCCGCCTCTTTTCATAGCTGCTCATGCAGAATGCCACCATCACACAAAATATACGCACGTCGTTCCAGTACCTAGTTCTTGTTGCTATCGAGATCGTGGCTTCTGTGGAAAAACTCTACAATTCATGGGCAGGCGAATTTGTTGACAAATGTACACTGATATATTCGAACCATTGACAGCAACTAATATGCGCCATTGTTTGTATGCAGGTATTCTCTCCTGCCTGGAACCTAGCCTCGAGCAATTTCATCTTCCTCGTCTTCCCATTCCCCCGCTTCGTCCATCTGCTCGTTCACCTGTGTCTCCGCGTCACCAGCTAGCCCTTCGCTGTCAAACGCATCGTAATCGTCGCTATCATATTCGTCCTCATCGTCGTTCATGTCGGCGTCGTTGTTCTCGGTGTCGCCAATCTTCTTGGCCTTGCCCGAATCGGCTCTTGCCTTCTTCTTCCGCTCAACATTTTCTTTTTGCTGCTTCGTTCTCGCCTCCTTTTCTCGCCGACGCTGCTCCCACCTTTCCTTGAGTTCACGGATCTCCTGCTTGGACTTGTGGATATGCTCATGCCACATGACTTGACCTTGGCACAGACCTTCTTCGACCTTGACAAGTCTGAGTTTCATCCGCGGACCCAGCTCAACAAGCTTCACTGCCCGCTTCACCACGCCGCTGTCTGCCTCATCAGCGTGACTACCTTGTTCGCCATTGCCGGCACCCTCCGACGCCACAGCCGCACGGGCTTTGCGTGATTGAACCTTGGCGGCAGCAGTATCCATGACTTCAACTTCTGCGTCGGTTTCTGCCTCGCTGCCACTTGTTGCACCATCAGTCACGTACCCCTCGCCATCCTCGCCGCCAACCATGTAGTCTGCAATGTCCTGTAGCTTGCCGAGATTGGGCAGACCGCCTTTTCGTGCTTTCTTGGAATGCACTAGCTTCTCGGCGGCATTGAGCCTCTTGAGTGCCTTTGACATGCCCGTGGCTTTCGTCGTGATAGCATAATGGCGAAAATTGAGCATGAACGAGTCCGGGTCATCTTCGGCTTGCTCACGATTGAGCAGCAGAACTCGCCGCATAGACTTGAGGGCAGCGGCCTGGGGATTGATCGGCGGGAAGAGCGACTGAAAGATGGTGGTGATCAGGGATTCGAGGTGTTTAGGGACCTTGGCACTGGAGTCGGCCGCAAGGTTGAAACTGTTCATAACAAGCTACGCACTGTTAGTCCATTGACAAGAGACGTGATGTACAGTCAAGGGTATAACCATACCAAGGGCGGAGTGATGTACTCCTTGCCACCACCTTTGGGGTGTCTTTGCGCACGCTGCACATCTTTGCTGAGAGAGTACTTTTCGACTCTAAAGTGCAGGGTAGGGCCACGCGGAGCTGCGGCAATTCGCAAGTTGACATTTCCAGAGTCGGAGCGGGAAAACAAGAGAAGCTGCGTGACGCCAAGGGGACCGCACATGGTCACGTAGTCGCGCAAGCGGTTGGCTCTTCTCTCCTTGAGACGACTGGCCGTGCCGGGTTCCATAACTTTGCGAACATCTGCAACCAGTTGGCTGACACTGGATCCGACTTCACCAGCTCCTATGCGAATTACCATGCTCTTGGGGTTGCGCGCGGAGCCATTGCCCGTGTTTAGAGGCGTTTTGGCCTGGTTCGGGTTGGTTGGTGCGACATGCGTGCGCTTCTTGGTGCGGCGCTTAGCCATTGTGTTGCTTTTGTCTTTCTTTTTCGTGCTGTTGATAAGTGTTGTTTAGTGAAGCGGTGCTTGGATGTTGAGCGGCTGAAAGGCTGGAACTCAGAAAGATGGCCGTCAACCCGGATGCGTCTGATGTTACAGAGAGACAGGAAAGAAGCAGACCAAAAAAAAAAAAAGGAAAAAAAAAATAAAACAGATAAGTACGAGTAGCCGATAAGAAATTTTATGGATACGTGCCACCCATATAAGATAAGATAGACGATAAGATAATGAAAATTTGTTGAACTATCTACTCCGTAGGTCGTATCATACGTAAATTACGAAAGGAAAGGCATTTATTTCATGGATCGTGAGCACCAAATCGGTATTAGACCAAGGCCGTTGATTGCTATTCCAAGTTGCTGGCCAGCCAAGTTATAGTTGCAGCCGTGATATTGCACGTAGGTATGATAAGAGCACGCCTCCCATGTTCCTGAACTCCGTACTGTCGTAAATAAAACCCATGTGTGTTACCGTTCCCAAAACAAACAGAACGAGACAAACCTCCATAACTCCATTGCGTCACTTGAGGCCCAAGTTTCTCTTCAGACTACCACCGTCTCTCTATAGACCGTTGTAGAGTGGCCCGCCCCAAAAATCAGTTGACCCTTTGTCAGGTACCGAGCTACTATCATCACCACGAAGTGATGAAGCGTCAGGTGTGCTCAGTCTAGCCCAGTCAGGCTTCAAAACCGGATGCGGTGCTGTTCGATACAGCCCCCCTGCCAAACCTGACAACGGCAGTGTCCAGACGTTACTCATCTGCCCACTATTCCCCCCGTGACTTCCAATAGCCACCTGGGCTGGTTCCGGCATCCGTGGATACATGAAAAAGGAAAAGACATCAATACTATCCAGTTCGCAAAGAGATGTCACATGCGTCGACATTGGCTCTGATCCCGACTGGCGTGTGGTTGATGTGAGGGCTTGTAGGTCGAAGGCGCTTCGTCGCATACTAGCCAAAGTTGTTTCACCATGGCGTGCCCGCTGCACCACCCGCGCTAGGATGGCCGCATACTTGTTCGCAACTTCCCAATGCTGGCCAACGTACCGTAGCGTGTCTAGAAACACATCTATGCGGCTGTCGATTGTACTGCCCTCGACCGTGGAAGCATGCACAAGAAGGCAACTCGCAGCCACCCATAGCGAAAAGGCAAAGGGTGGACCAAGGAGGTCAAGGCCATTGGCTTCGCGCAAGTCGCGTGCAATATCGGCAAGGCTGTGTACAGCAGATAAGCAACGTTGGATGGCAACCTGGGAGGGCATGAAGAGGGTCGACCGGGCGATTGGGTAGGCCACAGCTGAATGTAAGCGTACAACAGCAGTAACATATGCGCTGTGCAGCATAAACCAGTTGGATACTCGACTGGCAGGATCCGAATGGCACAGAGCAGATATCTTGCTGAACTCGCTAGGTAAGCCTCGTAGCCAACCATCGAGAATGGCATCCAACGACTGGTAAGTATTACGCCATCGAGCCATGTCGCCGGATGATGTAATGTCCACCGGGACACGAAGAAACTCGTAGATATGGCTCAAGATGCGGAGCAGCTCACAGTGGTATGAGAAGCTCCCCATGTGCTCGACCTTGTTGACGATACCTGAACCACCACCACCGGTGTCAGCTGTGCAGGCATCCACCGCAGCCACACCCCCTACAGCCAGGCAGGCTACTGATGACCGTGTTTGTACCGGGACGTTTTTCGAGAAAAGATCGTAGGAGCACGGTAGAAACCGCCGCATCTTGTCGTCTTCAAGTAAGAAATGTGGCGACGCAGCTCCAATAGTGGCATACCGGTCGAGCAGGTACACAACCCAGCAT
This sequence comes from Ophiostoma ips, assembly GCA_019925475.1. Lineage (NCBI taxonomy): Eukaryota > Fungi > Ascomycota > Sordariomycetes > Ophiostomatales > Ophiostomataceae > Ophiostoma > Ophiostoma ips. The sequence continues at coordinate 19,895 of JADHKN010000102.1, forward strand.
AATCTCCGCCGGCCCTCGTCCTCAATCCACGAGTCGGGCCGCAGAGTTGCCGTGAGCTGATTCATGGAAGCCCCCTGTGGTGCGTCAAGTGTCGAAGGGGACAGATAGACACTGACTTCGTCGCAAAGCCCGAGTTGCTTCACGTTCTGGACCACCATAGCAAGCATAGTCCACGCACAGGGGCCGTTGGAGGTACCGAACTCGTCGAGGCTGACAATGACCAGAGCACGGAGTGCCGGAATGGTGACGTGGTCGATGGCATAGAGACGAACAACCTGTTTCGAGGAAGAGTGATAATAGTCTCGCATCTCCGGTGTGAGTCGAGGATCCGTAGAGAAGCGAAGTGTTGTAGTGACAATAGCGTGGAGAAGAACGCGGTCTTCCTCTTCGAGAGATGTTGCTCCGAAAAAGGTGCCGAATATAGTCTTGCGATCCAGGATAGGACACCAAGTATTGCAGTGCTTGAAGTATAGATCAACGAGTGTGTATAGCATGTCGTGGGGCGGCAATTCGGCCTTGAGAGACCGCAAAGATGGATATCTTTGATAGCTTATGCCCGATGGCAGGCCGCGGTCCTCACGAGGAATCCCGAGGCCGATGTCGTTGCCATTGCTTGTGCTGCTTCGAAGAGGAGTGTTGCTGCTGCTGTTCTTGTTGCCATTGCTGCTATTAGCATGGCCACTGCTCTCAGCACCGACGTCGTTGTTGCTCTGCCAAACCATGCTGGCAGACTGCGATCGAGGTGTTTGGTCGCCATCGTGCAGCAATGCAGACGAGGAACGATGGGTGTCGGAAGACCCGCCAAAGCCCCCCAGCACACTGCCCGCGTCGGTGCGAAAGTTGCTAGTTGGCGATGATATAGCCTGGCTGGCAATGGACGGCGATCCAGTGCTGGTGAAGCTGCCACGGTCGGCATGACTGCGGATCGCAGCATGGTCGTGTGCGATGTGTTCTTCGACACGGCGACCTAATGCGCGGAGCAACTCGTCGATCCTATTGACCTTGGCTTCGAGTTCGACATTGATCCGGGTGCGGCTGCCGGGCGGCTGCCGCTTGAGATAAACACAAGTTCGATTGTGGCGAGCACACCACGAGCAAGCAGGCTCAGCTAGAGTTGGGTCAGCGACGTGTACGAGGTTGAAGCATGAGATGGACGTTAGGGGTGGTGGAAGGCTAAGAGCAAGGGCACTTCAAGAGTCTTGCTTCGAGTCATGCCAGTGCCATACCAGAGTCAGGTCAGGGTCAGGGTATCACATAGTCATGCCAGCCTGATGCCCCAGCCAGGCCGAGCTCATGAGAGGACCCTCCTGCCTAGCAGTTGCGTCATCTCATGCGATCATAACACACCCTCTCTCTCTCTCTCTCTCTCTCTCTCTCTCTCATACGTACCACGGTCGCACTTAACTTTGCGCGTCTTGCACAGTTCGCATCTGCATTGGAGCAATTGTCAGTGTCGGCGGCGGTCAACGTGATGAATAGGCGGGGGAAAAAAGAAACGAAGAATATGAGCGGTCCATACGAGGTTTTCTGGTCCATCTTCTGGTCCATCCTGAGATCTATTGACTGGGCCAATGTGTGGTCCACGACCTGGTCCACGGTCTGGTCCATGGTCTGGTCCATGGTCTGGTCCATTGCCTGGTCTGCCGTCTCGTCCATCTCGCGGATCCGCTTCTTCGGCGCCGTGATCCCCGAGCTGGACGGGATGTCCCCATGGGTCGGAGTGAAATTGTCGTCTCCTGCCATCGAGCACAGTCGTAAGTAAATAACGTCTGCCCACGGAGGTTGACAGATATAAAAATTGGGTAGAAAATGGCTATAAGCCGTGAGCTCCGTTTGTTGGCCCCAAGGAGGTGGTGCCGTAGTGTTCGATTTGCCTACTCCGTACAAATCCCCTACGAGAATGCGTACGATTACTCGTAGCCGCCCTTGGGTTGTGGTTTTCGGGTTTTCCTATACGGAGTACGTCGTGACGGTATCCATTCAACCCAGGTTCCACAGGCATATCCCGCTTCTCTTTTTCCGGTTGTCTTGCCTATGCTTATCATTTATCATGAGTACGAGTACTCTACTCCGTGCTAATGGCACAAGTCGACATTCCATTCTGATATGTATTTAATCCGTATTTTAACTGCGCTCTTGTTTTCGGCCCATTCCTTTTGGTCTTTTTTCCCGTCTTTCCATACCCCGTGTCCCTTCTGCCTCGTTTTCGGTGTGGATCTTGCGAAGGGTCATCCTGTTTGCAAAAAATAAATGGGCCCATAAACTCTCTCGGCTCCCTCGGCCTAAAGGAGCGAGTTGCCACTCTACGGAGCAGTCGCACCGTAATGAGCCTAGCTTTTTTACTCCGTCTGTGCCGTTACTCCGTACGGAGTAGTGTTCTAGTGAGGCTAATAATCAAATGTACGAACTACGTCGTATGCACGACGTACGTTCTCGTACGTGCTTCGGAAGGCTGACTATATCTTACGTGCGAGGATGCATCCCTCGTCTTTCCGCTTGCCTTCCTCCCCCCCCCCTCCTCAACCAGCCGGGTCATCAGCCGGATCGCAGATGGCTAGGCAAGATTGAACAAGGCGACTGACTGCAAACGCTCTGATCCCTTAATCATGTACTGCTCGGACGAGTTCTGCATATGATGTGTGGCTCATCATCCATTGATTGTAGTTTGCATGCTTGCAAGGTATTATTTTTTTCAAAAGCAAAACCCGGATTCTCTCATTGAACGAGTACGTGTACGAGTATGTAAACACAAACAAAGGGCTGGCATTGAAACTGAATAATAATCGTGCGCTCTGCTATTAGTGGCGAATCCGCATAACACTTGCCCCTGCATCTACTCGTACATGTCACCTTGGCCTCGAAATAAGGACAACGCAACTGTGACAGGGACAGAAATCACGCAAAGAAAAAAAGAGCAGCATCCGCTTGTCCGGCTATAGGGAAAAGGGTAGGAAGTGCGTAGCAAAGATGGAGAACATCGGGATGTAAATGCATGTGCCGAAGGAGAGAAAAAAAACAGCTTCACGCGACCTCACTGGCCAAACCCCGCAACAAGTCGTAGGAGTGTGGCATCCAGGACTGTCTTCCCATTTAGCTGGCCCAGCCCTTGCTCATCTGGACAGCCTTTTCCCACGTTGCAAACCGGGCGTCGGCCTCCTTGCTTGTAATCTGGGGCTTGAAGATTGTGCGGCCCTCGGTGTTGACAGCATCGAGGTCGCTCAGGTTGTTCCACACGCCGACGGCAAGACCTGCGGCAATGGCAGCACCAAGCGCGGTGGTCTCGCGCATGGCTGGGCGATTAACCGGGATGCCAATCAGGTCGGATTGCGTCTACCGAATGATTAGCCGTTGGCCTAGTTAGGAGTGCACAGTACCACGTGGGATGCTTTCCAATAGCGTTTATACCCCCCGCCCCCCCCTTTCTACCTTCATGTTCATAACTCACCTGCATGACGAGATCTGCGTTGCACATGCCACCGTCCACAGCGAGCTCGGTCAATGCCTGACCACTGTCTTTCTCCATCGCGAGGAGAATGGCCCTTGTTTGGAAGCAAGTGGCCTCAAGCGTAGCCCGGGCAATGTGACCACGCTGGGTGTAGGACGTAATGCCGAAAATCGTGCCGCGTGCATCATCCACCCAATAGGGGGCAAACAGTCCGCTGAAAGCGGTAACAAAAGTGCACCCGCCGTTGTCTTCCACTGTCTCGGCCAACGCACTCAACTTTGCCGATGACTCCATGAAGCCAAAGTTGTTCACCAGGAACTTGACGCTTGAGCCAGCAACGGCGATGCTTCCCTCCAGGGCGTACATGCGCCGGCCCTCGCCGAAGTCGAATGCAACGGTTGTGAGCAGACCATGTGTCGAAATAACCGGCTTCGGGCCGATGTTGTACAAAAGGAAGCAGCCGGTACCGTACGTGTTCTTGGCCAAGCCTGGGGCAAACGCCTTTTGGCCCACAAGGGCAGCAGACTGGTCGCCCAAGCAGCCTGTGATGGACACGCCCTTCAAAAGCGTAGACGACAGCGTACCGTAGGCTGTTGCATGGGACGACGGCACAATCGTAGCAAGCTTGATCTTGCTCGTGTCAATGCGGAACCAGTCCAGCAAGTGGTGGTCATATGTAAGTGTCTCCAGGTTCATGAACATTGTGCGTGACGCATTGGACGGGTCGGTCACGTAGATGTTGCGCGACAGTCCCCCATTCAGCTTGAAGGTCAGCCATGTGTCGACCGTGCCAAATGCGAGCACGCCCCGTTCGTAGGCGTCCTTGACAGCGTCGACGTTTTCCAACAGCCAGAGCAGCTTGCTGGCCGACGGGTACGTGGACAGGGGCAGGCCGCACAGGGGCATCAGCTCCTTGGATCCAAGACGGTCCTTGAGCTTTCTAACAAGCTCCTGTGCACGCGTATCTGTCCACACGATGGCATTGTATAGAGCCTTGCCAGTGGTGGTGTCCCAAACAACGGTGGTCTCGCGCTGGTTGGTGATACCGACAGCCTTGACCTGGTTACGAGAGTGGCCCTGGTTTTCAAACTGCTCGATCGCACCATCAATGCACTTCTCAACAGAGCTGATGAGCTCCTCGGGGTCATGCTCGTGCCAACTATATAAGTAGAGGTACATGTTAGCTAGTTTTTTGTTTCCTGATCTGCATTTTTCATTCAAGCACGTCCCACTACAATTACGCTCCGCAGAGCCTCAAGCACAGGCTGTGGGGGAACATGAAGAGGGGAGGGGGGGGGGGGGCAGGACCGTCTCTTACCCGGGGTGAGGATAGATCTGCGAGAACTCGATCTGGTACGTCGCCACAACGCTACCTTCCGAGTTGAAAATCAAAAACCGGGAGCTGGTCGTGCCCTGGTCAATGGCGCCAACAAAGGACATTTCGTGCGTGCCGTTTGAAGTCATCTCGACGGGAGAGATAAGTACCTCACAGCATACAAGATCTGTATATAGGGGAGTGGATATAATGTATTTGAAATGTAAGACAGCGACAAGAGAGGTAGTGGGAAGGGGGGACTCAACAGTCGAGTCAACAACAGCAAAAAAAAAAAAAAGAAAGAAAGAGAGATGTGAGAGAAAAGGGACAATACAAGAAACAAATAAACGCAGAATAGAAAGATGGGGAGAGGTAGTATAATAACCTTTATCAAGGCGGCGAGCCTCTCGTACACGCAGCTAGCCGATTGAGGAAGAGGGGTTTTCCAAAACGCTCATTCATGAAGAAGCGGCTTTGGGGTAGGCTCGTGTGCCCCCCCTCCCCCCGGTCCCTTTCGCTCAACCCCCCCCCCTTCTGGGGAAGATGATGCGATTTCTCCATCCGCCGAAGTGTGGAGAGCTCCACACTCTGTGGAGGGCTGTCACACGTCCCGGGGTCAAGGTGCTAGACCCCATGCCAACGTGACCCGGGGTGACAGGCGGTTCGGGGGCTCCAGACCGAGCACGGGGTACTTCGGGGTTGTGCGCCCGCCTCTCCAGATATCCCCAGAAAGCTATTGAACCACGCTGCCAAAGTGAACCGGAGAAAATAAACGAAGATGATAAAAGAGATCCGCCCTCCGCATTCTGGCTCGCGTGGCTCTTGCATTGCAGCCATTTCGTACTCAGCCATCCCCTCATCGCTACCACTAGCTCGGTGAGGGGAAGCGCTCAACCCGTACACTGTACTCCGTATATGTGCGGCTCACCCGGTCCCCCATTCCCCGTGTCCCGCATTGGGGATGTGGAAGTTCGGGGTTGGAGACCGAAGCTTGGTCCAAGGCGGTATTTTGCGGGCCCTTTCAGAGAGAGAAAAAGAGAGTGAGAAAGAGAGAAAGAGAGAGACGGCACGAGGAGCGAGACTAGGGCATCTCGGTCGATAGAGGGCTTTTCAGTCTGTGGCTCTTGTTCCCGCCTTCCTCGCCCGCACTAGCCTTTGTCGTCCATCTGCTCCGATTCCACCGCTTCCGCGCATTCCACACTCCACCGCATTGCCACGAATCCCACACGCCTGGCCGCGTCCATGCACCCTCCTCCAACTTTCGCCCCCGTCTTCACCTCCGCCTCTTCCTTCCCCCTTTTTCTTCGCTGACTGCCCGCACTTGACTCCCCCAACATACTCCCCGGAGTTCGTGCAAACATACAAGTATATATCACCATCCGGTTCCCCGTGGGGAGACGTCAATCTTTTCCAGTTTCTCTCTTCATCATCTCTTCATCATCTCTTGCGCCTTCTTCTCTCTTCCTCCTCCTTCCCTCTCCTTTCTCTCCCTCCCTCCTCCTCCTTTCTCCCTCGCCCCAGCCCTCCTTTGCCCTTGTTCTATCTTGTTTATTGCAGCTTTTGTTGTTTTCCTCTTATCTCTTTCTTTTTCTTTTTCTTTTTCTTACTATTTTTTTGGGGGGGGCAATTTTGGGGTTTTTGTTTTTGTGCACGTCTCTAAACCTCTCGAGCACCAATGTCCGCTTCCCATTCAGAGGACACTGTGACTGAAGTGCGCACCAAGAACTCCCCTACTACGGGCGACAACAAAGACGAGATGGGCACCACCGACGCTGTCAACGAGTATGCAGACGCAACTGAGGAGCAGCCGCTCCTCTGGAGCAAGATTCGCTACCACTGTCGCGACGCGTTTTCCGAGTACCTTGGTACTATGACCATGCTGCTCTTTGGTGATGGTGTCGTTGCACAGGTCGTCCTGAGTGATGGCGCCAAGGGCGACTACCAAAGCATCTCTTGGGGCTGGGGGTAAGTTCCTGTTTCTGTCTTATACTGGCGCACTGTCATGCCTGCTCCTGCATCTGCCTTTGCCTTGCTAACATTCTCTTCTTCAGTCTCGGCGTCATGCTGGGTGTCTACGTCGCTGGAAAGTCTGGTGGCCACCTTAACCCGGCTGTGACTCTTGCCAACTGCGTCTACCGCGGCCACCCCTGGAGCAAGCTCCCCGTCTACGCTGTTGCACAGCTTTTGGGTGCAATGACCGCTGCTGCTATCGTGTACGGCAACTATCGGTCTGCTATTGACGTGTACGAGGGCGGCCGCAACATTCGCACGGTCACTGGCGACCATGCCACCGCGGGCATTTTCTGCACATACCCAGCCTCTTTTATGACCCGCACTGGTATGGTTTTCTCCGAGTTCATTGCCAGCACCATTCTGCAGATGGTCATTTTTGCCCTTTCGGATGGCGACAACCTGAACCCTGGCCCGTTGACTCCCCTGTGTCTCTTGTTCCTCATTTTTGGCATTGGTGCCTGCTTCGGTTGGGAAACGGGCTATGCCATCAACCTGGCTCGTGACTTTGGTCCTCGGTTGGTGTCCTACATGATCGGTTATGGAACCGAGGTTTGGTCGGCTGGTGGCTACTACTTCTGGGTAAGTTTTTTCTACGAAACTCTCGGTGTGCCTTGGTGTTGTTTTCTTTGTTTTGGCCACACTGCTGACGTCTTGTAGATTCCCATGGTCATTCCCTTCCTGGGCTGCCTATTTGGCGGCTTCCTCTACGACACTCTCATCTACACCGGAAACAGTCCCATCAACACGCCTTTCATGGGTCTGCAGCGCCTGGTGCATCCTAGAAAATCCCGCTCTCCCTTTGAGTCCAAGGCATGAGGGGGAGTGTTATACGAGTATTCACATGCCCCATAGGAAGAAAGTTGAAGAATTTGAAGGTTATGTAGGTGGCCAGTACGAGTAGCCGGAGACGGCTGTGCACATCAATTTTTTTACATTTCGCGGCGAGGGACAAAAAGGCTGGTCGGATTTGAATCAGGGGTTCTTTCTACACGAGGAAAAAAAACCTTTTTTTTCGTGCATATTGCATACGCGTCTTCTCCTCTGCACAGTGGGCAAATCTGTTCCAGTGTACCAACAATAATAGAGCAAGTTAACGCCAAAAAAAATAAAGAGCAATGAAATTCAAACCGCACATCGAACAGCCGAGACTTTCTATTGGACTACGAGTACCAGGCTGTGGTCTGGGACATCAGATGAAATCGCTATCTACGATAATCGTGCTTTGCACTCGTATCACCGTACGGAGTATATTTGTCCTACGGCATAGTACTCTCTAAAATCACGTTCGCACCAATTACCTAACCCGCTACGACGGAGTTGTGGCACCTTTTATTGTTTTTGTGGAGACTATCAAAAGGCTCTACCGCATTTACGGAGTATTGATGCGAGAACGCTAAACAAGGCACATGATTTTCCACAACATAAGAACGCTAAGGGCACATGATTCATAAAAGCTAGGGGGTGCGCGTGCCCCGGCGAAACGCCCCCCTGCGCTCCTGATGTTCTCCATACTCGTACTCCGTAGTTGTTATGGCCCATCCTTCCCGCCACTTCGTTCTTTTCTACACACGAGTAGCTTTTTTTTTTTTTTTTTTTTTTAGGCCGCCACCGCCGCCGCCGCCGCACAGCGTACCCAGCGCCTGTCATAACGAGTACTCATAGCCGTTTGCAGCCGAACGAGTGTCGCGTAGCGAATGCGGTTTGCATTCGTATTGGTTGATAAAATTCCCGCCTGATCCGTCATCATACTCGTACACACGCCGATTGCAGCGCTGCACACTCGCACTCGTATGTTGTACGATACGCCGTACTCCGTCGTCCCTCGGCTGGTCTTCGCCAAGGGAACACTCGTTGGAATATTCGCGGCTCTAAATAGCAATGGTATCCATCTTACCTCCGACACCTGCTGTACTACTCCGTACGGGTACGATTACTCGTAATAATACAACGTGCTCGTTCTCGTTCCGTCTGGCAGATTGCCGCCATACATCATACCACCACGTTGCCCTTGGCACTCGTGACACCGATCCTGCCGATCTTACCCGTGTACGGAGTATCCTTACTCCTACGGAGTACTCGTACAATACTCGTGCACCCCTATTATGGTTCGGTTTTCCTAGACCGTACTCCGCTACTCGCACCTCTGACCTCTTTCGATGGAGAACTATGGCCACTCCGATAGCTCTACGCAGATCACGAGGCAAATGTGGTCAGGGACTGCCTATACGAGTATAGGCTTGATTTCATCCATCATCAGCAGGGTGACCGATTTCAGAATGTACTCCGTATCGTATCGTAGTCGCGTGCGGCTGCGACCGAGCCCGGTCTTGCTGCGCTACGGATTATGAGACGACATTAAGCCTCATGTTTTTCTTTTTTTTTTTGGGGGGGGGGGGGGGAGGCCGGGATTTCCCCCCCCCTCTTCTTCCTCTTCTTCTTTTTTTTTCTTTTCAAAAAAAAAAAAAAAGACAATGAAAATAAGAAAAGGTGGCTGACAGGGACGGAGTGCTCCATAATACGAGTACGGAGTACTCGTACCAGTGTCGGGACGACCTATTTCGGCCTTTGTGCCTGCCGCCCCTTGGAGAAAAGTACTCCGTAGTTGTACTCCGCACTCGTACATGCGGAGTAGCTGAATCATCTTATGCTCGGCCTTCTGAGCCGAGCCACCGAATGCTGTGTCTCGTGCACCCCACTACCGAGATGTTACGGTCGGTCTTTCCACCCCGAGAATGATATCGCTCATAGCCTTGCCACGATGACACTTGCCAGGCGATTCGGGACTGTTTGCAGTTCCATTGCAAAAAGTTCTTCCATACCCGGCTCGTATCTTGCATGCCGAGATGCGTCTAATTGCCTCTGGTCCAATGGATCGACGTCATGCCCCAATTGGTGCGTTTTTGAGCGCCTTGTCTGCATGCCATGTGGAATGCTGTTACGGGGTAGCACACGGCGACGCAAAGCATACGAGGCTTGTAATTCTCCGGCCGCGCGATTCTTCACGGTCCGGATTTTCCGACCCAACAACCACATGATATCTTTCTTTTTGTTTATCTTGAACGGGGTTTCCTTGCACTCTCGACTTTTTCTTGACGGCTCGCCACACTAGACAAACAAAACAGGACGCGAAGCAAACTCGGACGTCAAGGAAAAACCAAGAGAACTATACACGACCTGCACGACGTCCATCTCTGCAGCTCTGCATCTCGGCACAGCTCGATACAGCTCCGCATCGCTCAAGCTACCACGGAACGAAACTGGCCATGGCGTGGCGTCTCCCCAGCACCCGGCGGCCACTGCTGCTCTCTGCAGCCGCAGTGGCTGCCGTAGCCACCGGAAGTGGCATTGTCTATGCGACTCGGAAGCGCGCGACCCCGGTCATGCCCATCGTGCCCCTGAAGCGCGACAGCTCTGGCAAAATCCAACCGCCTTCGTTTCCCGCAATCAAATCGCGCAAGGAACAACTGGAGAGCCTACGCCGGACCAGCACCGACAGCGCTACTGAATATGACCTGCTCATCATCGGTGGCGGCGCCACTGGTACAGGCATTGCACTTGATGCAGTAACTCGTGGTCTGAAGGTGGCCGTTGTCGAGCGTGATGATTTCTCGGCAGGAACAAGCTCCAAGAGCACCAAGCTTGTCCACGGTGGCGTCCGCTACCTGGAAAAGGCCTTTTGGAACTTGGATTACGGCCAGCTCGAACTCGTCATCGAAGCCCTCAACGAGCGCAAGACGTTCCTCGACATTGCGCCACATCTCGCGAGCGAGCTCCCTGTCCTGCTCCCACTGCAAAAGTGGTGGCAGGCGCCTTATTTCTGGGTGGGCACCAAAGCCTACGACCTCCTCGCGGGCTCACAAGGCCTTCACTCGTCGTACTGGGTCAGCAAAGCCAAAGCGACAAAGGCCTTCCCCTTGCTGCGCCCCGACCACCTCGTCGGCGGACTCGTGTACTACGACGGGCAGCAAAATGACGCCCGCACAAACGTCTCGCTTGCGCTGACATCCATGCTGTACGGAGCTACTGTTGTGAACCACGTCGAGGTCGTCAACCTGGAGAAGGATGCACAAGGAAAGGTTTGCGGCGCACGTGTGCGGGATGTCCTGAGCGACGCCTCTTCCGATGCCGACTTCGTCGTCCGCGCAAAGGGTGTCATCAACGCCACTGGTCCGTTCACAGACAGCATTGAACAGATGGACGACCCCAACCGGCCTGCCATCGTTGCGCCATCATCTGGTGCCCATATCATCCTTCCCGGGGATATCTGCCCCAACGGCATGGGCTTGCTGGACGCTGCTACTTCCGATGGCCGTGTTGTCTTCGTGCTACCATGGGAGGGTCACACACTCGCGGGTACCACCGACACCCCATGCAACATCGAGAAGGAGCCGGCTGCTACGGCAGACGAGGTGGACTTTATTCTGAAGGAGGTCAGCAAGCTTGTTGCGCCTCCTGGCGGTCTGACAAAGGACGACATTCTTGCCACTTGGTCAGGTACGATTTTTGGGGGGGGTGCTTTTTTGAGTTTTTTTTTGAGTTTTTTTTTCTCTTTTCTTTCTGAGGTATGCATCGTGCTGACTATCAACTATAGGTATTCGTCCTCTCGTCAGGAACCCCAAGTCGAAAAACACAGAGTCCCTCGTTCGCAGTCATCTCGTGACTGTGTCTCCCTCCGGTCTTCTAACATGCGCCGGTGGTAAGTGGACGACTTATCGCCAGATGTCCGAGGATGCTGTGGATGAAGCCATCAAGACCTTCAAACTCACTCCTCGCCATGTTGCACTGTCGGATGTTGGCGGTGCTCTGGCATCGTCCACCGAAGCAGCTCCTTTCACAACTGGCGCTTGCTTGACAAGGACCATTCCTCTCATTGGCGCCCATGGCTATTCGCCAGATCTGCCGTCACAGCTGAGAGAGGTTCACCCCAACGTCGATGCAGACATTGCCCAGCACCTGGCCAGCAACTATGGTGACCGTGCTTGGTCTGTGCTGGATACTCCGGGCTCTTCGCCAACCGCCCGTATCCTGCCCTCGTGGCCCATCACTGACGCTGAAGTCCGGTATGGCGTGCGTTGCGAGTCTGCCTGCACAGCCGTCGATATCATTGCTCGGCGCACACGTCTGGCCTTTTTGGACGTGAGCGCGGCTCGCCAAGCTCTGCCGCGTATCATCGACATCATGGCCGATGAGCTCAAATGGAATGATGCTACGCGCAAGAGCGAACTGGACAACTCGGTGGCATTCCTGAAAAGCATGGGCCTGGATCAGTGCAAAGGTCGAGCCGAAAGTGAGAAAAAGGAGCTGAAGACAAGAGATGCAGCGGCCGGTGATGTCGTGGGCTGGGGCGTTGGTAAGACGGCCGGCAAGGTTGCGGGTACAGCATAAAAAGACATAGTCACAGGGTGTTTCAAGGATATGGGTTTCTTTTGGCTCTTTTGCTCGCGGCCTTTTTCTTTACAATTGCGGGGTTTTTTCTTCTTTTTTCTGTCACTTGTATTTTGATATCTGATATATTGTATCTCAAGACTGCTCGGCAGCGCGTCGTTGAATGAGTATAGGGAAGCATACGCATACCTGCGTGGGACTTGATCTAGAGTGATGTTCAACGGAGCGTATGTATATATAGAATTGCTGTGTATTGATCGTATTACGGGGTTGTCTCGATTGTACATGCGCTGGTACAGAACAGGCAGTGTTGAAGCCAAAATGGATGCAGAACCAATGCTTTCAAATCCAAGCCCTTTCCAGTACTGTTTGTGGCTTCAACGCTTAGTCTTGTCTGACTACTCGAATGCGACCCTCAATCCTCGGTGCAATCGCCTTGGTCCAGTCCACCTCGAGCTCCCCCTCGGTCAGCGTGTCTCCCAGTCGACTCTGCACACCTGCTAGACGCATCCACTTGCGAGACACGCGCCGCATGATGGACATCTGGGCATCGATGTTCTGCAGCTCTGCTATGTTGTCTGCCGGCGTGGCGTTGTCGATCACCCGCTCATTGAAGGGCGTGACACTGCTGCGGCGCTGGCGGAGACGCTCTGGTGTCCAGTCGCTCCAGCCCGGGGCTGGACGGTCGCCGCTGCCCGGGCTTGAGACCGGGCGGGGCGGAAGGGGTGTCGGGGCCGATGGGGTCGTGGGACGTGGAGCCAGAAGCGGGTGATGTGCCTCGACATTGGACACGATATGATCCCAGTACTTTTCCATGGGAGGACTTCGGTGTGTCCACTGGTCAAGAACTTTGAGAGACATAAAGTACTGGCGCAGCATCATGGAGATGAGAATGCCGCTCTCCTCGTCCACGATCTCCTCGGCAGAGCCGCCCTCGGACTTGGCCAGGAGGCTTGTGAAGCCGTCCTTCCCACGGGCCATGTAGCCTCGCGTGCACAGCACATACGTTTGCTGCAAGTCCACGGGGCTCTTACCGGCAATCTCCCATTTTGTGATGCGCGATCCCACTGGCCGCGATGGGTCAAACTCGTACCTGATGTTGGAGACCTGTGGAAATCGACCTGGGCCGTGCAAGCATTGTTGATTGTTGATTAGTATATGATATCATCACATGGGCTTTTTTTTTGCTGGGATATTCAGGAGGTGCGGGCGGCGCGGGAGCAACTCACCCTCCAGCGCCGGGTACAGGGACACGCCATTTTCCAGCGCTTCCAAGATTGCTTGGCCGGAGACCTTGAGAACCACCACGGGATCTTCAAATGGAAAGCAGTCTGTGATATCCTTGATGCGGACAGGTCCGGGCGGGTAGATCTGGTCGCCGCGAATCGTTCCTGAGGCCATGACGACACAGTCGGCCTGGTAGTAGAACCGCATGATGTCGCACACAAAATTGCCCACGTTGCTTTCCTTCGTCCGAACGGTGGTGAAGCGCGCATCGAGCGGCGCTGCCGTCCATCCCACTGCCTTTTGCAGGCTCTGCTTGAGCTTGGCCGTGAGCTCGTCGACAAGCTGTACCGTCGGTTCGTCTTGCACGACTGATGAGACAATGTCGCGGCGGCGAATGGAGAAATCCCACCTGGTCCGGCCCGTGCTGTCGGGGCCCCCCGGTCGCCGCCAGGCCTCGAGGTAGCTCAGCTGCTTAAAGTCACTGCCAGACCGCAAAACATGCGTGTCTTCGATCAGCTGGTGTGCATAGTAGTGGTCGTGGCCGCCCAGGATGAGATCAGCCTCCCCAGCCAGATTCTGTGCTAGCTTGACATCGTTGGGCTCGCGTGCGTGAGATAGGATGATGACGATATCAGCGCCTTCTTTCCGCAGCTGGGGAATCAGCTGCTTGGCCGTCTCGGTAGCAGACTTGTACACGATATTCGGCGGCAGCGCGTTTACGGTCTCGAGCCATTCGCGTTCTCCCAGTCCCAGCAGGCCGATCTTGATACCATTGGACGACGTGATCATGTGTGTTTTCTTCGCCCTTCCGATGGGCACGTCGTCGCCGAGGGCGGGGTCGAAGATGTTGGCAACCAACCACGGAAACGTGCACTTGTCCGTGAGATACTCGAACTGCTGGACGCCAAAGTCCAGGTCATGGTTACCGACGCATGCACACAGGGTTCCGATCTGGTTGAGGATGGGCACCATGTGGCTGCCTTTGGTTACCGAGCTTTCGAGGCTGGGGTTGAAGGCGTCTCCGGAGAAGAGAGTCACGAGCTCCGGCTGATCCGTGAACTTTTGCGCGGACCGGTACTCGGCGACGACCGTTTGGAAGCGTGCGGCGCCACCGACGGGTTCCGCAGACGAGGGGTCGAGGTGATAGACATCGTTGAAGTGCAACATGCGCAGATCAGGCGGCGAGTCTATGCTTCGGTCAGGTGTATATACAGCGATCTCTGCGCCATCCAGAGAGGGTGGGGCGGAAGCCATAGCTCTTGAGTCTGTCTCGGTCTAGATTTGGCTCGGTTGAGAAGGCTTGGGTGGTGCATTCGAGGGCACGGGCGAGAGGTGCTAAAAGCTGGCCCGGCGGTATCGCGACTCTGTACTCCGTACTGAGGGTTGCAGATGCTCCGAGCTGCCACACGTCTCTCGCTGACGACGAAGAAGAGCTTGCTTCGGTCTTTGGCTGCACCGAGCGGGGAGACTGTTCAAGGACGAGGAGTACACAGCTTTGGTTGTTTTTGTTTTTTTTGTGTTGAGTTTTGGGGGGGTTTTGTGGATTTTTACCAGAAGCATCAACGACGTGTATTATTATTACGTCGTACGAGTGTCCAGGTTGTTCATCAACCATCCTTGTGGCTGTGACTACCCCGCCACACAATCGCTGTCATTAGTAATATGTGCCTACGGAGTACGGGGTTCATACTCCGTACTTGTACGACGTACTGCATTCACGGCACGGCGTATTGTCGTCTATTGGTCTCAGTTGAATCTATGATGATATTTACTCTTATAAAGGTAGAGTTTCTGATATGCTGTTGCTCGTCAACAGAGTGGGAGGACGAACAAGAACAGGTGCAAATAAAAAAAAATAAGGAATGACGAATGACAAATGACAAATGTCGCATGACGAGATAAAAAAACAACAACAAAATGATAAATACAAGAAAAATTGTCCGCGATAACAAGTACCCGCAGTCTTATTCCTACTCATACCCAGCCGCGCCAATGACAATAATTCCAGTTATCACTGTATTACCCGTACTCGTACGCACGCGCTGTGCAGCGGCTCTACTGCCCCTCGCCTGATCCAGCTTCTCGACAACAACGGGCTGCAGAGACGAGAAGTTGTCGACGGCCAGAGCCAAGACGAGCACGTAAGTGTCTTAACCCTGCGGCACAGCAGGAGATGGTAGCCAGAAGTAACTGGCAAAGAAAGACCCCCTCCCGCTACCAAAATCCCCCCCCCCCCCGCCCCCCCCCCCCCCCCACGACACTCTCCCATAAGATTGCCCCCCTACTTCCCCCTACCCCCCCCCCCAATGTCGCTGCCCATCTGGTTCACCGCCGTACCCTTGAGCGCGTGGTCCGCCGGGTTCGCCGCCGCCTCGTACGTAATGTTGACCGGCGCGCGCCCCAGCTGCATCCACTCGCCCTTGAAGCCAATGTACGCAATGCGCGTCACGTCTTCCTCACCGTCCCCGAAATTGTCTGGGAAAAACAGCGCCAGCCGCCGCACCTGCCCAAACCGCGCCCGCTTCACCGCCAGCTCCTGCACGTCCGACGTCTGCGCCAGCTCAAACGTCTGGCTCGCGTGCCCGCCCTCGGCCTCCTCCTCGGCCGAGCCAAAGTCCAGGTCCGCCCGGTTCTGGAACACGTGCAGCGTGCGCGGCGCCGCGGCCGTCGCCGACGTGCGCAGCAGGATCGCGTGCAGCTTCACCTGGCCTGTAAAAGGGATGTGCATGAGCAGCTGCTCGTCGGCGTCGCTCGCGAGCTCGGGCGCCGCCGACAGCCGCTCGTCCCAGGCCTTTTTCACCACCGCGCGGCCCGCGTGCGGCGTCGCCTCGTTGAGCGTAAACACCTGGTCAAAGTCAATGTAGCGGTAGAGCGACGACTGCAGCGCCGGCGTGATGTCGTCCGAGTGGTCGTGCTCGTGGTCGTGGCCGCCGTGGCCGCCGTGGTCGTGACCGTGGTGCTCGTCGTGGCAGTGATGTGACATGATGGCGGCTGTAGTTCCAGAAAAGAGATTATTCTCAGGAAAACCAACAAGTAAAAAAGTCACGATAACTTGTAGATGAGGTCGTGGCAGATGACGAGGTTTGACGTCGGGGTCACGTGGTGTCCCGTCTGTGTGTATTACGTAATCCCGCCCAACTTGATGCAGCAGTGCCTCATAACTCATTATTATACAAAATCTCAGCTCTTTACATAAAAAACTACTTGAACCCCCGCGCCGTCGTCGGCTTCTTCTTCTTCTTGGGCCGCTTGCCAAAGGCCGCGCCCGAGTGGATCACCGGCTGCGACGACGGCAGCACCTGGCTCGAAAACACCTGGCTCGACATGATGGCCGGGCTGCCCTGTGCCTGCTGGCTGTGGAAGTGCGAGTAGTTTGGCAGCTGCTGACTCGACATCACCTGACTCGACATCACCTGACTCGACGCATGATGCAGCGGCTGACTCGACATCAGCTGCAGCCGCTCGCGGTCCCGCATCGCCCGCCGCTCCAGCTTGCGCTGCTTCTTCTCGCGCGCCTCCTGCGCCTGCCGCCGCATCTCCTCCTCGGCCTCGCCCGCCGCGCCCAGCGGCACCCAGTGGAACGCCGCCGGGTCGCTGCCAATCTCCCAGTGCGTCAGCAGGCGCAGCTCGCCGTCGGCCCGCGGCGGCTCCGACTTGATGGTCCTGGCAAACTGCCGCAGCCGGCCGATCACGGGGTCTTCCTCTTCAGCGGGGTCGGCGGCACCGACGTCGGCACCGACGTCGGTTTGGCTCGGCGCAGGATCGTCATCAATCTCCATTGATGGCAGGATGTAGTCACCACCGTCGTCACCATACCCTTGCGACGACGACAGCAGCCAGTTAGGCACGCTCGGCTTCGCGGGCGACGACGACAAGAGGCTGTCGTGAAAGGCGCGGGCGCTGGGAGCGGAGATGGATACCGGCGGCGGCATCGATCGTCTGCTCTGCGTATCCTCCGGCGCCGGCGTCGTGCGGGCGCTGCCGCCGCCGCTGTAGAAGACCTGCCGCGGCATCACCACCATGCTGATCTGCGCAAAGAACAGGCGCACGGCCGTGTAGGCCAGCAGGCCCTGCCGCCGCACAAAGCGGTCGTCGCTGTAGCGCTCGCGGTCGTCGCGCGCGGTGCTGATGGCGCAGAGCGTGCCCAGGGCCTCGTACAGTGTCGTCGTCGTCGTCGTTGTCGTCGTCGTCAGCTGGTTGAAGATGGTGATCCGCTGCTCCTCAATGGCGCCGAGCTCGGCGAGCCTGTTCGTCCACGCCAGGTCGGTGAGGTCGGCGCCATACAGCTGGAGATACTCGGCGCTGGCAATATTGAGTCTAGAATGTTAGCAGAGCAAACAGAAAGAGAGAAGGATGTACAAAAAAAAGAAAAGAAAAAACCCACAATGTGGTGTAGGCAAAACTGCCGTGCTCGGCGGCAACGTTGATGATCTGCCGGATCATGTCGAGCGGCGACGGCGCCTCGTCACCGCGCGGGACGCCCGTCCACTCAAACGCGTCCGCCGCTGCGTCCTCGAGCATGCCGTCCAGCACCTTGTACAGCCGGGACATGTCGTACACTTCCACCTTTTTCTTGTTCTTGTTGTTGCGGTGGGTGGTTGTCTGTGTCTCCGAGGCGTCCGTGTCGGACGCGGCCGACTTGGGCACGGGCCGTCGTGCTCTCTGTAGCTCGTCCCCCTCCACCAGCAGCTCGTCGTCAAAGTCGTCGGGCACCACGAACCGGTTGGCAAAGTAGGCGGCGATGCCGCTGCGCCGCGCCTTGAGCTTGCGCCGCAGGTCTTTCTCGGTGGCTACGTAGAACGGGCCGGCAATTTTCGTCGACGACCTCGACGACGACGCGTGCGACGCGTGCGGCGGCGAGCAGCTGTAGAGCGCCCACTGCAGCGACAGGTCCGGCTGCAGCGAGATGACCTGGAAAAAGGCCACGCCGGCGCGCACGTACTCGAGCCCAAAATTCTCCTCCGCGACCTTGCTGAGGGCACCGACGCGCAGCTGCGCGGGGAGCACGAGCATCGTCTGCTGTCCGCGGAACCGCGGTGTCGTCGTCTCGGCTGGGAAAGATACGTCCTTTCCGTTGAGGAAGTTGAACCGGATCGGCTGGTGCTCGTAGGTGGCGCCGCCCCGGCCAGAGCCCAGATGCGTAAAGCGAAAGACCACCGCCTCCGGGTGCTTGATCGAGTACACCACGGCCGCAACGGCCCCTGCCGCGACCGGGAACAAGCACAGCTTCATGGTCCGGTCCGTGGGGTTGCGCAGGTGCGGGCAGGACAGCAGCAGCAGCGGCTGTGCCATGTTCTTTTCCTTTTCCTTATTCTTCTTGGCGCCCGGACGAAAGCGGTCGCTGGCCCGCGACACGTCGAACCAGAAGACGGCCACGGTCGTGAGCACGAACAAGTGCGCCGGGTTGGCGGGCGAGACCTGCACATCCACCACGACGTCCAGGCTGCCGCTGTGCACCGTGTTGAGCCGGAGCACAGGGCCGTCCGGGTGGTGGGCCACGTCAAAGATGCTGACAGACGTGGCGTCGCCCAGCAAGAGGGTCTGCGACTGTTCGGTTTCTTGAGCCACGTCGGCGTCGGCGTCGGCGTCGGCGCTGGAGCCAGTAAGCCGCGGGGGAGGCAGCCAGACGATGCGGTTCAAGTGTCCGAGCCCGAGCGCAGGTCCGGGTCCGGGTCCGGCGCTGTCGGCCATGCTCCCCCGCGCATGGAACTCGGCCGTCAGCGCCGCCTTGCGCAGATGCCGGTGGCCGACAATGTTCCACACGGACCAGTTGCCGCCGTCGTCGACAATGGCCAGCTGGGGCGGCTGCTGCGTGCTGGTGGTCGGGTTGAAGGCCACGTCGCAGTGCATGCGGCCGCCCGTCGCGCTCATGGGGATGCGCAGCTTGAGGTCCAGGGCCAGGTGCGAGGCTTTTTGCTGGCGCAAGCACGCGCGGCTGTTTTTATTATAAGCGGTGGTGGCCGAGCGCACGGGGAGCCCCAGCGTGGGCTCAAAGAGCAGCGTCTCGGCGGCCGTCTGGGCCAGCAGCCACTGCGACAGCGGCTTGGCCGGATTGTCGGCCACAAACTTGATCTGGTGGAGGGCCAGCGCGTTGTCGCACCAGTAGGCCTGGTCGTTGTCGTTTTTGTCGTGATCAATGCTGCTGAGCGCCAGCGACACATTGCCGCTGGCGGCCCAGCGCCAGTCCTGTGGTGTGACGCGCACGACGCGCAGCACGTGGCCCCATGGCCCGGCCGCCATGGCCAGCGCCGGACAGAACTTGCGCGTGCTCGTGCGGATGTCGGCAATGGCGCCGTGGGCCAGCAGCGGCAGCCGCGCGTGGGCCGGCTTCAGCAGCTCGGCCTCGCGCACAAGCTCCATGGCCGCCGCGCTGGCCGGGCCGGCGATGCCTGCCACCACGTCGGGCGCGCTCTGCTGCAGCCACTTCATGTACTGCCGGGGGGGGACGGGGGCCACGCTGAGCTGAGGCGACGTCTCCTCGGTCGTCAGCGGGCTGTCCCAGTTTGCAAAGGGCCGGACCTCTCTCCAGGTGTGCGTGTTGCCCGTGACACGGTTGGTCACAAGAGTGCCACCAAGGCCCTTTCTGTCGTTGTCGTCATCGTCGTCATCACGGTCATCTTGTGGTGAGATGTAGGTCAGCCGGCCGACGTGGCCCAGGACCGAGTCGTTGGTGCGGTGGTCGCGCACAACTGTGACGATGCCGGTTCGGTTGTCTTTGGGAGGCGGAGGCGGCACGCCTGCACGGCACCTCTCAGCCATTTTGACATGCGTTGGATGTATCCGCAGAGGCAGGGGGCGTCACTATCATGGTTTTTGCCGTGGGACGACGATGAGGAGGACAGCGGACTAGTGAGAGGGCCAGAGAGTGCGGTGCTTTGTGGATGCTACAATGACGGCCGTAGGAAAATGCAGAAAAAAAAAGTAGAACAATATGGGCCCTGTTTGCATAGTCTCAAGTGGTGTGTCTTGGAGCCTTGCTGTTGGCATTGGACATGGGGAGAGGCTGCTGAAGCTTGTAGTGAAGCTGGAAGATTTGCCAGTACGGAGTATGAGTAGGTGGGTGTGGGTCTGCGGCGGGTCGGACAAATCAGGACAGGCGCCAACGGGCACCGCGAAAAGTCGCCAGGGGTGACCGTGCGTCCCAAAGAGGAAATGTGTGTAAACAAGGCGCGGGCATCCCACTTGTCGTCATCTACATTGGCATTTGCGGCGTCATCTATGCACGCGGTACCTGCTGAGGCATACACATCATACAGCGACGCTTACTCTCTCGCCACACACACACATTGCTCACACACACAAAAATGGCCTCCTTTGAGCCCTCCATGTCGACAAGCCGGCAGTCCCATGCGCCTAACGGGCCGTCCATGGCGGACCAGCTGCCGAGCATCGACTTTGGCTTTGACGCGCTGCGCGAGCGCATGGCGCGGTTCACCGTGCGTTTTGACGGGTTTATTGAGCAGGGCCGCAAGCGCGTCCTCGAGGAGCGCAACCAATTTCGCATGACCGTGGCAGAGTTGCAGGGTACGTTCAGTCTTTGTAAACAAGGAAAAGATAGAGATCACAAAGAAGAAGACGACAGCCTAACAAAAAACAGAGGACGAACGCATGCGCAAGCGCGACATTGAAATCATGCAGGTCAAGTCCAACAGCCTGCAGCAGACCATGGCCAAGGAGCGGCAGGAGAAGCAGGAGATGGAGGCGGCCATTGCGGCGCTGCAGAGCCAGCGCGACCGGCAAGAGGCCGAACGCGACGCGCTGGCCCGCCAGGTGGCCGACACGCAGCGCGCCATCGACGCCAAAGTGGCCGCGCAGCAGGCGCGCGCCCGGCAGCGCGAGGCCCAGGCGCGCTTCAACGTGCCCGAGCTCGACTTTTGGGTGACCAACCTGTGCCTGACCATGGAGGGCGCCGGCAACGACGACCGCCTGCGCTTTGTCTTTACGCACATTGACGACCAGGACTGGGCGCGCGAGGCCTGGTTCGAGCTCGACACCGCCCAGCGCGACTATGCCGTGCGGCACTGCCGGCCCAAGCTGGAGCGCGACAAGGTCGACGCCCTGCTGGAGCGCGTCAACGAGTCGCGTGAGCTGGTGGTGCTGCTCAAGGGCATGCGGGAATTGTTTGTGGAGGCGATGAAGTCGGGTTGAGGGGTGTTTTGGGGGGGGGGGGGGGCTATCTGCGGACGGCCGGACCTCCGGACCTCCGGACCTCTGACTGCCGGGCGGCCGGACTGTCCCCGGAACTGATGTGACAACGACCTGGCGGGGGGCATGGGCACGGCACGGGCATGGGCACGAGTGGCTGCTGGGTGGCTGGCGCTGGCGTTACGGACTATACCTTTTGTTGTTTATGCTTATGATCTCTGTATATATGGCCTTTTTGTTTATGATCTCTGTCTATTCTATTTGTGTCTTTGTGTCTTCTACGCCGTGATGCTCTTGTCTACGCAGATGCTACTTTGCCCATCCTCTTCTGCAGAACGTCGTGTATCCCACCACCAATTCACTATGAGTATATTCAATAATAATCAACATGCTTATAAAAAGCCTCAGGAATTAATTGGAAAACAAAAAGAAAAGAGATAAGAGAAGAACATTGCCTGCGGGAGAGATGTTGTCGCGACCCATAAAACACGTGACGCAGCTTAAACATTCGCAAACGCGCCAACGTCTAGACATCCCCGCGACAACTACACGCCGACCAGCAACATCCGCCAGCCTCGCGATTGCGTCTACCACTGCAATTTATACGACTGCATCCTTGTACTCCCAGCTTATCAAGAACAATAATAATAGCGACCGCACAATCAGCCCAGCGCAGCTTGCAACCCCCTCTGCCTCGACAAGGCGTCGACCAGCTTTCTCTCCGGCAAGGCGACGACCTGCCATCCACGCCATATTCCTCCCTTTTCCTTCCCTCTCCTCACATCACAACAATGGCAACTCCAGCACCACAGACCAACGGCACGGTCGCCAAGGACCAGTCGCCCTCTCTATCACAGCCCCAAGGCGCGTCCCAGCCATCACAGACACAACAGTCACAGTCACAACTAGAATCATCACAACAAGGACAGCAGCCATCACAGCAGTCACAACCCGCCGCCGGCACCGGCATCCCTCCATTGAATGGCGCCATGTCCTCTGAACAGCAGCCCGCCCCCAAACCCCGCGACGCCCGCACCATGGAGCTGCTCCTGACCGCCCAGGGCGTCACCGCCTACGAGACCCGCGTGCCCCAGATGCTGCTCGACTTCGCCTACCGCCACACCTCGTCCATCCTGTCCGACGCCGTCCACCTGACCGGCGACCCCCACGTGTCCAATGCCGGCGGCGCCCGCGGTGGTGGTGGTGGCTCTTCATCTGCTCCTGCCTATGCGCCCGCCAACGGCGACGCCACCGTCAGCGCCAACGCCATCCAGCTCGCCATTGCCAGCCGCCTCAGCTTCCAGTTTGGCGGCGGCGCCGGCGGCGTGCCGGCCGCCGACTCGTTCTCGTCGCACGGCGGCGGCGGGCCCAGCAAGGAGTGGCTGCTGGAGCTGGCGCGCGAGCGCAACAAGGTGGCGCTGCCGCGCGTCGGCGCCATCGAATGGGGCGCGCGCCTGCCGAGCGAGCGCTTTGTGCTGTCGGGCGTGGGCTGGGGCCTGCGCGACTCGTGGGCGCCGGGTGCGGTGGACGACGATGATGATGGGGACGACGAGGATGAGGACGAGGAAGGAAACATTGGTATGAACCCCGACGGCGGCGGCGCCAACGGCCGCGGCGATGTGGCCATGGCGGATGGGCCGGCGGCCGAGGACGTCGGCGGCGACGGCGTCGAGGGCGGCACGATGGAGGACATTTTCGAGGACGACGGCATGATGGAGGACGAGGTCATGGAAATGTAGTGCGTGATTCTGGAATTCGTAGTCGTCTTTCTCTTCAATTGGCTGGTTTGTTACCTTATTTTGAGCGCCTTGTTGAGCGCCTTGCAGGGCACCAAGGATTAATACCGGCGTTGTGTGTGTGTGTCTGGGATTCTTTACCCGTTCGTTTGTTCGTATCGTTATATCACAAAAGCAGGGGGCGCACCATGTGCCGGGAATCAAGAGTATTATCAATAGCCGGCAAAGAATGAGTATGGGTTCATAATATGCATTGAGGTATGTACTTTATACAACTTTTGATGCACAAGGTTGAAGATGCAGATGAGTGAGATGTGATAAAAGGGTAAAGTAGAAGAAGAGAAGAGAAAAGAAAAGAGGAAGAAAAGAAAAAAAAAGGGAGAAAAAAAAAGAAAAAAGAAAAGGGAGAAAGAGAAAAGAAAAAAAAAAAAAAAAAAAAAAAACGCCTCGCTATGCAATAATACACACCCGCAGGTGGCCAACAAACAGACCCTGTTAAAGAGCCTCCAGAGCAAATATACCTGGTGCCAAAGAATATACAAACAGTCAGCACTCTTCCACCCGACCGACGGGCCTACTCAGCCGCCTCTGCGGCGTTCTGCTCCAAGGCCGACGGCGGCCGGTCAACCATGAGATTCTTGACGCCGGTGATCACTTCGGCGTCGACGTCTTCCGCTGTTGTCGAGCCGGACCGGGACAAACTCTTCTTTGCTGCCGCCTTTGCCGCCGCCTCTGCCGCCGCATCGGCAGCGAGCTCGGCCTCGACGCTATCGCGCACAAAGTCTTCGCCGTCGTCGTCGACGTCGTCGTCATCGTCGTCATCATCATCGTACTCCTCCTCATTCTCCTCGCCAGCAATCAGCGAGTTCGTCATCTGGTCGTCGTCTTCGTAATCGCCGCTCAAAATACTGCCCTCGCCGTAGTCGTCCATCGAGTTGTGCGAAATGTAGCTCTGCTCCATGCCGTCGTCGTCAATCTCGTCGTCGTCCAGCTCGTCGTCCTCTTCGTCGTCGTACTCCTCGTCTTCATCCTCCAACTCCTCCTCCAACTCCTCCTCCTCCTCCTCCTCTACCTGTCTCCGCTTGTTGTCAAACTTGGATCGCCCGCGGTACGCATTCTTCTTCCGGTTGTCGTCGTCCGACTCGCTGTCCGTAAAGTCGTCAATCTCGAGCGGCTCGTCGCGCCAGTAGCGGAAATCCGTAAACTCCTCGCCGCCGCCCTTGACCAGCGTGTTCACGGGCGGGAAGTAGTGGTCCACCACCTCCGTGATGTTGACATACGTCAGCTTGAGCTGGTTCAGGCTCAGCAGGTCCAGCGACACTTCCGCATTGGCGTTGATCGTGAAAATCCGGTTGCGCGGCACGTCCACCGTGCGGTACGAGATCTGGTCCGTCAGCCGGTTGCCGAACCCGGCATAGAACGGGTGGCTCTCGGCGCCATACAAGTTGCGGATGTCGCGCAGCGTCGCCATCTTAAAGACCTCGGGCTTGCGCAGATAGATCTCCCGCCGCAGCGCAGCCATCGTCCGATCGGGTGACAGAATCGTCGGCCCGCGCGGCAGCTTGTAGCCACCCTGGGTGATGCCGTTGAGGTATGTGCGCGTGCCGTCCGCCAGCCCGACCGAGCGACTCGTGAGATACATAATGTTGTAGCCGTTGGCCGCAATGTCGCTGTACAGCTTGGCCACGCCCGCGTGCGTCCAGTCGCGGCCAATCATGTTCAGCACGTGGCCGAGCGCATCCGACTTGGTGATGGTGCCGTCAATGTCCGAGATGACAACGGGGATCTCGTGCCTCCACAGGTACATGAACGCCGAGCAAGTCGCGCGGTTGACCGTGAAGCTCATCGTGTTCTCGCCGTACGTGAGGTTCAGGGCCTTGAGCTGATCGCTAGTCAGCCGCAGCGTCTTGGCATAGTTGCGGTTGGGGTCGCCCACGGCCGCCACGAAGTTGGGCGACGTCGGCGGCGTCTGGTCGTGCCCAACGTCCGACTCCGACCGCCGGTGCGACGTTATCTGCGGTGCCGACGCCGCGCTGTCGTCGCTGTGGTACCCCGGGTCCGACGCCGCGTCAATCGCAACCGCAGGGTTGCGGTTCATGGCCGACGATCCCATGATCCGACGCATCGCAGCCTCTTTGGCCTCCTCGCTGCTGTAGATCCACAGGTTGCCTTGCTCGTCCATGCCAAACAGCGCCCCGACGTCATAGTTGCCCTGCAGCTCTTTCGACAGCACCCGGCGCGCCAGCACCTCGGCACGGATGGCTTCCTCTTCGCTGTTCTTGAAGCCGGTCATATCCAGCATCAGGTCACCCGTGTCGGTCACGCGGCTCGGAATGTTGACAGACTCCAGCTCCTTGGACAGAGTGTACGCGCGCTCAAGGGCTTCGGCGGGCGCCAGCGGCGGTGGGCTGTGCGAGCGCTCCGATTGCTTTGGACTGTTGTTGTTCTGGTCACGGTCGACCGAGCCAGCCCGCTGCGACCCGCCGGTCATGGAGGGTCTGCGGTTGCTCTGACGCAGAACGTCGTCACTGAGGTTTCTTTGGGCGAGGGACGACCAGTCGCCCGACTTGGGACGGTTGGTACATGTCTCGGGCGAGGCGGAGAGTGGTGTGAGAAGGCCTGGGGTGAAGAACAGTTAGTTTTCTTTTCCTTTCTTTTTTTTCTCTTTCTTTTCTTTTTTTTCTTCTCTGCGCCAGTCACGACAAGTTTATCAGCAAGGGCCGAGTGTTGACTCACCATTCTTCTGCTGTGCGGTAGAGGAGTGCAGGAGGCCTGCCGGTAGCGCGCGCGAGGTCATGGTGGCTGACCGCGGCTTGCCGGGCTCCATATCCAGAGCAAGGAGCGAGGGCTCGCGCATCGACGCTGCCGTGGTGGACGAGGAGGCTGTCTGCGGACCGAGGGACGGGCTGCTGGAGGGCGACGAGATGGGCGACGTCTGCATGCTCTGTGGGATGTTTTCGGCCGTCTCAAAGACAAAGAACGCCTCGCCGCCCTCGCCGAGCTTCATGGAGTAGTCCTGGCGGACCCCGTTGACCTTGAACTCGACCTTCTTCTCGTAGGGGCGCAGCAGCGAGAACTTGCCGAAGCGGACGTGGAACGGCGAGCACATGAGCGTGCCGTCCTCCTGTTCAACGACAATGACGTCAATGGCACCGCTGAGGGTGGCCGGGTTGATGGAGTTCCATGCTGTCGACACGGAGTCGCTGAGATTCCGCACGTACTGCATGGTTGTGTCGGTGGTGGTGGTGGTGGCAGTAGTGGGAGGAAGTGCCAAGGCACAGATGCGACTCTACCAGACACGGTCGCACAGCGTGTGTCTTCTCGCAATGGGCGGTGGGTGGCGGCTGTTGCAGAACTGTCGTTGAAGAAAAGAGGTAGGACGACGTGCGATAGGAAGAAGGTCGTCGTTCGTATGGGGGGGGGGGGGATCGCCGATCGAGGAACGCAGAAATGAGACGAAAAAAGGGCCGCGGTACAGGAAAGACCCACGAGAGCTGGTAGCGGCGCAGAACAGGACCAAGGTGAGCAGGAGAATAGAAAAACAAAAAGAAGAAGAGAACACGAGCAGAAGGGGAGCGAAGGAAGCCAAAAGAGGCCACAGGACGAGAGAAAGAGAAGCGGAGAAACGACTAAGCTAACAAAGAGACCGTTGGTACCGAGGAGCCGCTGGAGACTACGCGTAAGAATACTGCAGTGTTTTATGGATGGAGGTTGTGAAACCAGGGCAGATGAACGGTGGGTGTGCGCAGCAAACCGCAGAGGGGCGGAGGATGAGAAAGAGGAGAAAACGGAGTCGCGATGCGATGCGAGCGATGCACATAATACGGAGTAAGAGAGAGATAGAGAGAGATACGGAGTAGAGAGGGAAGGAGAAATGCTGGGCAACCGATGTTGAGGAAGGTGCGCCCAGAGGGACCCCAAGGTGGGATTATTGGTTGGGTCAGGCATGTGCATCGGACACCCGGGGATGACGCTGTGGTCTGTCTGGCTCTGAGCCTGCTGGTGGGCGAGTTACAGCGAGCGGGGCGGCCTGTTGCTATTTCCTCGGTCGTTCCTGCCTCTCTGGTGGGAAAATGTGGAGGCGGCACCTGCTCGTGATTTTTCGCTATTAGCCCATGACTCTTGCCATTTGTGAGCAGTACGACGTACGGAGTAATAGCGCCTGTCGCCGGCCTGGTGACATCAGCGGGAAAGACACACAGAGAGAGTCATGGGGGCCGGCGAAAAAGGGTTTTGGCGGTTTGGGCCTAGCAAAGGCAGCCCTGTTGCCTGCGTTTCGGTATCCTCTTCTCCTCCTATGACGCTTATTTTTTCTATTTTTCTATTTTTATTCCACGCTTCGCTTGTCCCACAGCATTTCTCCTGACGAATCTCCCAAGTCTTGGGGGGCTGTTTGGGGGCCTTCGTAGGGGGTCTTTAGGGGCCTCTTTAGGGGGCAGTAGGCCCGAAATAGTGGACAACAATGGGATGACATTGCCCCAAAGCAAGGCCCAACAAATGGGGAAAGGTCAACAGACAGGACAGGCAGCCGCAAGCCTCTGCTAGAGACGCCGCATACTCCGTATTATGCGCTTTCTTTCCAGAAGACAGCTCTTTGACTGGAAGGCACGATGGCGTACTGCCGTCACTGCATAATAAGTCGTCCCACGAAGACCGCGCGGTTGGGACATGACTGCTGTGCGCTTCCCAACGCAACGTGGGCCGGAGTTTGCCGTATTTCAGCATACGAGTATCATCGCACGTGGTTTTGGGCTAAAACGGCAAGAGCACTGTAAATCATAGAGATGCGATTATGAGTTACTACAAGGTTTGTCTTGGTCTTTCAGTTTTTCAGTCTTTGTGTTTTTTTGTGTATCTTTGTGTATCGTGTAAGTCAATATCCCCTCAGGACTTATAGTGGCTTAGGCCGCAGAAACATCGGCGCATCCCGAACGCGGGGTCACAACACAGCTCTGACGATCTTTGGTAGACGACACGTCGCCTTTTGAGCTGCTTGGTGTACGAGTATCATCTTTGACCAATGTTATTCTTTCCGTATTATCAGCAAAGTTTACATAATATGTTCTAGCCGTCGCTTATGCTAGCAGTAGCAGCAGTCAGTCCAGCAGTCAGTCCAGCAATCCAGCAGCAATATTTTCATCTCATGCCTTTGGCTCTTGATAACCCGCTTGATCTGCATTGCTTAATTACGTCTACATCTGTTTCGTGGAAGTGTTGGTATCCCTTCAACTGCTTTTTATAAACAATCAGCTGCTGGCGCATGTTTACAAAAAGACATCGTATCTCATCTCATCAACTGCAACACAACCTCGTTTTGATTTTCTGATTGTTCCATCATCAAATCAACAGAACGTCTCCGGCAGATCCATGCTTTCCAAGAAATGGCACATAATAGAAGACAACCTATGAGCACTTCATAGGCAGCACCGACGTTCAAAAACACGTACCATCGGCTGATATAGGTTACACGGCAATTGCGCAGAACAGCTCCTTGCTTGGCATCCGCAAACCGTCACATAGCTTGGCAGGGTAGCATGCGGCTGATCTGTACAGCACTCCGTACCGGCACGCGTCGGCTTTGCCAGGTCACAATCTTATCTCTCTTTCTGTTCATTGTCATCAGCCTTCAGCCTTGCACTCGTCCTTACCAGCAATTGCTTCCATTCAAACCCACCAGCCGTGTCAATACCTACGGAGCACACCTTTTCATTGCCGTGCCCGAAAACGCCGTCATCCAGGCACGTGACTGATGGCAATTGCAGCCGAAGCCGCAAGCAATTCTTCATCTTGGTGCTGCTCACAATCTGAGACTTTGCTTCATGCCCCGGTTCCTAATGTTACCCATTGCGGTCCAGTGGTCCGTACGAGTGCGTACTCGTACTCATAGATATGTGACGTGAGACCAAACATCTACATCTGACCGCCCTTGCCGTTGAAGGCTGTCTCTGTTTTAGCGGCAAAAACAGTGCACATTACTAAGGACGGCCCGCCGAGCGCGATTGGCCAGGCGCCATCAACCTTCGTAGGCCATTTCTAGGCCCAATCTGCTCGCATCTCGCATCTGCTTCCATCTGCTCCAACCCCCCGTTGCTCTTTCCTTGTTAGGTTGGCACCATTCCGGGACTTCTACTCTCGTACAAGGCGCCAGGCGCCTGGCACTTCCTTCCCATTCCCGCTGCCGGGTCGCTATGAACGAGTACGATACTCCAATTTATTATTATATCGACTCCGTATGGGACCACCGCCTTAGCCTGCAGGTTGGCCTCTTTCCTAATGCATCGTTGTCAAGCTTGGATGTGACTCGTCCCTTCCAGCTCCGTACTCCGTAGTCATGCACGAGTAAAAACACTGGCTGCACGGTCTGCGCGGCCTGGTCCATTTGAGGAAAGATCGATCGACCTCTGACGATGGCTCTTTCCAGCATACCAGTCACGCGTGCCCTGTTGCTCCCTCTGCGACTTCCTGGTCCTGTCCGCGTTCCTTCCTTGTGCACGCTGTCTGTTGTCTGCTGCCTGACTTCTACTCGTACTCTCTGCTCCCTGCTCCCTGCTCTCTGCCTGTTTCTAACAACACATCTACAACACTATCGCCCATCACCATCTTTCATCTTCCATCTCCCCTCCCATTGGCATATTCTACGAGCATCTCCATCTCCGTATCACTACGACGTACAACAATACAACTTGAGTATCCCCTTCAATCCGTGCCCTGGTCCCTGGCGTCGACCAACTGCTGTCCCAAGATTAACCCTTTTTGTGGTTCTTTTCTTTTTGCCTCTCTGTTTTGGGGCTCTCTGGGGCTCTGGGGCTCGTCCTATTTTTACTTCTTTTTTTGGCGCCGGGTTTTACTTGTCTTGGACTTCTTTTTTCCCTTTGCCCTTTTTCTCTTTTTTAAAGATTTTCGCTTTGTTTGACCTTGTTATTTCCTAGGCTCTCCCTGCCGAATTTTCCTTTTTTTTTCACTGTTAAATTTTATTGCCTTTCCTCCTCCCTCCCTGTTCTCTTCTTCCACCATCGTCGTCCATCTCTACTATCTCTGTCTCCTGGGACTCATTCACACTGCGTGTCGCATTTTCTCAAGTGCCATTTCCACCCGCGCTCCCGATGCAACCCTAGCTACCCAGCGAGTTACATTACAGGCTCTACAGCACCGCCCACAACCCGTCCAGCGCCCTCTTTGACACGACCGGGTTTTTATTCCCTCCTCCGAAACAAACTACCACCCCCCTTGTCCGTCGGCCGGCATTTCTTTTCCGCGTCTTCGTTTTCAAATCGATCTCGCCTCAAGACGGCTTCTACCGCTCCTTCTTTCCTCCGACCACGACCTCGACCATCGCCTCCGCCTCCCCTCCCTCCCGCCTTTCTCCCCCTCCTCTCTCCCTCCCCCCCCGTGCGCCTCTCCATGTTCTCCTCCCCGACTACCTCTCACCTCACGTCCCGATATGATATGGGCTACATGGACGAACACGCCGCTGGTCTCTTCGATTGTCCTGTGCTCCATCGTCCTAGTCCTATTGGCTGTTGATCCCCAGGCCCAGGCCATCAAGCTCAACCTCATCGGCTTCCTTGTCGTCGTTTCTCTCGTCATTTCGGTTGCGCCCGAGCGCATCACGGCCATTGTCTCCTCCCTCTTGAGTTTTGTCAGCACCATTGTCAACGACTACCACGTCAGTGAGCTCTTTCTCTCGAATGCGAGCATGCTGATAACTAGCGGGGCCTTGTTTTGGTATGGCTTTTTCTCCCTCTCCCAAGCGCCTCCTGTTTCTGCTACGGAAACGCACCATGGCTTCCGGCATGACGGCGCA
Source organism: Ophiostoma ips (assembly GCA_019925475.1). NCBI lineage: Eukaryota > Fungi > Ascomycota > Sordariomycetes > Ophiostomatales > Ophiostomataceae > Ophiostoma > Ophiostoma ips. The sequence goes on from JADHKN010000102.1 coordinate 50,965, forward strand.
GTTCAGTTAGACGTGCTGCTCAAGACGTACTTGTTTGCTAACATCGTCCTTCACGTAGGCTGCTGCACAGAGCTTTTCAAACCCTTTGGAGACCGGTTCCCGAGCTCATAGATCTTCTCGGCGTCGAAGTCCCCGCCCCTCCCGATGTCTCTCTTACAGCCATAGGCGTCGACAAGGCTACGATCACCTGGAGCAAACCGCCAAGCAACCGCGCGGTGGACAAGTACGTGATCCAGGTGAACGGTGTCAATGGTGAGTGTTTCCCTCCCCTCCCTACCTCCCTCCCTAGCCATCGTGCTACGTGTCTGCGGGCTCGTGCCCCGCCAGCACGATTTTACCACCATTCTTGAATACCCAGCTGACTCCCTCCTCTGTGCAGTCGGCGAATCTGCTACAAGCAACGACACTTTTATCACCGTTTCGGGGCTGAAGCCAAATCATTTCTATAATGTTAGAATCATCGCCGTTGGCTCCAACAACTTCCAAGCTGGTAGCCGTGTTTTACGCTTCCGGACCTTTGGCGCAGATGGCCGCCCGCGTCTCGGCACAGCTCGCCTGCCTTCTGAATTTACAGACGACGACGCTGCGTCAGCCTCACGCCAGCAAGACAATGCCACCGGGAACGATGACAACACTTTGGGCAAACAGTTTGTTACTTCGGTGTTCGGAGGCGCGCCAACGTCCGCATCCGAGGGATCGCAGGCGCTTTCTCGAGACGGTCCCTCTGGGGCTCTACCCCCGTCCCGGCGCAACACCGTCAACCGACGCCACTCACCCTCGACTGCGAGTCTCGACCACCAGCAGCAGATACCGTCTGCGTCTGGCGTTGAGGACGATTCCGGCGTGGATGAAGCGCAGATGGCGGAGCTGAACCAAAGATACCTCAATTTGCGAAGGGAGACGGAAGAGGTGGTTGCCCAGTGTCTCAAGGAAGAAGAAGACACCAAGAAGGTTTTGGATGAGCTGGAAGCGGAAAAGCGGAAGAAGCGGCTCGAACAGAAAAAGAAGGAAGAACAGACCAAGAAACTCACAAAGGAGCAGAACACGACGGAACGCAACATGCGTACCGCCCTGTCGCAGCGTGGGCATTTGGAGAAGAAGCTCCGTGAGAAGAATCTCGAGCTGAACCGACTTCACGAAAATATCGAGAAGTGGGATAAAAGCATCCAGGAGATGCGCGCAGAGCAGGAGTCCTTTAATCAGAAACGCGCCGTTGAAGACGAAGAGTACCAGCGGCAAACACAACAACTGCGGGAGAGCAACAAGGAGAAACAGGCCGAGTGCGCACGCCTGGAGGCGGAGCTCAAGCAGGTGCGCCAAGCAGTCAAAGTACTCGAGGAGGGGCGTAATGCTCTCCCAACGACCGGCGACGATAGCGAGCGCGCGCAGATTGTGCATCTAAAGCGGGCCTTGCAGCGGGAGGAAGCTGAGCATAGAAGTGCTCTGAATTACGAACAGCGCAGGAGAGATGCCCTCGATGCGCACATGGTCGCGCTCAGCAACCAGATGCAGGCGTTTAGTGTTGCTCCCTCCTCCATCGCAAACGGCAGCTACGAGTTTGACCCGACGGTGCCGAACCATTTGAGGAACCACAGCCACGCGAGCAATCCGTTATCCAGCGGCGTCGTTTCGTCCCCTGCTGCGGCCTATGCGCCAATGGACATGGGCAGTCTTTCTCCGTCTCTGGCACCGCCCTACGCCGCCAATGCCGCCAACACCACCAGCATCGGAAACGCCGTCAATGCCGCCAGCGCCGTGAACAGTGGCCGGCCACCAACACAGCAACCCTTTGTCACTGGGCCATTCATGGGCTCTTCGGCAGACCCTCCAGACCTCGATGAGGCAGGGCTTAAGGCGCTGACCCACGGTGCCCCGTTGAGTCCGTCTGCTAAGTCGCTCATACCGTCGGCGCTCTTTCTGGACGACGAACCCGATGATGGCTTTGTCAACGGGACGGTCGATAGCAACAGCAGCCATGGAAGCCTTGACTGGTATAGCATACATAACAACAACAACAACAACAGCAGCAACAGCAACAGCAACAGTAGCAACAGCAACAAAAACAGCAGCAGCAGCAACAACGACAATGCCAACCAAAGCAATGTTAACCTTAGCACAGTGCCCACTACTGACGCCGACACAACGATTGCCAGCGGTGGAGCTAGCGGCCCGCAGTCGCCATCATCGTCCAGTCAGTCGAGAAGTCTCTTGTCTAGTCCACGGGAGTCGGCGCAGAATCTCTCGTTTGTGCCTTCCTACAGCATCGACAACATTGATGGCCGCCTGCCTCCGCCTAGTGTGCACGCGTCACCGGTCAATGGCCCCGCCGCGCTCCCCGACGAGCCTCATCGCAGCGCCCGATTCGGCCTCTTCTCCTTCCAGCGCTCGCGCAACCCCGGCGCAGTTGACGAGGAGGGACCAGCGCTCGGGACCCTTAAGTACGGCCAGAGCCAGTCGTTCCCGCGTCAGGGAGAGGATGCCGAGGGGAGCAAGACGCGGCGCAGTGGATGGAGCATGTTTGGCCGCAACTCGGGCGGACCCGACGCCAACAATGGCCTCTTGCCACCAGCTGGCCAGCTTAATGGTAAGACCGGCGGATCACTGGCGCGAAGTCTCATGCCCTTTACGTCTCGCGGCAGCATCTTTGCCGAGCGGGATGCCGGCAGCCCCCGGCCATCCTCGATGGCTTCTATCGACATATCACGGCCGTCGACAGACAGCGGGTCTATTTGGGGCCCGCCCGGGGAGAGCGGAGTGTCTAGCTCTGCTCTGGGCAAGTCTAGCCTTTTGTGGCCCGCGGACCATTCGTGGCCCAGCCGGAACCCTTCCCGTCGGCAGTCACTGCACGGGTCGCTCTCTGCTCTGCGGACCAACCTTGCATCGGCGGATGACAAGATCCTGAACGAGGAGGAGCTGCTGAACCCCGAGACATCGCCCAGCCAGGTTGGTGTGATTGGCAGCAAGCCGCCGGCCGGTCTCAAAGCAGCCAACAAGTCTCTGAATCCTGCGGCGCCGACTTTTATGGCGAATATCTTCCGCCCGAAGGGTGACAAGGACAAGGATAAGGATAAGGACAAGGACCACAAGGAAAGCAAGTCGAAAGGCAAAGAGAAGGCCAAAGATAAGAGCAAGGGCCGGGACAAGGGCAAGGGCAAGGAGAAGGAGAAGGACAAGGACACGGAACACGGCGAGACGCCAGCAGCCGAAGGATCGTCGGCCAACGTCGGCGGCGGCGGCAGCCTACCCAACCTGGCTGTCGACCACTCGTCGCCGTCTACGCCACGCATGTCCCGCGAAGGGCATTCGGTGCACACGCAAGCGTCTGTTGCCGGCTCGCGCGAGTCGCTCGACTACGTGGTGTCCAACACGACGTCCGAACCCAACAGCGTCAGCATGCTCTCGTCGTCCAAGGACAGCGACAATGCGCTGCTCAAGCTGTTTCGTAAGGACAGCAGTGTTAAGCGCAGCTTCCAGCGCATTGGCCGGGCTAAGGGCACAGGCAGCATCGCGAGCTCCGAAAAGAACATGTCTGTGGGCCACCGGTCGAGCTTTGGCGACTATGAGGACCTGGGCGACGAGGCGGTGCTGTCGACGTCGAGCAGCCGGCGCGCGGGGCACAACATGCCGCTGACGTCGGTGGGCAGCGTGGACAGCATGGCCAGCACGTCGTCCGTGGGGCCGACCAAGTCACGTGACAGCAAAGGGGACAGCAACATCAAGATTAAGGGCTCTGGGTGGTTCTCGATGAAGAAGAAGAACCGTGACAAGGACAGCGTCGACATTGACCGGAGCATGGAGCGCGGCCTGGCCAGTCCGGGGGCTGGCGGCGGCGAGCCTGACTCGATGGCGTCCTCGATTGCATCCGTGGCATCTGTGGCATCTATGGCATCCATGGCATCTGTGCCGCCGCCTACGGACGACGGCGAAAGCAAGTCTTGATCGGGAGTCCTCTTTGCGGCCAATGCTGTGTTTAGTGGAAGAGAGATTGGTCTCTGCCTCTGTTTTTTGTTGTGTTGGTTGTGTTTGTTGATTTATTAGTATTGTTATTACTGTACTGCTAGTTTGTCGTTGTTGGGGTTTGGGGTTCGGGTTGTTTTCCTGCAGTGCATTCAAGCGTTTTGGGCCTCTTGCGGTCTATTCTCCGCTTCAGAAACAGATGTGCGTTTCATATGTGATTTGTACGTGATATGCAGGAATTATACGTAGCACGCAGCACGCAGCACTCGAATACTCGTACGTCGTAGTAGATGCGGCTGCTGCGCAGGTATGAGGCAGTTAGAAAAGCGGGCCCGGCAGCACCAGCGATGGTGCAAGGTACCTGGAAAGCGGGCCCACCGCCAAAAATCGATCCAGCACCATCCCCCCCCCCCCCCCCCACAACGTCCAACATCGTTCGACATCGGGAGAGAAACGGACTGCACTACACTGAGACAACACGCACCGGGCGATACTCTCTTGCCCGTCTCTGGACTGCAGCGACCAGCAGCGACGACACTCGCATCGAAGCCGACGCCGACGCCGACGGACCCGGACGTGCCAGCACCTTCTCCCCGAATACCGTCTAACCCTCCCATGGCCACAATGGCCGAACCATCAGCGCCGACGGGCGTGTCGCCCTCTTCACAGTCACAACCTAAGTCCGGCAGCAGCAGCAGCAGCAGTGGCCTGCCCATGCCAACGACCAACCCGCTGCCGCTGTCTGCGTCCCAGGAGTCGCAGGTCCGCGACATCTACTACAGCCGCGTGCGGCAGCAATGCCAAAGCGAGATCAAGGGTGGGTTTTTTTTTTTCTGAAATAACTCTTGAGGACCATTGCTAACAACGACAGCTTTCGCCGACTGCGCGCTGGGACGCACCTTCTCGGTCGTGTTCAAGTGCCGCGACAAGAACACGGCCATGAACGCGTGCCTCAAGGACCACGCGACGCCGCGGGCCATGGACGAGGCGCGCGAGGAGTGGTTTGCGCGGCGCGCCGAGCGGGCGGCCGAGAAGCTGCGCAAAGCCGCGCGCAAGGCCGAGCAGGAGAAGCTGCTGCGCGAGTGGTGGGGGCTGCAAGGGTCGGACGGCTCGGCGGCGGCGCAGGGCCGCGAGGACATCCAGGCCAAGCGGCGGCGGCACGAGGAGGCCAAGATGCACCTGCCGGAGCGCGTGGGCGGCATGCCGGCGAAAGACCGGCCACGGTTCGAGAGCAGCGTCGTCGATGTGGTGGAGGATCCCAAGGCGAGGTAGTTTGGACTTATTCTCCCACCCCCGTTCTTCTTTTCTGGATTTGGCGCACGGCATGGCGTTTTTCGGGTTTGTTTTTATTTATAACGTCTTCACCTATGCTCCCTTGTGGGGATGCTTGTATATACAATAGAGGATGAAAAAAAGCTACAATATTTGCCTATGATCCGACGCTATGCTTATAAGCGAGCCTTGACGGGGGCCGCATCGATTTCCTGGAAGACGAGCTTGGCCACGGCACCGGCAACGCCCCACGACACCTCGTAGCCGCGGCCGCCGACACCGTAGGCGTGCACAATGGGCTTCTTCCTGTTCTTAGTACTGTCCGAGCCCGCCACGTGCTCAACCTCGAGCCGCATGCCGCCGTGCCGTGTCGGCCGCCGCCCGACGACGTCGGCCAGCACGTCAAAGGTGCCGCCGTGGCTCGCGAGCACGGCCGGGTACGTGGCGGCAAAGTTGGCCAGCAGCGCGTCGCGCGTCGCCCGCCGCGGCGCCGTGTCCCAGTCGTCGGGCTCCTTGGTGCCGCCGATGATGGTGCCGCCGTCGAAGCCGCGCGGCACCGAGAACGACCACGACCCGTCGGCGTTCTGCCGCGTCACCGTGGCGTCGCACGTGTTGCGCACGAGGCACGTCTGGCCGCGCGTGATGAACATGTGCGGGTCGTCGCCGAAGCCGTGGCCGCTGCAGTTGACCACGATGTCGAAGTTGTCGACGTCGCCGTCGACGTCGACGTCGCCGTCGACGTCGACGTTGCCCGCGGCCAGCTGCAGCAGCTCGTGCGGCGTGCGCAGTTCCCGGCGCATGACGCGGCCGCCGGCCGCCACAAACCGGCGCAGCAGGAAGCTGCAGTAGACCATGGGGTTGACGCACCACGTGCGGTACGTGCAGCCCCACGTGACGCCGGCCGGCAGGCTGTCCGTGGATGGACTCATGACGCGGAATCCCAAGCCTAGATCCGCATCATGAAACCCCAGGCGCTTCTGCACGGCCACGTCCTCGAGCTGCGTGTATTCGGGCCCCGGCTTCTCCAGGTACTCGATGCCCGGCAGGAACGTGATGCCGGCCTCGGGGAACCGCGCGTGCGTGGCCTGCATGCGGCGAAACGTCTCGAGCGCAAACGCGTGGTCGCGCGCGGCGGCGGCGGCGGCGTCGGAGCCGTCGGCCACCCACAGGACCCAGCGGTTGTGGGCGCCGGCCCAGGGCGACGTGTAGTTGATGTGTGCGGCGGGGTCGAGAAAAAAGGTCTCGGCGGGCGCCGGGAAGTCCTTGGCGACAATGGTGACCTCAAGGCGGCCGGCGGTGTCCTCGGCCAGCAGGCGGAGCGCGGCACTCAGGCCCGTGATGCCGGCGCTGCCTTTATTAGCTTTGGACGACTATTTTTGAGAGAGAGAGGGAGTATACGAACCCGATGACGGCGACCTTGATTTTGGAAGACATGTGTGAGACGCGGGAGAGACGAGCAAGAGTAGTTTTGCAATATCAGACCAGAAAGATGCAATTCGATGATAAGATATGAGAACGAGGTGAGGGTATATCAATACAGATAGAAAGAATAACGAGCAGGAGGAGAAGAGGAAACGAGGCTGATTGCTGGGTAGGATGCGGAGAACTAACGCATGACGGTCACACGGCTTATATATTGTCGACCAAAGTGCATATATATGGTCCGGTACAACAGACCGACAAGGACAAATGCAGCTCGTGGCGATGTCGTATCCGTCGTATCGTCGCATCGTGGGTGAGACCAGCTCCGAGTAGCGTGTTATTCGTAGGCCGAGTATCGGCGGGGTGGTGTGTATGCCGAGCTCCACTACTGTTTTTGGCATAGCACAGTGCATCTAGTAGACATGCGATCACGGCGCTGACGGGTGGTTCCTTCCTGGTCGGTGACAACCTCGTGGCAGGTGGAGTTGTTTCCGTATTTGTTGAGTTGGCTTTCGTCTGATATTGGTCTTTAGACAACAATAAACAGGAAGGAGCGTATAGTCGACAATAGGCCGAAATAGGCTGCATCAGTGCATATTTGTGGTCAGCATATCAAACAGCCGGCGATAATTACACCGACGTGGCTGTAATAGCGCCTCGACCAAGGTCATCCCTTTGCTCCGTTTGATGCCCGCCTTCTCCGAGGAACCTTGAACGGGTGCGCCTTGGTGTTGTACACGTACTCGTCGAGGCTGAACGTGTCTGGATCGGAAAAGGTCAGGAAGAGATACTTGAGCGTCTCGGAGAAAAATGAATCCCCTATGGAGTCGATTTTCTGCGTCTCCTTGTCGGAGACGTCAGCAAGGGCGGCGTTGGCCTCTTCGGTCGCCGTCCACTGCGTAATGGCCTGGTACAAGCTCCAGGCCGTCTCCGGCAGCGACCGGTCGCCCGTGGTGCGGTAGAGCAGAAAGACGCTCTCGATGGCCTCGGCGCGCAGCATGTAGCGTGGGTCGTGGATCTTTGTGACCCCCGGCGGGTACCGCACGTCATGCTGTGGTGATACGACCTTGCGGTACGCCTTCTCGTCCCAGGGGCACATGGCACTGTCGGGTCCGCTGTTGGGGCACGGCACAAGGCCGAGCGTTTCGGGCATGAGGCCCGTGGGAAACGCGCTGTAGGCCCACGCGCAGCCCCGCGCCAGCTGCATGCCGGTGTCGACATCCGCCGGCCGGTCAAACAGGCGGCCGCCCAGCGCAAACATGCCGCCCGCAAAACAGGCCTGGTGCTGGACGTCGGGCACAAGCTGGCGGCCTGCACCACCGATGCTCGGTTTTGCGAGCACAGTGCCCGCCATCTTGATGTCGTGCCCGCGCACGTCCGGAGGATCGGGGATCATGGGCCGAAACAGCAGGTGTTTGCGCGCGGCGTCGGCGGCCTTGACATACATGCTGCGGTACGTGTCGTCGGTGCCGCCGAGCAGCTGGTACATCTTGGGCAGGTACTCGTAGAGCGCGTCAGCAAAGCCGCCCAGCGTATACTCATACTCGTCGTTGCCACCGCCGCCGCCGCCGACGACGCTGGTCACCGTGATCGGCCCCTTTTGCAGATCGAGGAACGTGGGCCACAGCCCGGGCAGCGTCGTGGTGTCCTGGATGCGCGCCAGCTCTCGCTTGATGCGGTCAATGGCGTCGTAGAAGCGGTCGTCGCCCGTCAGCTGTGCCACCTTGGTAAACTCGAGCGACAGTGATCCGACCGCTGCAGCTGCCACATGGTCGCCGGGGACCAGCCGGCCCTGGAATGCCCGCTCCAGGTGCAGCTCGTCCGCCGGCATGTGCGAGGGCGTGTCAAATGATGCCAGCAGCATGTAGGCCAGCTCGGTCGCCTTGGCCAGGAGCGGCGCCGCGCCGCTCATCTCGTAGGCCGCGAGCAGGCCGCCCAGGTAGCGCACGTTGGTCTCGTGCAGGCTGCAGGCGGCGGCGGAGGCGGGGGACGTGGCCGCGTCCCAGTCAATGGTAGCCACGGCCCGCACGGCCTCGTCAAATTCGTCGTGCAGGCCCATGATCCACAGCGTGTCCAGGCCATCGACGAGCGTGGCACCCCAGCCAGCGCCAGCACCAGCACTACTGTCCTTGCCCGCCAGAGAAAGGGGTCGCAGCTCATCGTAGCCCCAGGCGTGCCGCCGGTAGGCCGCCCAGGCGCGCTTGAACGTGGCCCGCACGGCGTCGCGGCGCGTGTTGCGCAGCAGCGTGTTGTCGGCTGCCTTGTAGTCCGGGTCGGCGCGGAAGTTGTACTGGATGCGGGCGGGTGCGGCCTCGTCATAGACAGACGCCTCGTAGTCGGGGCCAGATGACGAGAAGTTGAGCCCCGGTGGAAGACGGACGAGGTCGTCGGCGGCCACGGGATACTTTGGCGCGCGCTGGGCCCAGTCGACGGTGCTCTTGACGTAGGCGATGCGGCGTCGGGACGCGCGTGCCGGCCACGTCTTGAGCTGCTTTCGGGCGGTGGTAGTGGTGGCCTGTGGTGTTGTCGACAGGTAGAAGGCGCCGAGCACGAGTGCCGCGACCACGATCAGAAGGCGACGCTTCCGCCGGAAGAGAATGGGCAGTATGCGCATCGTGAGGAGGGTTCACTGGCGTTGCAGCCGCTGGCTACTACGAGTAGTGTAGCGTGCGACGATCACCAGGCGACGGGCAGCATGAGTGAGCTAAAAGTGGTGGCAAGGAAGAGACCCAGCCAGGCACAGTATGGGTTTGTAAAAGGAGGTAGAATGTTTATTAAGCAGCGAATCCGGATTCAGTGATGTCGTCCTGTCGCAGCTTCCTTTCCTGGAGAGGAACCGATGGGCTGGATTAGCGGCGGGAGCGGCTGTAATTAGGGCAGTTGCGTCACAATAGTGAGCTCCGTAGAGGGACAAAAAGTGGATACTACCGAACCCGATAAGATAATAATTCTGCCGAAAAAAGTCGGCCACCGCCAAACTTTATCCTCACCAGTTTCCAGCCTCATCGACCACAGCACTGCACCACCGTCAATCCACAACCACGAAAAACAAAAACACATCCACAGAAAACAACGACAATCCACCATGTCGTCCTCCATGCGCAACGCCATCCAGCGGCGCTCCCACCGCGAGCGTGCGCAGCCTCTCGAGCGCCAGCGCCTCGGCCTCCTCGAGAAGCACAAGGACTACAGCCTGCGTGCCAAGGACTGGGCCAAGAAGAAGGCGGTGCTGCAGAGCCTGCGCGAAAAGGCGGCCAACCGCAATGAGGACGAGTTCTCGTACAAGATGCTGAGCCGCAAGGGGCCCAGCTCGGCGCTGATGACGGGCCACGACGAGAAGCGCAACCGCACGTGGAACGGCACGGTCAACGGCGACCGCGGCTTCAAGACGCTGTCCATGGAGACGGCGCGGCTGCTCAAGACGCAGGACACGGGCTACATCCGGACCGTGCGCAATGTGGCGCTGAAGGAGGTGGCCAAGCTGGAGGAGCGCGCGGCGATTGCCAAGTCGTTTGCCGCAGGCGTGGGGGGGGAGGGGGAGGACGACGACGACGACGAGGATGAGGAGGAAAGCGAGTTTAGCGACTTTGACAGCGCGCCGAAACCAAAGAAGAACAAGAAAAAGGCAAAGACGGCACTGCCGGCGGCCAAGCCGACCAAGATCGTCTTTGCCGAGACGCCCGAGGACCGCGACGACGCGGCCATTGCCAAGATGGAGGAGATTGAGGCGCAGGCCGACGCCGCGGAGACGATGGACGTGGCCGCACGGCGACGGGCGGCACTGCGGGCAGAGAACGCGGCACGGCTGGAGCGGCGGCTGCGCACGGCACGGATGCGGCTGGCAGCGCTGACGGGGGCCGAGCAGGAGCTGGACCTGCAGCGGGCACGCATGGCCAAGACGGCGACGGTGACGACGGTGGCGAAGAACGGGCGGAAGATTAAGGCGCGGGCACGGAAGCGGTGAGGGGGGGCACTGGATATTATCAGTCGGGGTTGTTTTCTATCGTTTCTGCATGGTCATTTCATCACAGCACAAGGGCGTTCAGGAATCAAAAGTTTTTAATATTTCACTATTTTTTTACTTTAACTGTGAAAGATAATTCGAGTAAAGACACCGATTTTGTATTTGGAATCAGAATAATGCATAATGCAAACGCCGCTCCCAAGCGAGTGAGAAAGGGGAGTATCGGGACAAGAAATCAAAAGAAAAAAAGAAAAGCGGAAATCAAAAAAGAAAAAAAAAAAGAAAATCAAAAATCAAAAACGCCAGTGCCACAATGGGCAGATCTCCCCCATATACACACAGTCCCAGCATTATCATGTCGTTGCATAAATACCCCCCCCCCCCCACACACACACACTACAGCTTCTCGTTGAAGACGCACTTGAACAGGCATCCGGCAATGGCCAGCAGCGCCCGCACAACGATGGACACACACCAGAAGCAGCACTTGAACACCATCGTCAGCAGCCGCAGGCAGCCCGGCACCTTGTCCTTCTCGGCGGCCTTGTTCCGGCGCCTCTTGCTCCGCCTGCCGGTGGCCGCGAAGCCGCCGCCGCCGCTGCTGCCCGTCGTGCCCATGGGCGCCATCTCAAACATCTTGCCGGACAGGTCGATGCTGGTCTGGCTCTCGAGGTCCAAGTCGAGCTCGTCGGCCATGCGCGACCGTCCAGCACGCTTGGCGGTCTTGGGCGGCTTGCGGCCAAAGAAGCCAAAGCCCAGGCCCTTTCGCCGGCTGCCCCCGTCGACGACGACGCCGTTGCCACTGACACCACCACCAGCACCACCCCCAAGACCGCTGGCCATGCTCTGGCGACTGGACCGGCCGGTGGCGCCCATCAGGACCATCGTGGCCAGACTGGTGCGGGGGCTGGGCCCGCGCGGGTCCGCGGCTGCCGCCAGTGTCACTGGCGGCGGCGGCGGCTCAAACTGCTCGACGGCGGCAAACTGCTTGTCGCTGTGGGCGACGAGGACGAGGGCGGCGACGGCGACGTCGACGAGGTAGACGGCGTCGATCTTGGCGGCGATGCTGGTGTCGACCTCGAGGTAGCCGGCGGCGCCGGTGGCGTCGCGCGTCAGGCGCGCCAGGTGCTGCGGCGACTCGAGGTGCTCGAGCGTGTAGGCGGTGCGGCTCCAGGTGGTGCTGCGCTCAATGGTGACGCAAAAGGGCAGCGCCAGCGCCGGGTGCACGAGAAAGTACTGCCGCGTGTCGTCGTCCCACACCAGCCGCGCGCACTCGCGCTCCGCCGTCATCACCATGGCCATGTCGTGCGCGCGCTCCAGCGCCAGCCGCGCCGCCGCCGACGGGTACAGCAGCGCCACGAGCCCGTCCTGCGGCTGGTGCCGCCGGCTCTCCTCCTCGAGCGTCGTCGTCATGGCCTCTTGCCAGTTCTTGCTGCCGTCGAAGCGGTGGTACGGGTTGGGTGGGGAGGTGGCGGCGGTGGTGGCGGCGCCAGCAGCGATGGATCCGGAGGCCATAGCCGCCGAGCCAGTCGTCGACCCGGCCATGCCCGCACTGCCACCCGCCAGAACACTGTTAGCACTGCTGTGACCGCCGCCACCACCGCCTACTTCGAGAAGACTGTTGCTGCGACTGCCCGAGCCGAGTCCGCCGTCGTCGGCCGCGCCACTGGATGCATTTCTACCACTCGCAGCACTGCTATCCACCTTAAAGGCCCGCGCAGGATCGTGCCGGGCCAGGGTCACCTTGGCCGACATGGACGTGGGGTCGACGCGCAGGCGGTAAAAGGGCTGGTTGTTGGCCGAGCACAGGCGGTAGATGGGCGCGTCCCGGTCGCAGCTCATGCGCATGCAGTAGACGCGGCCCTCGGAGGGCCCGGCCTTCCACCCGTTGGCCACCTTCCACAGGCTGCGGAGGTCTTCGGTCGACGAGGGCACGGGCCGGCTGGGTGCCTCGCCCCGGCTGCCGCGGGCCATAGCTGCTGCTGCAGCAGCACCAGATGATGATGGCCAAGTCTGTTGCTGGTTCTGTGGCTGTTGCTGTTGCGGTTGTTGTAACTGTGGCTGTTGTGACCGTTGTTCGCGTTGTAGCACGGGCTGCAGTGGCTGCAATGACGATGGCTCTGCTGCTGCCGCCGCCGCGGGCCCAGGGTAGCGCGGCAGATCTGTAATAATAGGCGGCGCGTAGAGCACCGACTGCTGTCGGCGGCTGGCCGGCGTGATGGTCGCAATGGGCTGGAGCTGCGGCTGCTGCTGCGGCTGCTGCTGATCCACGGGCGTGTAGAGCGGCCGGCTGATCACGTTGCGCGGGATGCGTGTCGGGCTCGTCTGTGTGGGGAAGTACTGCTGCTGGTCGAGCGACACGTCTGGGTTGTAGGTTGGGAAGATGGACCGCAGTGCCGGCTGTGTTGTAGACTGGTTACTCTGTTGTGACTGCTGCTGCTGCTGATTCTGCTGCTGCTGGAGCTGCTGCTGCTCAATCATGTCGGCGGCCTGCCCCGGCATGGGCGGTGGCGGGTCGTCCATCTCGGGCGCGTTGTCGTCGTACGTGGACAGCCGCACTTTGGCAATGGAGCTTCTTGACCGCACACTGTTGCTGCGGTTGGGGGGGTGGTGGTGGTGGAGGTCTTGTTCTGGTGTTGTGGCGGCAGCGGTCTCGGGTTCCGGTGCGGGTGCTGGTGCGGGCTGCCGTCCATCGGCGGTCACGGCCTCGCCAAACTGCTGCTGTTGCTGCTGCTGGTGTGTCTGTGGTGACCGTGCGGCTTGCGTTCGCTGTGGTGGCTGGCCGGTGCTGGGAAAGAGGGAGAAGCCGCCCACGGGTGTTGGTGCCGACATTGTGTGTGGCTGTGATGATAATTGTGAGGGTGCTTTGTAGAAACGGGAAGAACCAGTTGCCTGACAGAGACTCAATACTGGGGGATAGTATGGCAGCCGAGTCACCGGTGCATGGTCTGGGTACTAGTAGTCGTTGCTTTCATGGGTGATGGGTCAAGATGTGAGGGATGTTTTTTTTCAAAACGGTACAACAACAACAAAAGAAGAACAAAAGAGAATGACGGAAGAGGAAGGGAAGAGAAAGAATCCTGTCCAACGGGAGAGGATAGACTGAGCTGCATATATTATTGTTTGTTCAAAGATCATCAGATATATCAGCAAGGGATCAGCACGGGTGTGATTGGAGACAATGAATGTGCCGGGTTTATTTTTAATCAGTCTGTTCTTGCATCCCGCCGGCCACAGACGAGGGGACGAGGGGACGAGGGGCCATGGGGGAGGTCGAGAGCAGGCCTGAGAGAGCAGCCACCGCCTACAAAGGTCATTGTTTCCGGCGTAGGGCGTACGGAGTGCGTCGTACCTTATTTTACATTTTACATTTTCTATTCTCTGCCGCCGTGTGCATCTATCATCTTTCCTGCAGCCAGAAGAGCCAGTCAGCGTCACAGGGGAGCAAAGAGGAGGAGGAGGAGGAGGAGGAGGAGGGGCCGCTTGAGCCGTTGCCGCCGTTGTGTCTTGGTCGGGCTAGTGTCCGATTTGGGCAGTAGCTGCACAGTACTCCGTAGATAGAGTAGTGTTAGTCTGCCGCTGGTTTGAGCTGTCATCGGCGCCTGGTCCTGCTCCTGGTGCTGCACGAGAAGCGGGTTGACGCCCGGCTCAGCGCTGAGCACACCGCATCGAGACCAGTGCTATCCTCCCGGGGCTGCATCACTACCACCTTGCTCCGTACAGCAGCACCACAAGACTCCGCTCTTTAAGCGCTGTGACCATGCCGGGGTGATCCTCGCGGACTGGAAAAAAGAATTAAAAAAAAAGATGAAGAAAAAGTGGGACCAGCGACTAACAAAGGCTGCCGTTTGTGTGAGCATGGCGGCGGCGTATGAGTACGCTGTACGCAGTACTCGTACTCCGTATGGCCAAGTACAGAAAGAGGTTCCCGGCAGTGTGGGTGCAAAGGAAAAAGGAAAGGAAGAGAGAGAAAGCGCGCTGAGAGCGGACTGGAGGGCACGGACGGAGGACAAAGGAGCAGCCAGGATCACCCTACGATCGGACGGAGCCCCGTGATTGGCCAGAATGGGCGGGGGAGCGGGATGCCTATAAATAGGAACCGGGGTCTTAGTGCGGCGTGCTGGCCAATCAGCGTGCACATCACCTTGCAGCTTAGACGCCGGCTGGCGACAGGGGAGACGACGGGGGACCCAAAGGACGGCCGTGTGTGCTACGCGGGCGCCGGCCAGTGGCAGTCAAGCAGCAGTCGAGCATTGTCTGGGCCGACATGGTGGGCGGCAAGCCGCATTTGTTTGGCGATATTGACCGAGTATGAAGTATGAAGTACACGTGAGTACGAAGAAGTATTGATTAGTAAGCAGATCAACTTCAGTGAACAACTCTTGTGAACAGTGTTAGCAGGACTGAGATTTACAAAGTACGGAGTAAAAAAGCTGATTTTGTTCATATCAAGTAATATCAAGTAGAATTAAGTAATATCAAGTAAAGTCAGGGACAGCACTTGAACTTCCAAGCGCTGGAGCAAGACACCGCCGACGACAGCCAGCGCCAGCAGTGTGCAAATTGGTCGACGAGACGGATTAGAATGACAGTCGACTAATGCCACGCTGGACAGACAGCATGATAGGACGGCATGGCCTTGTGCAGACGCCACGCCGAGCCTTGCGGCGGCCGTCTACCCTAACCCAGCCAGGTTGCTGGTATGGCTGGTACGTGTTCGTGCATGTTTGATGGAGGGTCACAATGCCAAGGGCGAGTGCATGCAGGATGATTCCAGAGAAGAGTCGACATCGTGGTCGGCAGTAGAGATTCCAAAAGCAGTAGATACAAAGACAGATGGTGGTGAAATGGAAATAGAAATAGAAATAGAAAAGAAAAGCAGTACCCTGCCCGGCGACTCGCGCTCTGATATGCAAATGCCCGATCAATCTCATTCCTCCTCCTCCTCCTCCTCACTCCCCTCGTCCTCCTCGTTCTGGTGGAAGATGACCTTCTCGGCCAGCTGCAGCACGTGCCGCACCGGCAGCCCAATCACATTGTCCACGCTGCCCTCGATGCGCTCGACCAGGATCAGGCCGCCCGTGCCCTGCAGCGCATACCCGCCGGCCTTGTCGGCGCCCTCGCGCGTGCGCACGTAGCTCTCAATGACCTTGTCCGTCAGGCCGGCCGACGGCTGCGCAAACACCACGACCGTCTCCTCGGTGTGCGCCGCAATGGCGTAGCCCGGGTGCGCCGCGTCGCGCCGCGGCGACAGCACGCACACCGCCGTCAGCACGCGGTGCGTCTGCGTGTCGCGCAGGTGCCGCAGCATCTGCACGTGATCGGCGGCCGACCGCGGCTTCTCCAGGATCTTGCCGGCGCGCGTCACAATGACCGTGTCGGCGGCAATGACGAGCTCGGGGTCGGCCGGCACACCGACGGCGGTGCCACCTTCTTCCGTGGCAGCCTCCTGCGCCGCAATAATCGCCTCGTAGACGTTGATGCACTTGTCGTGCGCCGTGATGGACACGTACTCGTGCGGGCCAAACAGCATCTTGTCGCGGTCCTCGGGCTTGGTGGACGGCCACACCTCGACGTTGGGCAGGCCGATCTGGCCCAGCAGCTGCTTGCGGCGCGGCGACGCAGACGCCAGCACGACGCGCCGCGAGCGCAGGTGTGTGAGGATGGGCATCTCGAGGGCAGGTGGCCGGCGCGGCTGCAGCGGCAGCGAGGGCCGGCTGGCCAGCAAGGGTGCGGACGAATCATGCTCATTGGATGCCGTGTACTCGGGCGGCGGGTCGGACGGGATGGACTCCGTGGACGGCGGGACTTTGCTCTTTTTGTCGGACATGGTTGATCGGCATTGAGGTTGTCGGAGATGGCGCGCACGTCGACGGTGCGCGGCAGGAAATCAATGGCGCCGCTGCAGTCCTTGTGC
>JADHKN010000103.1:0-64615 GCA_019925475.1 Ophiostoma ips
AGTTTTATTAAGCTTTGATTCATCTTTTTAAGAAAAGACGCTATTTCAGATGGGTAATTTAATTCAGAAATTAATAATTCTTCTAAGTTATCTAATTTTACATTATCAAAGGTGACTACCGAGGCCTCTCATAATTCTACTTGCTGCTTCGTGTCCAGCTGAATGGGCGACACCGCAGTTACATCGGCATCGGGAAGATATCGTACCAGCAATCAAGATGCTGCCACTCATCCCGGTCGTGGTCCCAGCTGAGCGATGGGTGGTGATCATCATGGGGATAGGACGGCAATATTTCCGAGCAATTTGGGATTTGTAATGAGGTGTAGGGATGTTTTGTGTTTTTTTTTTCTCTCTGTTTTCTTTCTGTTTTTTCTGTCCTCGTATTTGCGGATTGTCTTTCTTCTTTCTTCTCTTTTTCTTTTCTTTTCTTTTCTTCTTCTTTCCTGTTTCTCTCGTTTTTACCTGCATATTCCTGTTTTCATTCTTCCTGTTTTTTTTGTTTTTTTTTAAAAAAAAAAAAGAATATCAACAATTATTTTTTTCTCTCTTCTCTGCCGCCCCTTTCTGATGCAGCATACCCGAAGAAACTGCACGTGATACAGGGGCGTATATCTACCACGCGCGGCCTGTTCGCCGAATTTGATCAAAGCGCCGCCCGACCGTTTTCCGGGATCACAGGCCATGGATGGGCATGGGTCAGCAAGGCGATCGATGAGATGGTCACTGGATATCACAATGCAGGGAGCAGCCGCCGAGGCACTACTCCGTACGAGTAATCGTGCTACGCCCCCCCTTTCTACGGGGCTGCGTCAGGGCTCCACCCTTTTCTCGCGCACTTCTAAAGAAGGTGCTGACGGGTCAAAAGGTATGACTAGTCAAAAGGTAAAGTAGAATCACCGCAAAAAACATAGAGAAGATACTTACAGAAATTCGGCGTGTTAATTCGAAAAAAATATAGAAAGATATTTTTTTGTATTTCTAATATCCTTTCAACTTATATAGTATACAAATTAACTACTGTACGTTTGATCCCGTTTGTTGTGTATATACAGTGTAATGTTACTATTTGGTGGGAGTTTTTTTTAGTAGGAGAACACTTTTTATAATCTTACTCTCTTGTTATTACGATTTAATTTTTTTTCTTTTTTTTATAGAAAATCATATACATAACGAATACATCTTGAAAATCTAGTATATTTCCGAAATTTTTACAAAAAGATACGAGCGTTTTCTCATACTGCGTTTTTGCGGTGATTTGCTTTTACCTTTTGGCTAGTCATACTTTTTGACCCGTCAGCACCTTCTTTAGAAGTGCGCAAGAAAAGGGTGGGCCCTGACGCAGCCCCGTATGAAGATGGCGTATGCCGCAGCACAGAAGTGGTGGGTCGTTGCTGATCTTTTTTTTTTTCGTTTTCTTTTTTCTCTTTTTCTTTTTTTTTCTCGTTTTCGTTCTTTCTTTTTCTCTCTTTTTTTCTTCTGTTCTCTTGGTTTTTTTTTCTCCTCTCCATCTCCAAATATTCCTCAATATTCCACCTATTTCTTACAATCGCTTAAATAGCCGTCCCTAATACTCGCTCTTCAAATGCCGACCAAAGAGGTGGCCCTCATACGCCGCCGGCACCACATAAACGCGTACTCGTACGGAGCAAGAGTGGCATCCATTGTGGATTTGGTGCTGTAATAAATTAATAAAAAAGAGCAGTGGTGGTTACGAGTACGTGTATCGTAGCCCGGAGCAAAAGCCGATCTGCCGTGGGGAACAGCACAAGCGCGTGGGACGAGACGAGACGAAATGGAAGAACCGGTTTATGGAGAGAATATGATTACCGTTTTGCAAGGAGGCGACCGAGTTCTGTACGACGTAGGGTATCCAGGGGATCTGTCTTTGTTTGTTTGAATTTGTTTAGTTTGAATTTTCTTCTGTTTTTTTCTTGTTGATTTTATTTGGATTTTATTTTATTTGGATTTTACTTTTTTTTTCTTTGAAAAGAAGGATTTTTTTTTAATATTCTCATTTATTTTGAAAATCTCTTCCTACCCCCAACAGACCCGTAGATTGCGTGTACTCTGGACGGAGATGAAATGAAGGGTGGAATACTCGCAAAGTCAAAAAGCCAAAATCAAAGATCAAATAAAACAACGAATAAATCATAAAGATCCCAGATAGGGGTAAATGATCCGTCACAATAATCAAAATCATCCCGCTATCGGGTGTACTGCTATTGCTGGATCTCCGAGCTGCCAGCACTTTAATTTTTTTTTTTTAATATCAGAAATACGATGACCCCCCCAAACACACGACCAAGCCCCTTCAGCTCATCCCTTCTACAAAATGCTACTCCGTACATACTTTCGGTAAAGTACGACGCAGTGCTCCAGCCTTGTGAGCCAGGGGGGGAAGGAAGGATTGCTCCGCGCGGGTTCAGGGGTGCAAGGATGACCCAAAGAAGAAGGAGTTGGACGAAACAGGAAGCGGTGAGTGCAGGTGACTACTGGCAGGAGCAGAAGTGTAAAGAGGCAGGCAGGCGGGCAAAGCAGGCAAAGTTGGAAGGCACGAAGCCAGGAGTCAGAATAGGCAGAAGAATAGTATCGTATCAAGAAGCGGACCAGTATCCCAAAAAATGAGAACAAAAAGACAAGACAAAGACAAAGCAACCCCCCCAGCCATGACGTCTCTCCTTTCCTTTTTTCCACATCACAAGGCCTCCGTAATAACGGTAGGCTAGACTAGACCCTCGTACGTTGCCCACGGGTCGTACGATTTGCAACCGAGTAGCTGCTTTTTTTTTCTTTCTTTTTCGTCAGGTTTTTTTATTAGTCAGGCCCGGTTTACGGGTTTACGAGTAAGCTTTTTTAGGCCTTGCTGATTAGTCATGCCGATTCATCTTTTCTTTTTCGTCAGACAAATTCGTTGTCTCGCCCGGCCATCTTCCTTTTTCGTCATTTTTTTCTTCCTTTTCACACCCGGCAGTCTTTATCCTACTGCAACTCCGTACGCCTCCGCGGGACTGCAGTGCTCAGGGGTTACAGCCCAGGTGGACATTGCACGGAGCATTGTACAGCATCAGACAAAGTACGAGAGCAAAAAAAAAAGTAAAAAAAGTAAAAAAAAATTAGATTCAGATCCCCGTCGGCGTGCGTTAGTGTTGTGCGATTGCAGATTGCAGGGAGGGTTTGTAACTCGTAAAGGTGAGAGAGATACTCGTAAGAAGGGTTTGCATGTGATCGCATCGACGACATCCCCCGGAACACATGCCGCCGCATCGCCCGCCCCCCTCCCCCCCATTGTGCGAGGGCAAGAGAGACGCGTCCTACAGGATCGGATTGCTGAGACAAGACGAGATAAAGCATCATCAGCTGGGCGGTCTGCGGTGTGTGATACAATCTACTGTTTGTGCGTCGATCAATAAGAGATTACAGAGGTATTAGATGGGTATGAGCGAGAACGAGGAAGAAACAGAACAAAGAAATATGGAACGGAGTACGGAGATACGAGTACGAGCAATGGAGCGAGTAATGAATGACGAAGACAAAAGAAGAAAGAAGAGAACAAAAAAAGAACAAGAAAAAAAAAAGAAAAGAAAAAAAGAAAGAAAGAAAGAAAGAAACAGTCAGTGGCGGAGTAAGACAACCACGACGTAGGTGAGAGATATATTGTTTCAGTGCAAGACTGTCTCGAGCCTTGCCTACCGCCGACAACATGCCAGAGAGCCACGGCCACGTCGTACATGAGAGACAAGGGGGCAAGGCTATTGTTTTGAGTGTGCATGTGCTTTGTCTTGCTTCAGAAGAAAAATATTGGAAAATGCCCATGAATATCTCACACTATCACCTCGCACCCTGGACCCTGCTGCTATCGATGGCCCTAGGGAAACGGGGCAAGGATGCGAGAGAGGGCGTTAGCCCGCGGGCCCAGAGGTGCAAATATTAAGGAGAAGGAAGGGGTGGCATTTGGCTGCCGGTGGGAACAACATATGGAGAACGGAGAACGGAGGACGGAGTACGGATATTGTGTGTGTCTTCTTCCACTTGCTGCGTCCAAGGCGTTCCAACGTTAAGAGGGTTACGAGTAGTTTGATCGGATGGAAATAGCAATAGAAGACATTGAAGCAGAGTACTCCTTTTACGTCGTACTCGTAGAAGGCAAAGAACCTGAAGAAAACAAAAAAAAAAAAAAAAAAAAAAAAAAAAAACATGCATGCATATGCACATGGCGGCCTCCTTTTGGGCTGACAAAGCCGGCCACGCGGCTGCCACGCCGAAGCCTGGGTGCTCCGCCTGCCGAACGTGACAGTCCGTTTTTCTACGAGTATGGCAAAGACGAGCACAAGTGCCAACGGTCTTGCACGTTTTGTGTTGGATTAGTCAGCCACCTGCACGTGTGTACTCGTATGGGCACTCGTACTTTTGCACGGGAGCGTCCGGCTGCCTGATGAAGCAGCCGACATCCGAAGCGCTGACAGTAGTGCGTTTCCGTACTCCGTCGTTATTAGCAGCAGGCACCCTTTCTCTACCTATTCGCCTTCGCCCTCCTTCCTCACGTACGGAGTATGAGTACTCGTACTCTCTTCCGCACCTACCGTATTCGTACCATAACTCATCACCGTGGTGCCCTACCGTAATCTCCAGCATCCCCGCGCCTTCCCGATGCTGTTTTTTTTGTTCTTTTCCCTGATTCCCTTTTTTTTTCATTTGCGCCTTCCGCCTTGGGCATTTGCCACGCCTTTTCCACACAGTCAGCCTTTTTTTTCTTTTCTCTTCTTCTTTTGTCTTTTTGTCTTACGTACTCCGTACTCTCCCCCGTACTTTGACTGTCCCATCTCAGTAATCATCTCGGTACCGGTCGTGTGAAATACGGATACTCGTACTCGAAGGACCTTGCGAGTCCCCCCCCTCTTTCCCGGAGGCGACGCAGCTTTCGGAGAATTGTCGGGGTCTGTTGGGTCCCGTACTTTTTGTGATTTTACTCGTTACCAGGATGGTGATTCGTCCATCTCGCTGCCAAAAATCGACCATTCTTAGTGGAAACGCAAATGGGGCCTTCTCTACGGAGTACGGCGTAGTAGCAGGGAAAACCGAAGCGACGAGTACGCGGAAGAACGTTTTCTCAAAAGTATGGGTCGGAATCAAAAGTACGGGTACGAATATTCGTACTGTGATACAAAGTACGGAGTACATACGATGTAAGAATAGTACGTGCAAGCTTGCACATTGCAGCAGCGTACGAGTACTCCGTAGAGGCGAAATGGCGGAAAGGCGGAAGGCGGAAGACGGAAAGCAAGGATATGTGGAAGAAATGGTGATCGAAAAGTATAAAATCCTTCATCGAGATCGGCACGTGTCTAGTGAGTCAGAGGGGGGAAGGTTGAAGAGAGGATAGAGAATACGGAATACGTCGTAGAAGATGGAAGGGATACGAGTACGGAGTATCGTACTCCGTAGATACTCGTAGCGAGAAGAGCAAAAGAAAGACTCGTACTCGTATCAACAAACCCAGAATCAAAAAGAAATATGCAGACAATGTAACAGGCACGATCTATGCAACCGGAACCAGGGCGCCAACGCAGTGCAAGACCGGCGGAATCTCTCGCCTGCCATAGGCACAAATACGAGTGTGCCGACATCCCTGCTTGTGCTCGTGTGGCTCGACTTGTCGTCTGTGCGAGCCGGGTGGGCTGGCTGTACTCGTACTCTGTACTTTGTCCTTTTTTATCACTGTGACGGTGAGCGTGACGAGGAGCCGGAGGATGTGCCGATGTTGTACTCGAGGTGTGTTCACGGGCTTCTCTGATTTTTTTTTTTTTGAATTCGCCTCAATGTCTAAAAATCTCCTTCTTTTACCCGACCATCTTCCCACCGTTTGTCCACCTCGACGTAGGACCGAAACCACCCAAGCCCATCTGAAATCTACTTTTGTTCGCCTAGCATCTGGCAAATCTGAATCTGAATCTAAGCCTGGAATCGAGATGTATCGGGGCTTTGATCTTCCCTGTCTTGTACTCTTTTGAGTAGTACTCCGTGCTACCACACGGTCTTTTTTTTGTTTCCCGTCTTTCTTTCCTATGAGTACTACTCGTATTTCCAGTCCGCCTTGGCTAGATCTGGTTGTTTCTTGATCGTACGACAATCGACTTGGCCAGCTTGGCCACAAAAAGACAAAAAGAACTGTTCTGTGAGATGCACGTGCGTGCTCATTAAACTGCCCCGTACGATGTGCAATGTCCGATACGATACGGTACTCCGTTACCATGTTCTACGGGTGAATACGACCCGTACGGGCACTCGCTTGACGCTGGCCATGTCGTATTTGATGCCACCGGGGGGGGCAGCACAAAAAAAAAAAGCACAAAGACAAAAAACGATGAGCGTACCATACGGAGGGCGTGACGCACTGTTGCATTGGAAGAGGGGCCATCCCTCCATCGGGACCGATGGGCGATGGGTGATGGGCGTCAAAAAAAGGGCCAGCAGGGCCAACGCATCTCTCTCCCATCCCATGCCAGCGCACCTCGTACTTTTCCCCTATTCGCAGGACGTTGCTGTCCGTTTTCTGGTAGCGCGCAGCCGAGTGCAGGATCAACGGACCACTCGATCAATATTTTCGTATCAGTCGGGCAATGGAAATACTACCTACGTCTGACGAAGCGACTGGGAAAGGATCTGGAGTCGGTCGCTGTGACGGCGGCTTATAGTGGGACAGTGGGTGAGTGGGTGGGTGAGAGTGGAAGGATGGGAGGTGGAAGGTGCAAGGTGGAAGAGCGGTGGGACGGCGGTGGAGCAGACGGAGGTTTTGGGTGCTGTATCTCTTGCGGCGGCCATCGTGAGAAGCGATCAGATGTGATATAGAAAAAGGGGAGTACGAGTGATGAGGGTACGAGTACGGGTACTTGTTTTGTTATTGTGATGTATCGACCGTCCTTTTTCGCCGGACTGAGCCGTAGATGAGATGGAGGTGAAATTGAGGTCAAGGAAAATAAAAGAAAAGAGAAAAAAAAGAGAAAAAAAAGAGAAAAAAAAAGAAGAAAAAATAAATGTCAAAGAAATGTCAAAATGAAAGCCAACCGTAACGACAACGACAAGAAGCCCGAGGACAAAATGACAAAATACAGACGAAATGAAGATGCAGAAAGGACAAAGACGACGACGAAAAGACGATACAAGTACAAACAAAAGACGAAGAGCGAAAGGACAGATAAAAAGACAAATCCCAAGAGCCTGCAACGAGACGCCCACCAAAAAAGACTAGCTCAACCAAGAATCGGCGATGCGCGCTGGACCCTCTGCCGCGACGGCACTAGTGCTTAGTGGCCACTTCAGCGCACGCTGCCACCGCCCGTCTTACCCTGTCGGACCTAGCCCTCCCAGGTGTCCACGATCAGCTCCCACCAGGCAGCGCGCTAGCCAAAACGGTCTCAACGGCTGTGATTAGTAGTCGTATGATCTCTCGCTGTGGATTTATTCGCAAGATCGTTTGGCATTTCTTCTTATTCGTCGAATGTGATACGAGGATGAGTTTATGATTTTTTTTTTCACTTATTTCTTTTACTTATTTTCACATCTTTTTTTATTCTCACAGTCTGTATCTTACTCGTATTTCACCTCCTCAGATTCAACTCGTATCTCGTTATTCCATTTCGTCCTCTATCGTACTGGATCTGCCATCTTCATCTCGCAGCCCATCGCCATCGTAGCCACTGCCGTATCTCCTCATCTTCCTCATCTATGCCATCTTACGTCGTGAATCTTCAGCCAGTCGTACTCCGTACTCTCATAATACGAGTGGCCTACTCCGTACTCGTGACTCCTGCCCGCCCTTGCTTGGCTACCGCTCTTGCACCTCCATCAGCAGCAGTCACAAGGTCCGCTCCTTCCTTCGCCTGCCGCCCCTACCTTCCGCCCTCAACCCGTCGTGGCTGCCACTCGTACGTCGTAGACTGACGCGACGGCAGCCGCTGTGCACCACCGCACCACCGCACCACCGCACAACACCCTCCACCACCAGGACAAGAAATGCAAAACTTCATGACCTGCCGTTTTCTCTCGGATGCTTCCCTGTTTTTCTTTTCTTTTGTTTTTTTCGTCTTCTCTTTTTTCCCCTCTCTCCTCTCCCCCCCCTTCCCCTCAGCTCCCTCCTGTCTTCAGCCCCCCCCCCCTCGGGCTCCCTCTGGGCCTCAGCTCATCGCTGTCGCCGTGTCTGACCCGTTACGAATGAGTGTCCGGCTGTGTCCAGTAGTCCTCCCTTTCAGGGTCGCTCTACAACGGTGCAGATTCGAAGTGCCTGATCTGACAGCGAGGGACTGCATTCTCGGCGTAAGGGGGGGGGGGGGGGGGAAGGGGGGAGGGGCGTGGGGAGAAAGTGGAGATGGGGGGCGTGGAATTACGAGAGGACGCGATGATGTCAACCGAACGGGAATAAGCATAACAGGACACGGAAGGAGCGACCCAGCTGGGCCCCAGCAAAAAACTAATCAAACACTGCAATATCAATAAATGTCGGACAAGGTATGTACCGCACATATAGATTTAGTACGGAAAAGGTACCTGTGTCCGTTGCGTGGCATCGCGCGGCCGCCCGTCACATCATATCTGACAGAACAGCGTTTATCTCTCACATCGAGCCCAATCCCACGCGCGGGAATGGCTCCTCCCTTACGGAGAGTACGAGGTACGAAGGACGAAGAACGAGGAAGGAGCGAGGAACAGGACCAGTCTCCGGATAAGTCTGGGTACAGAGATACTCGTACTCCATACTCGTACACTTTGGTCGAGGGCCGTCACCGCATCGCTCCGCAATTCCCAAAGAGAGCGCCCCACAAAGCACTGGAGCACCTGCACCTACTACGGAGTACGAGAGCAGATACTACTATCGTAATAACACACCCCCTATTATTTGCACGACAGATGCAATCAGATACAGTACTCGTACATGGGACAGGACAGCGTACACCCCGCTCCGACCCTGTCAGTGCATTTTTCTTTCTTTTTTGTGTGGTTTTACGAGTACTCGTACTCCGTACACTTTTTCTTCCACTCTTTTATCTCCATCTCTTCCATCTTTTCTACGGATATCGCTTTGATATTGCTATATCTTTATTTTTTTATTTTTTTCTTTATTTTCTGGTTTAATGTCCACTCGCGCCTTCCCGATGGACGCCTCCTCCATGCCCCTTTCCGATTCGTACTGGAGATACAAAATACCTCCCTCCATCTTACCCACCCAGCAGCCATCCCGTGTCATCGGCTAGGGAGCATCTGGTTATGTCGTATCTGGAAAAGCAAATGGAAAAGGCTAAAAAATAAATAAAAAATAAAAAAAGTAAAAGTTGGAGGTACGAGTAAAAGAAAGTTTTCACATATAATAAGAAGACAAAAATAAATATAAAAAAAGAAACTTGAAAAAAAAAAAAGAAAACCAAAAAAGAAACATCCAGGAATCCAAGCAAATAACGATGAGAAACACAAGTGTCAGTGCCGTTCAGCCCCAGCGGGGACTTGTTTCTTTTCCTTTCCTCTTTTCCTATTTGCTCTTGCAGTCGATTTCCTGCTGTGCCTGTTGCTATGCTTGTGATATAATATGCCTGTATTCTTTTTTTTCCCTTCTGCATTTTCAATATGATAAATTCGTATAATAAACGGCCCTGATTTTATTGCTGCTGGCGCCTCGCTCCTTCCCGTGCCTCGTTGCTCTTTTGCTCCTTCCTCCCCAGTCCCAGCACCGTGTGTCGCTTTCTCGTCACCTCTGCCTGCGCCTTCCATTCTCCGAGTCGCCCTCCCTCTTTCTCTCCCTCTCTCTCTTTCCTGCCTTTCCAGCCGCTCCTACCTCTCGACCAGTACATGACCAGACACCTGTCCGCCCTCGCAACGAGTGTCTCTTTCCCCGTTCTTTCCTCTCTCCTTCCTTTTTCTTCTTCTGCCCTTTCTGTTATCGTCTTGCTCCTTCTCTCTTTTTTCTCGTCGTCCTCCTCTGCGCTTTCCTCCTTCACGCTTCTTTCCCATTTTGGGCCTCTTCTCGTCCCTCTCGCTCTCTCCGTCCGTCCCTCTTTTCTTCTTCCTCTTCACCCCCCCCGTCTCCTCCCCTCCCTCATTTCTCCCTCCTCTCCTCTTCTCATCTTCTCTTCTCCTCCTCTCCTCCGCCTCCTCTTTATTATCCTCGCATCCCCGTCGCTCGACGTCTACAGCCGCCTTATTCCACGCAACACCATCCATCGGCTCAGCCCGCACCCAGCTGACGTACTCGACTCGATCTCGACTCGTCCCTCCATCTTATCTACCGTCTATCTTGATCGCTTTCATCGCTCATCTCTTTCATCTCATCCATCTGCCATCGATCTTTTTATCCTTTATTCATCCTTAACTGATATTTTCTCATCCTTTTTAACCCATACTCCATCCTCCATCCATCTATATTACGCGCACCCTCCTCTACGTCGTATTCTTATCCTCCCATCCTCCCATCCTCCCATCCTCCATCCCCCCATCGTCTCCATCCTCCTTATTCTCCTATTATCCCCCCCTCCATACCCATACCATATCCATAATACCATCCCATACCATCCCGTACCATCTCATCCCATACGTACCGTACCACACCCAAATCCGTACCGTCCGTCGCATCCGTCCCATATCTCCCTGCCCACGCTCCTCGACGGGTCACTCCAGCGCTCCTTCGGGCCCGCAGCCGCCATCCCAATTCAACGGCCACAGCTCGACAGTGCTACGTACAGAACCTAATCGCCATCGCAACATCATCTCGTATTCGCTACACAAGTCCGTCATCTCGTCAGATCTGCCTTCTTCCACCCCAGCACGCCTCGCTCTCTTCTTTCACGCTTTACGCTTTACGCCTCACGCTCACGCTTACGCTTCCGCCTACGCCCTACTCGTACACCTTACGCTTTGACCCGAATCTACGCTCTCTTGCTGTCCATTTTCAGTCGCATTCTTTGTGTTGTTTATCTTTGCGGCCGCCCAACACCATCGACGTCGTTTTCGGTAGCCGGCCACAGGACGCACTATTTCGTTCTTATTCTCTTGGCTCGTTCTCCTCGCCCCCCATCCCTGCACATCTCCATCGACAAGCTTCCCCCTACCTCGTCTCTGGCGCGCTCTTCTTCCTGTTTTGCGACAGCTCTCCACATTTCTCCGCTGCTATTCTTACTCCATTTCTTACCTACTCTTTACTATCTTTACTACCTTTTACTACACTTTGCTACCACTCTCTTTTACCACTCCCTCTCTTCTTTTACGTCCACTTTCCACTTGCACATTACTCGTACTCTCGACTCTACTTTTTTTTCGTACTATTTTACTTCACTCTGCCTTGTTCTCAACGGGTTTTCTCCCCCTTCTCTCACCCCGTCATCGACTACCGCCGTCACTTCTTTCCAACCTCAATGTTCACATCATCCTCCTGCTCCGTCGAATAAGACCGGCTGCGGGACGTGTTGCTGTGTGACCCAACTCGCGCCTTTCCTCCGCTATGGAAGCGGGTGAGCCTCGTGCCGCGCAAAGGTGAGCACGCGCACTCGTTTTTTACTTTTTTTTATTGCCTTTTGTTGCTTTCTCTAACACAGAAAGCGCTTCTGCTAGACCCCAATACTCGAACCAGAACATTTACAACCACGACCAACACCACGGTAGAGAATACTCCTCCTACCCGCGGGACCCTCGAGACGTGCGAGACCAACAAGACACACGGGACCCCCGAGACCGTACCGAGCCCACACCCACCTCCAACATGGCGGCCGCCGCCCTCATCAGCCCCAACACACCCTACTACTCTCACTACCCGCAGTCTGCCTACGCGGCTGGCCACTACCACCAGAGCCCAGGCCACACGCACACCCAGGTTCACCAGGCCCAACCCCCCAGCCAGAGCCACCAGAGCCACCAGAGCCATCAGAGCCACCCGAACCACCAAGCCCCAGGCCCGGCAGCCCCGTCAGCCCCGGGCATGATATCCCCCGTCGAGTCGCGCCGCACATCAGACGACCACGACATGACCGCCACCAGACAGTCGCTCCCCTCCATACAGGAGGTCATTGGCAAGAATGCCTCTCCCTACCCATCAGCGGCCGGCCTGCCCCAGCCGCAAGCCAGCAGCAGCAGCAGCATGCAGCCGCAGTCCAGTCTTCCCTCACCATTTGCGACGGGCGCGCCTCCACGCCTGTTTTCGAGCGAAACAGCAGCCGACAGCCAGCAGTCGTCGCCGCGCACCCTGAACCATGCGCCGCCCGGTCCCATGTACGGATCACGGCCCGGGACTTCGTTCCCAGAACCCCTGAGACCGCAGCCGACAGGTCGTTCACAGCCCCCGGGCCCCCATCCGTCACCACCCTTGCCCGGCATCGATTCACAGGAGAGACGCTTCCCGCCGGCGCCGCCACCGCCGCACCATCTTTCGCAGCCGTCGCCGCACCCCCACCACTCTATGCAGCACCCGCCGCCGCCGCCGCCGCCGCCGCCGTCCCACCCCTCTCAACACCCGCAGCAGCAGTACCCGGGGCCTGCTGCGCCACCCCATCCGCAACAGCAACCTCCACACCCGCACCCGCCTCACCCGGCGCACGCGCACGAACCCGTGCCACCTCACCACCAGCCGTACCACTATGGGCAAGGACCACCACCACCTTCCCACCAGAGAGATGGGCGGCCAGAACACGACAGCAGCCCGCCGCCGCACCACGCGTATCCGCCATATCCTCCACCGTCGGTTCCGCAGCAGCAGCTGCCTCCCCCACCTGGCCACTCGCCGTACTCTGGCTCTCCGCATCACAATGGGCATTCGGCTCTCCCTCCACCATACGAGCCCATGCAGGACCAAGGGCCGGATTATAACCGGCCACGGACGCGCTACGACGACACGGTGAACAGACACTTTGAGGCGTGGAGCTACGCTGAATATCTCGCCAGGGTATGTGAACGTAAAATTCAACACAAAATACCAAAACCAGACACAAATAAACTGACAAAACCAGATTGGAAGCAATGCTAGGACCATTTTCAACTTTGCCGAGGCTTTTGGTAGCATCGCGCGGGAAGAGCACGGCCCGCAGCCCATGCCGGGACGCATGCCCAGCGACCGCGAGGTTGTCGAGATGATTAGCAATGCGGAGTGGCTGAAGACAATGCTGCAGAACCTGCGCGTCATGGTGCAGCAGACGGTGGTCAGCGAGCGGGGGCCCGGCAGCGTAAACAGACAAAAGCCTGCCGGCCCAGATGACATGGACATCTACAATGAGCCGGCGCAGAAGCCCTTTGCCCTCGGCGAAGTCAAGAAGCGGCGTGGTGTAAGTTGACTTGTGTGCTCTTGACTCGTCTTGACGCGTCTGATACGATCCCGACTAACATACATAGCGTGCTGCACCACCTGGACGGTGCCACAGCTGCAACCGCATCGACACGCCCGAATGGCGGCGCGGCCCCGACGGCGCGCGGACGCTGTGCAATGCGTGCGGACTGCACTACGCCAAGCTGGAGCGCAAGAAGCAGCTCGAGAACCGGCAGATCCGGCCCAAGCACCCCGACGAGCAGCGGCACTGATGGAGGCTGCCGCGGGCCGTGGGCATGAACGCTACACTATTGAACGAACAAAAACCCCCTTACGACTGAATTTACTAGAGGACACGGAAGAGAAAAAGAAACAAAGATCATGGTATCTGTTATCAATTTTGGATGTGCGCATTACGTTTGTTTCGGGTGCTCTGGCCTTTTTGGATCACGACGATATGTTGCGTGATCTTGCCTGTTCTTTTTTTGTTTTTTCTTTCTGTTTGATTTTTTTTTCTTGTGTCTGAGCCGACTTGGGGCTCATCCTTTCTTCTGTTTATCTACTTGTATTGCTTTTTCTTTTGGGATTATATCAAGAGGGGGATACGGCCGGACTACCAACCTACCACGCACAGCGCTGGGCATTTACTTTTTTGATTATTTGATATTTATTTTGGCTTGTTTTGATACCTCAATGACTGACTCGATTCTGCTTGGCATTGATACTGACGTTTCTCGGTGTGGCCTTGTTTGATTCACATCAGGAAATCAAATGACATGACAGCCGGCGCCGAGGCATGTGCTGTTCGGTAAAGGGCGCACATTCACGATGAGCTGAGAAATAAGAACGAAAAACGAGGAAAACGAAGAAAACGGCGAAAAAGACGAAAAAGACAAAAAAAAAACGAGAAAAAACGAGAAAAAAACGAGAAAAAAAAGAACTAGAAAAAACGAGAAAAACACGAAAACCACCGGGAATAGGTCCGACGCACAGAAATCAGAAACATGGACGGCGTCTTTCACCTACGTGGCATACTTTGTTCCATGTCCCTGCGTCGTTAGTGACTGGCCCCCTCCCTCGCTACCAGTGTTTTGTCGCTACCGACCCAATCTTGTGAGTTCAGCTGGCCACCGGCCGTTCAGCTGGGTTTGGCCCCCAAGCATCAGACCACCTCTGGCTAGCTGGATTTGGAAGGCCAGAGAAGAGGAAGATGGAAAAAGCCGAGAGGGGGCATGCGCCGGCGGGCTGACCTGTTGTCTCACGAGAGAGGCCCCGGAAGAGTGCTCGCCAGGGTGCTGGCAGCTTCGCCGAGTACCAGATTTGCAGAGTGCAGGTTGGGCAGGTTGGTGCAGGCAGTAGCTGCATATGCGGAGGGTCGCGGTCCTGCTGAGACACGGACAGGCAAAGGCACAAGGTATGTCTGCACAAGGTATGTATGCTTGATTTATTGCTGTGTGCTCTTTATGCAGGGTTGCTTATTGTGCTATTGTACTATTGCTGGCTGCTAACTACTGCCTAGAATCCCCTGCTCCCTACTCCAGCTGCCTACTCATCTTCAAATCGAGCTCGCTGGCCAAACGACGGATGCGTGTACCCGCCCATGCTGCCAAACATGTGCCAGCAGTTGGGCGCCTGCAGAATGTACCGGTCCATGGCCTCGCGGAAGCGCGACTTGTACTCCTTGGGGCTCGTGACGGTGGGCCGGTTGCGGCCGCCGCCCGCAAAGCCGCGGTCCTTGATCCAGCTCTCCAGCTTCTTGTCCCACGTGTACGTGCGGATGCAGTCGATGATGCCGACGACCAGCTCCTTGCGCGACTCGTCGACGGCGACCATGAGCGAGTAGTCCATGACGTTCTGGCGGGCGAGGAACAGCGTGTCGTTCCACACGGACGCCCACAGCAGCTTCTTGGCGTGCTCGCGCGCAAACAGCGGCGACTCGTAAATGTACTCGACCATGTTCTCGTCCAGCAGGACCTCGTTCTGCTCGCCGGTGGACTGGATCTTGCGGTTGCGCATGGAGCCCTTGAGGTCGAACTTGCGCGTCTCCTGGCGGTCATAGAACAGGTTCTCCATGATCAGCAGGTCCAGCTTGATCTCGGTGCCGGTGGCGGCGTTCTTGACAATGACCTGGAAGAAGCCCAGCATCTTGGCAATGACCGACGGCAGGTCGTGGAACAGCGACTCGGCCATGATGCGGAAATACGACGGCGCAAAGCGCACAAACGCCGCCGTCTCCACGGGCGACAGCGACTTCATCACCAGGCGGTCGTCGAGCGTCTTGAGAAAGACCGACTTGGTCTTGCCGCCCTTGCTGTCCCACTTGAGGCAGCGCGACAGCGACTCGACGATGCGGTCGGCCACGCCGCACTTGCGCCGCAGCGCGTCAAACTGCTCGGCATAGAAGATCTTGCACATCATGCGCGCCGAGCCCTCGGTGAACTGGTACTTGAGGTGCGTGCCCAGCGGCATGAGGAGGCTGCGCTCCAGTTCTTCCTCGTCCAGCGGTGGCGCTGCGGCCAGATCCAGCGGTGGCGCGGCCAGATCGGCGTCCGGGGGGCGTGCTGCCGGGATGTTGCCGGCGGTGCTCGACTGGGGCAAGCGCAGCGGCACGGGGATCTCGGCAAACGCCGGCGACGGCGCGGGTTGGCTGGCGGCGGCGACGTTGGCGGCTTGTGTGTCTACCGCCGGGGGAGCTTTTTCGGACGACGACGACGTGGCCACCGGAATTTGGCTTGCCGACGGCTGGCGGCCATGCGCGGTCTTTTTGCCCGACCTCATTCCGAGCGCGTCATCACCATCGCCGTCGCCCTCATCCGCAGCCTCTCGGCCCGCCATCTCTTCTTTCTCTTTGTCACCACCCTGGTCAGCCTGTGCCTCGCCATCTCCATCCGCACCCTGGCCGCCATCTTCCCCCTCGCTTCGCGCTGCCCGCCGGCCCTGCCGCCGGATGTCCTCGAGCTTGGCAATGTAGTCCTCGGAGCTCAGGGCAAAGGCAATCAGCGAGCTCGGCTCGTCCTCGCGCACAATCACATCCGAGTCGATAAAGATGTGGTCCGTCGGGCGCAGCGGGTACTCGAGCTGCGGCCAGCCGCTGGCCGACCGCTCGGCCCAGAAGTTGCTCAGCATCTTCATAATATTCGACTTTTTGGCCTGCTGCAGCTCCGTCGGCACCGTGCCGTGCGGCTCCAGGTGCTCGGCGATCTTGACATCGGGCAGGATGTCGTCGAGGGCCTGGTCCTGGTCTTGGTCCGCCAAGCTGCCGCCTTCTTCGTCGTCGGACCCGGCCGCGCTCTTGTCTTTGTGCTCATCCGGCTCGCCGTCGCCGTCGCCGGCCGGCCCCTCTGCAGTATCATTTTGTTGCACAGGAAGCGTGCCGCTGCCCTCCAGAGGCACAGCACCAGCAACCGCATCGTCGTGGCCCGTTCCGAGATCTGGACTCACAACAGAAGCAGCCCCTGCCACCGCCTGCTGGTCGTTGGACCCCGGGGCCGCCTCGGCCGCATCCTTGGAGACCGGCACGTGCGGCGCCGTGTCGGCGGCATCGGCATCGGCACCGACACCGGCATCGGCCTCCGCCTTGGCCTCGGCTTCTGCTTCTGTTTCGGCCGCAACGCCGCCGGCCGCGCCGTCCACCTGCTTGGCCATGGTGCGCACAAAGCTGTTGCCGCCGCCGCCGCTGCTGCTGTGCTGCTGCTGCTGCTGCTGAAGGGCAAACAGGTTCTCGTCGTCCGTGGGCCCGGGTTCCTGCACGGCCTGGTCGACGCTGTCGTACACCTCGACGGTGGCGCGGGCCGACGACTTGGGGAAAAAGGCGCGCGGGTGGTGCTGCATCTTGGCGGCCTGCTTGCGGCGCTCGCGGTTGCGCTCCTTTTCAAACTCGCGGCTGAGCTGCTCAAAGTGCTGCGTCAGGCTGGTGACCTTTTTGGCCTCGCGCTTGCTGTGCACGAAGCGCGGGATCGACGACGTCGGCGCCGGCCCGCCCCCGGGCTTGCTGCGGTGGTTCTTGAGCGCCGTGAGGCCGATGCGGTCGGCGAATTTCTTTTCCATCTTGCCGGCGTCGGTGCTACTGTCTGTGTTGGACGAGGTGCCCGAGGAAGAGGAGACAGAAGAGGTGGCAGCAGCAGCAGCCTTGTTTTCCTTCTTGAGCACCCGCGGCACCGTGCCGGCCGGCTGGGACAGCGCGCGCATGATCGGCGGTGCGGCCGAGGTCGGGCCGGCTCTGCGGGCGAGGTCGCGCTGGTCGGCTGCGGCAGTCCGCGACGGCGTCTTGGTGTATGTGTGGGACGTGATTGTCCGCCTGAGGGTCGGCGTGTCCTGCGGTGGCGGCGGAGACGACTGGCTCTCGGACGGGCTGTCTGGGGCACTCGGCTTGGCAGGCGTCTGTGCGGGTGCGGCATCGCCATCTGTGGCGGTGGTGGTGGTGGACTGTGCCTTGAACTCGCGCCGCAGCTGCTCGACCTTTTCTGTGAGGGACGGCTGGGCAGTCTTGGACGGGCTCGTCGAGCGCGATGCGGCGGTGGGCAGGGGGAGGCCGGAGGCGGTCTCGGGGGGGAAGACGGGGCTCTTTGGTTGTTCCCGGGGGGGGATGGTGCTGGCGAGGGAGTTGAGGTTTGCTGGTTGTGTGGCGGTCTCTGCCTCCGGCTTTGCGTCGGGCTTTGCGTCGGGCTGGGCATCTTCAACCACAGTCTCGCTGTCGGCCGGCTTCACTTCTGCCGGCACCGTCACCTCCGGTTTCGCCTCCGCCGCGTCAGCCACCGCTTCCGTCTTCGCTTCCGTCTTCCCCTCCGGTGCTCCGGTCGCCTCCGGTCCGGTCGCCTCCGGTCCAGCTGCCTCCGCCTCCGCCGCCTTCTCATCCAGCTCCGGCTTCGCCTCCGCTGCTGCTGCCTCCGCCTCCGGCTTCGCCTCCGCTGCTGCTGCCTCCGCCTCCGGCTTCGCCTCCGCTGCCGCTGCCTCTGTCGTCTCCGGCTCCGGCTCTGGCTCCGGCTTCGCCTCCGCCGTCGCCTCCGCCTCCACCTCCACCTCCGGCTTCGCCTCAAACATCTTCCTCAACTGCAACATGGTCATCATGCGCACATCCTTGTCCGACAGATAGTCCGCCTCAAACTTGGCAAAGGCTGCATCCCACTCGGCAATCTTCTCGGCCATGGTGCGGATGGTGGCGTTGAGCGGGATGACCTCATAGTGCTTGGAGTGCATGTAGGCGTGCTCGAGCCCGCGCACGACCTGGACGTTCTCCTCGTGGGCCTTGGCGGCCAGGCGCTCGACCTCGGCGCGGCAGTCCTTTTCCTTGTCGGGCAGGACGCTGTCGATGCGGATGCTCTTGATGCGGGTCATGACCGAGGTGATGAAGCGGGTCCAGCGCTCCTGGGTGCGCTGGAAGATGTCGTTTTTCAGCTTAAGGTCGTGGTCGACCTTCCAGGTGATGCGGGCGCGCGGCACGACGACCTCGAGCAGATCGATGGGGTCGTAGTGGATGCGCACGGAGGCGCCGCGGTTGTGGAAGTAGCGGATGTGGTCGGTCTGGCAGTCGTGGGGGCAGCCGACGGCGTCGACGAGGCGCAGGCCGCGGCCCCAGAAGAGCAGCTCGAGGTACTTGCCAAAGGAGTACTTCCAGGCGTTGGCGGACAGGCGGCGGACGGCGAGGTCGCGGGCGCAGACCTTGCAGTAGCTCCAGATGTGGATGACATCGTCGGAGGAGGAGGTGGAGGACATGTCATCATCGGGGGGGAAGTCATCGTCGGCGGCGGCCAACCCGGACGGAACCGGCGCAGACGGAAGCTCGGCCCGCGGCTCGACAAAAAACGTCACGCGCGCCTGGCCGTGCACATAGGTGCGGTGGTGCTCCCACATGCGGCGGTCGCAGCCGTTGGCGTGGCACAGGTCGTCGGCGCTGTCCAGCAGGTCCTGGACGTACTGGCCCAGGGTGCAGTCGGCGTCCATGGGCCCGGCCGGGTCGGGGGTCTCGTTGAAGTAGGGGATGCCGATGACGCCGGGCTCGAGGCAGGGGATCTTGGTCTCGGTGCAGGTCAGCGAGTACAGCACGACAATGCTCTGGTGCGAGTAGGGGTCGAACAGGTCCAGGTTGCTCTGGATGTAGTTCTCCCACTGGCGCGTCATGGTCTGGTAGGCGTGGAGGGCCTTGTCGTACTCGGCGTCGTGGACGGCGTGGAGGACCTGCATGATCTGGGGGGGTGCTTTCTGGCCGATTTCGTGGACCATTTCGGGGTTGATGAGTTGGAAGGGGGGGTTGTTGTTGCCGTTGTCGCCGCCATCGCCATTCTCGCCATTCTCGCCATCGCCATTCTCGCCATCGCCATTGCCATCGCCACCACCATCGCCACCACCCTCCCCACCACCAATCATATCCTGATCTCGCAGCCGCTTCAGATACAGCAGCCGCGTCTCCTGCTCGCGCGCGCGCACCAGCAGGTACGGCTGCGTGAACTTGACCAGCGGCGACGCCGACAGGATCTTGGTCTTGTACTTTTCCACCATGTCGCTGTAGAACGTCGGCGCCGGCACGTCTTGCGGCGCGTGGCGGGCGGGGGCGGGCCGTTGCGTGTCCGAGGTCACCGAGTCCACCGCAGCACTGACCGGCACGTCTCCGGCCACATCCGGAACACTCTCGACATTCACATCCCCCGGCACATCACCGCCGCCATCACCACCCCCTACCTCCACAAATGCATCATCCAACAAACACGTCTCCAGCTTCAGACTATACACCACATACACCATAAACTCGGTAATCCGCTTCATGCGCGCCAGCACCTCCGTCGACGCCCCGCGCAGCGCAATCGTGCAGCCCAGCACCTTCTCGCAGCCCGACAAAAAGATATACGTCTTCTTGCGGCCCGGCAGAATGTCCCGGTTCACAAACGTCTTGACCTCAAAGGCCGCGCACCGCCCCACCATAATCGGCAGCGACAGCATGTCCATGGACGCAATGATGGGCGTGCCGACAAAGCGCGACACGGCGCCAATGACCGACGCCTTGACGTTGTAGGCCACGGCAATGCCGGCGTCGGCCAGCGACTGCAGCGCCAGGCCGGCCACGTTGCGCTGGGCCAGCACGACCTCGGGCCGGTGGTGCTTGATGCGCGCGACCACGAGCTTGAGGAACTCCTTTTCCTGCGACAGCACCGGCTCCAGGCTCATGAACTGGTACTGCTGCTGGCGCTGGTACTCGATGGGGAACGACACGATGAGGATGCGCGGGTGGGCGATGCGCCGCGGCATGCTCTTGAGCGCCAGGTTCTTGGTGAAGATGACGCCCGACACGTAGCTGGAGTCGCTGGGGCGGCCGCCGGGGATTTTTTTCAGTTTCACATAGTGGCGGATGTCCATGTGGTCGCCCTCGCGCGTGTTGGGGTCGACGTCGTCGGCGCAGCGCCGCAGCAGCGGGATCAGCGTGCGCTCCCAGGCGGCGGGGTGCGGCACGGCGGCGTCGTCCAGCAGCTGCCGGAACAGGCGCTTGATGTGGCGCAGACTCTGGGGGGTGAGCTTGGTGGGAGCTGGTGGTGACGATGATGACGACGCAGGGACCTCGGGTTCGACCGGACCGGGGCCGAAGCCGGGAGTCGGGCCGGACGCCGGAACCGACCCCAGCCCCAGCGCCTCACTCGACAGCGACGGGCCCTTGAAGCTGACGCCCTTGGTGCGCGGCGAGCGCAGGTGGTGCTGGTGCGTGCCAGGGCCATGGACGCTGGCCACGCTCATGTTCCGCAGCCGGCCCGACTGCACCCGCGACGCCGACGCCGACGCCTCCTCCTTGTCCTGCCGACTCGTAAAGCTCAGCCCGCTCACGCTCTTCTCGCCGCGCGTGCGGTGCTTGCGGCCCGTGCTCACAAACGAGCCAAACGTGGCCCGGTCGTGGTCCAGGCTCGACGCCGGCGGTGCCATGTCGCCCGCATTTGCACTTGCGCTATTCCCCCCCGCCATGGTCGCAAAAATGCTCATCTGCTCGTCGCCGCTCGACTCGTCCGACATGTACGGCGCCAGCTCCGGGTCGATGATGTTGTCGTCGTGAAACGCCGGCAGCTGCTTGGCCTTGCGGCCGCCCATCATCATCATCTCGTCGGCCACGTCCTTGCGGAACGGCACGCGGTCGCCGTACAGGTTGTTGTGCTTGGAGTGGTGGCGCACGTGGCCTGCGTGGCCCGCGTGGCCGGCCGCCGACGTGGGCCGGGCCGCGGCGCCGAGCGACTTGAGCGACCGCGACGAGCTGGGCCGGCTCAGCTGCGGCGGCGCGTCGATCTCGAGGATGGCCGAGTTGCGGTTGGACGGGTCGCCCTTGCGCCACGTTGCCGGGATGGCCATCATGGGCGTTGTCGTCGGCCGCGGCCCGTCGGCGCCGGCGCCGGCCTCGGGGATGCTGTTTTCGATTTCGGACCGTGGCCGTGCCGCCGCCGTTGACCGCAGAATCGTCGTCAGCCGCGGCGCGTCGTCCGAGTCGTCCGAGTCGTTGTCGTCGTCGCGCCGGTTGATAATGTCCAGGCACGTCTTGCACACGCGCAGGCTGCCGGGCACGTTAAACTTTTGCCCCGGGATGGTCGACGTGCACTTGGCGTCAAAGATCCACCCGCACGTCCGGCAGTGGTGCTTGCGCCGGAACGCCGTAAACGCCACGCCGCACCGGAAGCACTCCTTGCACGTCTCGTCGGCCATCCAAAAGTCCTTGCTCAGCACCTGGTGCCGCATCCGCTCCAGCCGCACGCTGACCGTCTCGGGCGCGCCGTCGTCTGTTGTGGGGGTGGTGGTGGCCGCTGCCGCGCGCATGTGGCTCGACGCCGGCCGCCGTGTGCGTTCGTCCACCGCCGCCGACGCCGCCGACGCCGACTCGTGGTACACCGAGTTGTGCGCCGACGTGTCGACCGAGAGCGACTCGCCCGTGCCGGCGTCCGTGGCCACCGACGGCGACCGCTTGCCGCTGGACGTGCCGCCGACGCTCAGCCGGTCGATGACGGCCGGCAGCTTGAGCTCGTGCGACAGCCGCGGCGGCAGCCGAGGCGAGAGTATGGCTGTCGACACGGACCCGGGCTGCGACTCGGTGGCGGTGGTGGTGATGGAGGCCGCCGGGCCGTCGGTGCTCGGGCTCATCATGGCGGCTGGCACGGCGCCGGGCTGCATTGCGGCCCGGGACGGCTCTTTGAAGTAGGCCACGGCGCCGGATGCCATGGCGGTGTCGACGGCGGCCGAGGGTGCGGCGCGGCCGACGATGGGGGGCCGCGCCTGGCTCGTAGTCGTAGTTGGCGTCGAGGCGGGCGACAGGGACGATGGTGGTGCGTGGACGCTGCCGGTGGCGTCGGTCGATGCTGTAGAAGTAGTAGTCGTAGTCGTAGTCATAATGTCGGCGAGGCCCGGCCGCGGCAGACTCGAGACGGACGACTTGCCGCGCATGTGTGACGAGGTGCCGGCGGTGGCGGAGTTGACGACTGGTGTGTCGGCGGTGGCAGTGTCTGATTGAATAGACAGAGTCGTCGTCGTCGTCGCCGCCGCCGCCGCCGCCGCCGCCTTTCCACTAGTACTGCCGCCACCGCTGCCGACGACGGCCTCCTTCAGCCGCGAGTAGAACCCGCTGAGCCCCTGCTGCACGAGGTCGCCCGTGGCGCCCCCCCCCCTGGTCTCGGCCACGGGCGCCGACGACGGCGGCGGGCCAAAGTCGTTGAACGTCGTAAAGGCGTCGGACTGGCTGGCCGACGTGTGGATCATGTCGAGCGCGCGGGCCAGCTGCTCGCGGTCGACGGGCGGGGGTGCGGTCGTGGTGGTGGCGGCCGTGATGGACTGGCCGCTGCCGGAGTCGCGGCGCGGGCGCTGGTCCACGCCGGGGGGCAGGGCGGGCGACAGTGGTTGGTTGGACATGTTGTTGGTTTGTAGAATTAAAGTAAAGGAGAGAGTGAGAGAGAAAAAAAAAGTCAGCGCCCTTCTCAGGGCGTGCGCTCTCAAGGCATGGCCCGTTGGCGTTGCAGTGTCGTTGCAAGGCAGGCACACCGATACGTGGCGATGGGTCGGGTGTGGTGGTGGTCAGTATTATATGTAGTGGTGATGGTAATTATCGTGAAAGATGATATCGTCAAAGATGGATGGATGCCTCTCAAAAAGGAAATGCCGCTGCTCGTGGCAGGTCACGTTTTTACAATTAAGCAGTTGGGGTGTATGTGGAAAGAGCAGTCGTCGCCGCGCCTTCCTCGGACGCGGGGTGTTGGTAGGGAAGGAAAGCTCCAGTGGGCGTTGGACATGGGGGACGCTAATAGTCGTAGTCGAGTGACTTATAGTGGAGTACGAGTACTCGCAGCACGTGAAATGGTGTTGGCGTGACGCGGTAACGCGTCGAGTGGGTTTTTTAAAAGTACGGAGTACTTACTCGTACATCGAAATCGGCGATGCTCTTACGACGATACCTTTGATTTCCACCACCGCTGGCGCAGTCGGATCGGGTGCGCTTCTGTGGGTATCTCATCGCCGTCTCCGGCGTCAGGCGCCAGCGCGACAAAAAGTCACGACAAAAAAAAAGTCACGACGGTACAACAAGTCACAATAGATCGTGACAGATACAACCACAATAGCTTCCACCACCACCACCACCACCACCAAGAATGTCGACAACCCTCACGCACACGCCCCGGCCGCCGCCCATCACCAAAAAGGGCTTCCTCGCAAGGCGCACCGTCACCATCCCCCGCGACCAGGCCGCCCTGCTCGAGACCGACGCCGCCTGGTTTGAGAATATTGTTTCTGGCGGCAGCGGCAGCGATGGCGATGGCGATGGCGATGGCGATGGCGATGGCGATGGCGATGGCAACAAGGTGGCCCGCGCGGTGTTCAAGCTCGTGCCGGCCAGTGTGCGGGCGCAGCTGCAGGGGCCGGCGGTGGCTGGCGACAATGATGACGGCGACGGCAACAATAACAACGCCGTCGACGGCAACAACAACGACAGCAATGAGAACAACGACGACGTCCAGCCTGACCAGGCCCCTGCCGCCGAGGTTGCATCCTCGCTGCCATCACTGACGGTGCCCGTGTCGCCGCCCACGAGGAGGACGCCGCCGGCATCGGCACCAGTGGTGACGGCGGCGGCGGCGGCGTCGTGCGGCAGCGTGTCCCTGTCCAATCCACAGCCACAATCACAGCCCACACCTCAGCGACAGCCCACGCCGCAGCCAGCCCAGCCAGCCCAGCCAGCCCAAACAGCCC
This sequence comes from Ophiostoma ips, assembly GCA_019925475.1. Taxonomy (NCBI): domain Eukaryota; kingdom Fungi; phylum Ascomycota; class Sordariomycetes; order Ophiostomatales; family Ophiostomataceae; genus Ophiostoma; species Ophiostoma ips. The sequence continues at coordinate 24,464 of JADHKN010000103.1, forward strand.
AGCCAGCCCAGCGACAAGACTCCGAGGTGCCGGCCACGCCAGAGGTCCTCCTCGGCCGAACGCGCGAGGTCCATGACGTGCCAATGTATTCGCCTTCGTGGGCGGAAGATCAAGACGAAGACGAAGACGAAGATGAAGAAAATGAAAACGAAAAAGACGACGAAGCAGACGACGAGGCAGACGAGGAACCTCCTGACAACGTCGACCAACAGCACATTGCGCCCGAGACCCCTTACGCCACCCGCGGCCAGTCTCCTAACCTGGGATCCAGTCCGCCGGACGAGGAGGAGGAGGAGGAGGAGGAGGAGGACGACGACGACGACGACGACGACGGGCTGGACGTCGAACCCGTGCAGGCTCTCGTGGCGAGGACCAGCCCGCCGGTTCAGCACACTGTGCATGCAGCGGTGCCATCTGAGCCGCCGCCGCCACCACCACCGCCACCACCCCACAGCCCAACGCCCATTCGTCCAGCGCCGGCGCAGACCCAGTCGAGCCCGATGCAAACGGGTGACGTTCTACAGCCTGCCTCTGGTCCACAGATGACAGCATCAGCAGCAACAGCAGCAACAGCAACAGCACCCCCCAGGCGCAGACTTATGAAGCCCGCCGTGTTCCCCAACTTGTCCGACGCCAAGCCGGCCAGGAGGGCATCGGCCTGCGTCGGCACCTCGGAACGCGCCGAACGCGCCGAACGCGCCGAACGTGCCGAGCTCGTGTCGCGCCAGCGCACGTCTCTCTCGGGCCTCTACGTTGCCGCAGCGGCCGTCGAGGCCGGCCAGACGGACGACGCGCCCACGCCCACGCCCACGCCCAGCAACAGGAGAAACAGCATGATGAACGGCTCGCCCCCCCGCCGCACCTGGATGCTACCCTTTGACACGTTCACCGCCGCGTACCCCGACTACACCGGCAGCCTCGACGACTTCTTGCGCGCCTGCTACTGCTTGCAGGGCATCGCCAAGGCCCGCCAGCTGGCCAGCTACCAGTTTGACGACGTCGTCCGCAGCTTCGCCGACTTTATCGACTACGTCCAGGGCGTTGCCACTACGGCCGCCGCCTCCTCCACGCCGCTTAACCTGCTGCAGTGGTACTGCGGCCACGCCGACACGCTGCTGTACACCAAGCACGTCGTCACGCGCGACAATGTCGATGCCATTCTGCGCGCGTACCCGGACAAGGTGCAGTCGATCCAGCGGCACCTGGCCGTCTCGGCGGCCGAAGAAGCAGCAACAGCAGCTGCTGCCACTTCCAAGGCAGCACAGAACAAGGCAGCACAGAACAAGCCATCACTGTCCAATGCCGAGCCTGCTGCAGACACAAGACAGCCAACACAGAACGACCACCACCCCAGCCCGGCGCAGCGGTTTCCCACCGGCCACGCCTCTGGCGACACCGGCCACGATCAGGACGAATCCATGCCGTCCAACTCCCTGCTCAACCTGTCCATCCTGGGCAGCAGCGGCGACACCAGCGCATGGCGCCATGGCCAGCCGAGCAGCCCGCCGCCGCGCCCGAGCCCCCTTTTTACGACCACCCAGGACTCGACTAGTCAGGGCCGGAGCCACGACAGCGCCACCGTCGTTGCGCGGCCCGACTCGCTGATCCAGTCGTCGGCTCTGTCCTTTGATGACGCCACAGACAGCAACAACAACCCCCTCGCACTGCCCAGCTCGCCCATCATTGCCACGTCCGCGCTGCCCGCCGGCATGGACCGCATCACGTATATGCTGCAGTCGCCCAGGAACGGAAACACCAGCAGCATCCCGTGCTCCGCGCGCCCGCACATCCCGTCCCAGGAGGTGGATGTGGCAGCCGACCCGCTGCCTGTTTTTTTGTGCTGGTCCTCAGACGATGATGACGACAACCACCACCACCATGCCGTGGCCGAGACGCCCGCGCCGGCACATACGCGGTCGACGCGGCTGGCCAAGACGATGGTGGCGGCGGAGGTGACGGCAGCTAGGGCAGAGGTGTCGACGCCACCGGCCAAGGCAACAGTGTCGACACCGGCCAAGGCAGCAGTTTCAACGCCCATCAGCCGGAAACGACCACACGAGGACACCGCCACCCCCGCCGACAAAAATCAACTGCCTGGCTCGGCAACCAACCCCATCGTGGCCGACGACCAGCCCTCACCACCGCCGGACCGTGGCTGTGTGACGGTCATCCACGACGACAACGACGACAACGACGACAACGACAACGACGTCAACACGCCGGACGTGTCGGTTCTCAGCGTGCAGTCGGCCCCGGCCGGCACCGCCGCCGGCACCGCCGCCAGCCACCCGCCCAAGAAGCGGCGCAAGCAGACCAAAGGCGCAGGCAAAGGCACAGGGAGCGGCAAGAAGCAGCTCTCGCGGGCGGCGCTGCAGCAGTTTTTCAGCAAAAAGGCCCAAGAGCTGGGTGTTGGCAAGAAGCCATGGATGGAGTGAGGCTGGGTTATGGCGTTGGGTTGGTCACGGGTTCATGGGTATACCGGATTAATGCAATTAAATAAACAAAGGTATCTCGTATCGTACATTCTTTTCTTTTCTTTTTCCTTTTTAATGCCGCCCACAGCCAACCGCATCCGCCGTCGTCGTCTTCTGGGCCGCCTCCTTGGCCGCCTCCTCCTCCGGCGTCAGCGTGCGCAGCTGCAGCGCGTGGATGCCGCCCGCGCGCTTCATCTCCGCGTCCAGCAGCGCATACACCATGCGGTGCCGCGCCGGCTGCCGCTTGTCCCGGAAGGCGGCGGCCGTGATCACCAGCCGGAAGTGCGTCTCCTTGGACTGCACGCCCGCCATGGCCTCGTGGTGCGCGTGCATGTGCGAGTCGTTGAAGATGTCGAGGCGCGTCGGGTTGAGGGCGGCAAGCTGGGGGTTAGCTGTAGTTTAGACGAAAGAGAGAGAAAAACCTACCCGCTGGCGGATGGCATCTTCAATGGGCGTTGCGCTGGACATGGTGGCCAGAGAACGGATGCCGAGACGGCGGGGCAGCAGACGGAGCATGTGTGTGTGAAGTGCGCGGTGTGGGTAGACGACGGGCAGTTGTCGTTTCGTTGTCGTTTAAACGTCTTCCGTGCTCGATGCAGTTCGTGATCGTATGAGGTCAATGTCAATTATTACTAAGCATCTATGATTGGCTGGTTGCGTGATTACTAATCTTTCACTTTCACTTTACTCCGTACTCCGTACGTACACTTCCATTGATTCCTTTCCTCTTCGAGCAAGCACAGCTGCAGGACTGATGACGGAACACCCCCACCCCGCCGTTGCAGCTGAGCCCAATCACAGCCGCCAATGCCCGCTTCCGATTTCCCTGTAAGCTCTTTTGCCCGCCGCACCCCGGACCTCGAGACCGTACCTGCCCTCCTCCCAACAGAATTCGTCCCCCCCCCCCCCCCCCCACCCGCCCGTCTGTCGGTTGTTCCTTCTGCAGGCGCATGTACTAGTCGTCCGTGACGCCATCGTGCCTTCCGCCATCCCACCAACGCCTGCCTGCCACTAACTGCGGCATAGCTTCCTTCCCTTCTTTTTGCGCCTGTCACCCCTCTCGCTCGGCCTGGAGCGCGCCTTCCCGCCCGGACATCCTGTTGGTGTCCTCCGGACGGCCCCGCCTCCTATCTTGCACACTAACACTGTTCCTTGGCATTTGCTTCTTATCTCTTCTATTCCTTTTTTCTTTTTCTTTTTCTTTTTTCCCTTTTCCCCTTTTTTCCCCCTCCGTTCTCGCAACCAACTTGTACATATGCCGCCTTCCATCAGTCGACGGCTCGGCCACTCGTTTGCATATCTGCCCTGCTCTTCGCCAGCATCGCCGTCCATAGCAGCATCGCCGTCTCTGCGCCGGTTAATGTTAGCTGCACGTGACCCGTCTTTACGCCGACGACCTTCTTACTACGCACACCTCCCGTTCTCCTCCTCCCGCTCCTACACCAACATGGCCCCCGCCGCCCTCCCCCGGCTGCCCGTCTTCGAGGCCATTGCCCGGCACGACCCCGCGTCCACCGTCGCCGTCCACTCGCTCTCCGGTCGCCGATTCCGCTATGGCGAGCTGCTCGGCGACGTGCGCAAGGCCCGCGACCGGCTGCTCGAGGCGGCCGGTACAGATTTAAATGGCGAGCGCGTCTGCTACATGGTGGAGAACAGCTACGACTACATTGTCACGCTGCTGGCCATCCTGGCGGCGCGCGCCATTGCGGTGCCGCTGTCGCCGGCCTTTCCCTTGCCCGAGCTGCAGTACATTGTCGACCACAGCGAGGCGCGGCTCGTCGTGGCGTCGGCCAAGTTCCGCGCCAAGGCCGACGAGCTGCTGGCGTCGCCGCTGGCCAAGCCGCCGACGCTGGTGGAGTTGCCGAAGCACGTCGGTGGTGGCGGCAGCCCGCACGAGACAGTAGAACTGGAGCCGCAAGCCGACGCCGGCAAGGCGGGCATGATGCTGTACACCTCGGGGACCACCAACCGGCCGGTGCGTGTTCTAATGTGTTGAAAATAATAAGAAGATAAGAAAGAGCTAACAACAGCAGAAAGGCGTGTCCATACCAGAACGCGTCATGACGGCGCAGGCCAAGTCGCTGCAGCAGGCGTGGGAGTACGCGCCGTCGGACCACCTGCTGCACGTGCTGCCGCTGCACCACATCCACGGCACCATCAACGCCATCTACACGCCGCTGTTTGCCGGCAGCTCCGTCGAATTCATGTTTCCCTTTAATGCCGACAACGTGTGGAAGCGCTTTGCCGCGCCCTTTTTGCCGGCGGCTGCAAACGAAACGCCCCAGAAAGAAAAAATCACCTTCTTCACCGTCGTGCCCACCGTCTACAGCCGCCTGCTCGCCACGCACAAGGCCCTGAGCCCCGACATGCAGGCCGCCACGCGCACGGCCGTGTCGCCGGCCAACCTGCGGCTCAGCATCTCCGGCTCGGCCGCGCTGCCCACGCCCGTCAAGCAGGCCTGGGCCGACCTGTCGCACGGCAACGTGCTGCTGGAGCGCTTCGGCATGACCGAGGTCGGCATGGCGCTGTCGTGCGGCCTGGACGTCGCCCACCGCGTCGACGGCAGCGTCGGCTGGCCGCTGCCGTCGGTCGAGGCGCGCCTCGTCGAGCTCGACACGGAGGGCACAGTCATTGCCCACGGCCACGAGGTCGACCCGGCCACCGGCCGCGAGCGCGCCGGCGAGATCCAGCTGCGCGGGCCCACCATCTTTGCTGAGTACTGGCGCAACGCGGCGGCCACGGCGAGCGAGTTTGCGGCGGCCGCGGCCGACGACGCCAACCAGGCGCCCTGGTTCAAGACGGGCGACGTGGCCGTGCGCCGGCCCGTCGACGGCGTGGGCCCGTCGGCGCGCGCATCGCAGCAGGGGTGGACGGGTGACTGGCTCATGTACTTTATCCTGGGCCGCAAGAGCGCCGACATCATCAAGTCGGGCGGCGAGAAGGTGTCGGCGCTGGAGGTCGAGCGCGAGCTGCTGTCGCTGCCCATGGTGGCGGAGGCGGCCGTGGTGGCGGTGCCGTCGGGCCGCTGGGGGCAAAAGGTGGGCGCCGTGGTGGTGCTGGCGCCGGCATCGGCATCGGCATCGGCATCGGCATCGGCATCGGCATCGGCATCGGCATCGGCATCGGCATCGGCGCCGGCCAAGTGGACGGCCATGGACATGCGGCGCGCTCTCAAGGGCCGGCTGGCCAACTACAAGATCCCGCAGCTGCTGCGCGTAGTCGACAGCATCCCGCGCAACGCCATGGGCAAGATCAACAAGAAGCAGCTGGTGGCGGCGGTGTTTGAGGACGACTTTAGCGGGGACGAGGCTGGAAAATAATGATTGCTGTCTAGGTTCCAAGACTCTTTCAACCATTTTAACCATTTCAACCAAATGGATTCAGCAATGGTTGTTCTCTGCATGTAGATAAAAAGAAAAACGCAATACTTTTCAAAGACACCAAGCAGCCGACGCGGCCGTTGAAAGACATGGTAACAGATAGACAAAGACAAAGACATATAACAGTGACGGAGAAAAGATAAAGCACAGCATAACAATGGCGCCCGGTAACATAAAAAATCAAATGGGCGATAGACGGAGGACGAAGGACGGAAGACGGAGGACGGAAGACGGAGACGGAGAACGGAGGACGGAAAACAAAAGACAAGACAGGCACAACAAAGCCTACACAACCATCTTCGCCTTGGCCCTTGTGCTGCCGCTGTGTTGTGCGTCCGTGTGCCCCGAAAACTCCAGCTGCTCCGATGCCGGCAGCTTCAGCACCTCCTTGAACCGACGGCCAATACCCATCAGGATCTCGCGGGCCTTCTCGGGCGACCGGCCCTTGCCGCCGGCCGTGTCGCCGTCGCCGCGGCCTGGAATCGACTTGCCTATGGTGCGGGTCCAGACGCCGACGCGGTAAAAGGCCTTGCGCACGTTGACCACGACGCCCATGACCTCGCCGTCGTCCTCGTTCTCCAGCGTCTCGCCAATGGCCGCCAGCAGCGTGTGCAGCCACAGGTCGTCAATGTCGATGTTGCGCTTCTCGCGGAACTGGTACGACCACTTGCCGCCGTGCTTGTTCTGCGCGTCCTCCCACTCGGGGCGCACGCCGGCCTTGAACAGGTGGTAGTCGGATTTGAGCGCCAGTTCCGACACGGGGGCGATGTTGTTCTGGGGGGTTAGTGGGGGATTAAAAAAAAAGAAAGGAAAAAAAAGGGAAAGCCAAACGTACGTAGATGCCCCAAAACTCCTCGACAGAGTTGAACGTAATGACCTCCTTGAGCAGGTCGTTCCAGTTGTCGCCCTGATAAGAGTCGATCGTTAGCATGCGGTCACATAACAAAAGTGCTGTCGAACCATCAAATACAAACCTTTCCACTGGCGGGCTTGGTGAACCACAGAGTCCATGTGTGCATCAGCGGGTGCTTGACAGTAAAGTTATCCTTGTCGTGGAACACGGTAATCTCGGCGTTCTTGTCGGCGGTGGACGACTCGTGAGTCTTGGAGCCATCGGGCGAGATGGGGATCGTGGTGAGGTCGACTTGTGCAGACGCCATGATGATGGAGGGGGGGGTGATGGGATGAGGTGAGGTTGAAAAAAAAAATCGAAAAGGGTCAAACGGCGGACTGTCGATTCTTGCGGCGCGTGCGATGATGGGATCACAACGAGGTGCTGGATCGATGACGATGTCGAGGTGGGGTGTTGGAAGAGATGGAGGAGAAGAGGATGAGAGAGATGGGAGGAAAGGAGAGAGAGAGATGCCAGGAAAAGAAGAGAGAGAAGGAGAGACGGAGAGACGGAAGAAGAGCTGGAAGGAGAGACAAGCGATAGGTTGCTCGGAGTGACGATAACGGAAGGTCCTGCACACGGTACAGGAGCGGAAGGCGCGAGGGGTGGTAGGATTCGATGCCGATATTTTTGGCGTCCAGCGGGCAGTTGCGACGGATAAAGTTTTCGGCGGGGGGGGGAAGGAGCCAAAGCGAGGATAGCTAGCGTCTAATTTTGGGTCAAAAATTCTGGAGAATTATATAATCAGTCTGAACAGAAGCGAGGCGGAGGTGAGGCAGTAGTCGACTGGTTGCACCGGGCACGAGTCGATAGAAGCGGCGGCGATGAGTTGATCGATCTTGATGATACTCCGTAGGTGGTTTGAGGAAGAAGAAGGAAAGGAAAGACGGAACGAAGGAGGCAGAAAAGAAACAGAAAAACGAACGACAAAGAGGCGGGGGTGTTGCTGACTAAGCAAGACTGAAACGTGCTGTAACAGCACGTGGATGCACTGTGTAATATGCGTGTTTTACTGTGCATATGGTTATTTTTACTCTGTATGGAGTACTCCGCCCGACTTGTAGCCTGACAGCAAAGAGCCTCACCTTGATTGTTGCGTTGTGTGCTGATAGAAACTGAAGTTAATAAAAGAAAATAATGATATAATGATAAAATAGCTTGCAGTGTCAAGAATTCTGCCAGACAATATCTTATGAGTTATGGGATTAATACGATAAATAAATGTATTAGAAATAAAGAAAAATCAAAGTATGAGAAGAATACTGAAGTGAAAAAAGCATGAAATAAAACGTTGGAAAAAATCATGAAAAAATCATAATACTCAATTATTCAAGTCCAATAAGAAATCAGAGAGCAACAAGGCTGTGTCAATGTTGACCTTGCCTGTTGCGGACGAAGGATGCCTTTGTTGGCTCTCACTTTTGGTGATGCACGCACCATTCACGGGTGACAGGGAGATGGACAAAGGAAATGCCAGGATGCGACATTGCTGCTTTTGGACGGTGTATTGAAGGTGTCGCATACTATGGCGGCATTCTATTGGCGATATAAGGGCACACTGGCCGCCGTTTGAACAGCAGACAACTACCGCATTACCTTCATCACATCATCACATCATCGAGACCATGGCCGAGCACGCGGAACACGACCCCCTCAACCCCGACCCGGCACTCTACACAATACGGCGGCAGCTGACGCTGTCGAAGGAGCAGTCGGAGACCCTGGGGGTGTTTGAGCGCTGGTGGGACCCGCGCGAAGACGGCGAGGATGACGACGGCGGCCTCTGCAACAAAAAACCGACGCTTGCACTGCGCGACCTCGACGGCTACCGGCCGCTGCAGCTCGTCTTTGACCGGCCACCCGTGCCGCCGGGCCGCGACCTGACCGACGACTGGTACGAGCAGCTGCTGGCCGCGTTGGACGTGCTCGTGACCAAGTTTGGGACAGGGTTTTTTGGAGAGGTGGCGGATGGAGGCGAAGACTCGACGAGCCCCTGGGCCGACGACGCCTTGCCGTTGTCGTTCTTGCTCTACTGTAGCGACATCGCCTGCTCTGGCGGCGGCAGCGGCTGGGACGCGCTGCTGCTCGACCCCGTCCAGCGCGCCGCCCTCGTGCGCGGCGTGCTGGCCAGGCTGCTCGACGAGCACGTCCTGTCGGCGCTGCTCTTTGGCGGCACGGCCGACCAGGTGGCTGTGCTGGCGCGCTGGGACCGCACGACGCTGGGTGGGGATGGGTTTGCCCGCAAGCTCAAGCGCTGCGAAGAGATTGAGCGCTTCTTTCGTGGTGACGGCGGCACGCTGACCGCCCGCTTCTGGGCCGACGTCGACACCTACACGGCCCAGGCCGCGCAGATGCTGCTGCCGGTGCTCAACCTGCAGCGGCGCTTACTACTAAATAATCCTTTTTCCGAGAAGACAAAAACCCCCGGCATCCGCGCGTTCTACCAGCAGCTGCACGACATTGTCGCCCTCGCCGGCTATGCGTCCCTGGCCATGGCGCGGTCCGTCAGCATCTTTGAGGTGTGCTTCCCCGAGCCGGGCCAGCTCTGGGACGTCGACCAGGTTTGCGACGACGACGACGGCAACTCTGTGTACGATGCCAAGGCACGCACCGCCGATGCCGACCATGCGCCCCTGCGCGCCGACCGGGTCAAGATCGTCGCGTGGCCGCGCATCACGCGCTACAAGCCCAGATGGAACCACGCCCGCGACACCGTCAAGGCGGCCACGCGCACCGTCCTGCACAAGAGCAAGAACGTCTACTACCGCGGTCTGGTCGGCGATGCCGCCGGCGGGGTGCCCGCGCTGGAGCTGCACGAGCACGTAGAGCAGGTCCGCCGGGCCGCTCATCTGCGTCGCACCATGCGGTTCAGCGCACGGTGTGCTGCGTTGGCACTTTTTCTGTGTCTGCTGTATCTGCTGCTGACCGGACATGCCGGGCTGGTGCTGCTGCGTGTGAGCGCCGTTTCAGCTTCAGCATCCCAGGCAGCGGTGGAGGCGGCACGCGCGGCCCTCGACCATGCAGGGCGTCTTGCGGGGCTGGTCGTCAAGCACGTCGTCGAGCACGTCGTCGAGCCCTCGCTGGCAAAGCTTCCCCCACGCGCCGTCGTTGTCGGTGCGATGCGGCGCAGTGCTTGAGTGCGGGGGGGGATAGTAAGGGGAAGGGAGAATAGAGGGGGAAAGGGGCAAAGCCGACAGCCAAAGAAACGGTGAGGGCTGTCGTTTTGCAAATGTTTTGTCATGGTCTCTGGATACTCCGTAGATGGAACACAGATGGAATACAGATGGAAACAGAGCTGTGGCCGATGTGTAATCATTGTGACGTAAGCAAGCGCGGTGATTCCAAATCGGTCTCCTCCCGGCGCATGGGCTCCAAGAATAGGCGGGCGCCCGTCTGCGCTGCCTACACCGCATACCGCATGGCCCCCGTGCGGAAGGGGCGATGGAGTCCTGCTGGATTACGTGACAGACTGATTACACATGAGCTCTTTCCCGGCAGGAGAGGGCAAGAGGCAGGAGCGCGAGAAGGCAAGAGCGCGGCTCGGCCGATTATGTCATTGGAGCTGTCGAGCGTTTGGGGAAGGTAGGCCCCACTATGGCGACATCATAGGTATAAGTTGAGTCCCATCCCACCTGCTTCCGTTTCTCTCTTCATCTTCATCCTCACTTCTCAGCTACACTTCTATTACACTGTATACCAATCACTTCCATATATCCTCCCACCCCCCCAAAATGGCTCTTGCTCCCAAGTTCGCGGCTCACCGCCTCACCTTTGGCGCCGCCGCCGCCGCCTCGGCCCAGCCCCTCCACACGCTCGAGATCTTCCTCGACTACGTCTGCCCCTACTCGGCCAAGTTCTACAACACCTTTTACACCGGCGTCGTGCCCAAGCTCAACAGCTCGCCGCTCGGCGCCAAGCTGCAGGTCGTCTTCCGCCACCAGGTCCAGCCCTGGCACCCCAGCTCCACCCTCGTCCACGAGGCCGGCCTCGCCGTCCAGCGCGCCGCCGCCGCCGCCGGCACGCCCGAGCTGTTCTGGCGCTTCAGCGCCGCCCTCTTCCAGGACCAGAAGGCCTACATGGACACCAACGTCGTCAACGAGGGCCGCAACGCCACCTACAAGCGCCTCGCCGCGCTGGCCGAGCAGGCGTCCGAGGGCCAGCTCAAGGCCGACGACATCTACAAGGAGCTGGCGATCCCGACCACGCCCGCCGCCGACGGCTCCGTCAACGTCGGCAACGCCATCACCAACGACCTCAAGCTCTGCATCCGCGCCGGCCGCCTCGTCGGCGTGCACGTCAGCCCCACGGTGCTGTTTGACGGGCTTGTCAACAACGACTTTTCGTCGTCGTGGACCCCGGAGCAGTGGATCGAGTACCTGGAGAAGGTGCTTGTCTAGGGGGTTATTTATAGTATAGTGAATTGACATGAATATTATGATATACTTGCACGTCATTGTGTGAAATAAAAACAAAACGGTTTACTCTTAATTAAAAAAAAAAGAAAAAACTAACAAACTAACAAGATAAGTTCCAAAAAAAAAAATCCAAGATGGCTTAAAAAAAGAATGTATCCAAGACAACCCCACCAACCCTTAGATCACCACATGCTTGGAACAATTCTAGCCCACATGCCCCCCCCCCATGCTCTGAAATTGACTGCGCCGCAGTCGCCGCCGTTGCTGCCGCGCCTCGTCAAACATTTGCCGGTGCGGCGTGCGCCGGTACCAGTGGCCGGCCGTCGACAGCTGGCGCACGAGGCCGTAGTGCGTGTAGGCCGCGGCCAGCGCCGAGCCGAGGTCGGCCGACGTCATTGAGCGCGTCTCCATCGCCATGGTGCGCCGCAGCGCCGCGGCGGCCGCGGGGCGCCGCTCGGTGACGGCGCCGGCGGCGAACTCGCGCGACAGCGCCGCCTCCCACGCGGCGACGATGCGCGGCGTCAGCACGCGGGGGGTCTTCTCCTCCTTTTCGTCCTCCTCCTGCCGCCAGTCCGCCTCCAGCAGCAGCATGGGCGGGTCCGTGGCGACGCGGAACATGGCCGTGAAGGCGCACGTGGCGCCGTGGATCTCCAGCTCGCGCAGCTGCGGCATGCGCGCGGCGGCGCGGCTCGCCAGCAGCAGCAGGTCGTGAAGGGGCTCCAGGTCGTCGTCGGAGCCGCCGCTGGCCAGCGTGGCCGACGTCAGCGTCAGCGTGCGCAGGTACGGCCAGCTGTAGTGGCTGTCTCCTCCCTGGAAAAAGTCCATGGCATCCGCCACATAGGCAATGGACACGTGCTGCAGGTCGACGGCCGCCTGGGCCGCGAGCGCGCCGAGCGCCGGGTCGGCGTCCTGGAACGTCTCGTCGCAGTACATGACCAGCGTGTTGACCGACGCCGGTCTCTTGACGTGGAGCATTTGTTTATAGTCTGGGGGGCGGATGTTAGCAGTTTGCTTCTTTTTTGTTAAAGAAAGGGAGAAAAAACTCACTAAACTCAGCGCGCGAGTGGCACTGGTCGATCTGGTCGCGGTACGCATAGGACCGCGACTGGCTCAGCCGGTAGATTGCGAGCTGCGTGCAGCTCGACAGGATCTGCTGCACGCGCGACGCCGTCAGCGCCTGCAGCACGTAGTGGTCGATCTGGCAGACCTTGACCACGCTGTTGCTGCGCAGCGGGCCCAGCAGCGCCCGCTCCAGCCCGCAGTCGCGGTTGTCCAGGTACGGCCAGGCCGCGCCCAGCACGTCCATGTCGCTGCTGCGCGCGGCCTTGTCCTGGAGCTTGAGCTGCAGGACGATGCCCGGGTGCGGGGGAGCAGCAGCGGCGTCGCCGCTGTCGGCATCGCTGGACATGTCGGCCAGCAGGTCGAGCAGCGTCCACAGCGGCCGCATGACAGCAGGGTGGTCCAGGACGCTGAATTGTTAGTTGACGGAATAATATATTAAGTTATCTGGAGCTGCAGCTGGACGTACCGCAAGTCAAATGGATAGAAGACCTTGCGGCTGGAAATGTCCATGGTGATGCGCCGGACGTAGTGGAAACTCTTCTTGTTGGCCGCAATATGCTGGCAAAAGTCGTCGGTCGTCTCCTCGTTTAGGTGCACCGAGATCATCTGGCGCGACTCGACAAAGTCGTTCCATGCCTTGCACGTGGCTCTGTACGAGAGCAGCTCGCGGTCGTGTTTGGTACCGTTATATAAACAGTCCAGGATCTGGTCCCGGATCTCCTGGGGGAGCTTTGACCACGACATTTTGGGCGACGACTGATGAGGTGATGTTCTCCTGGGGGAATTGTTGTTTCTGTTGAGTGTTGTGTAGTCTGGACTTATAGTCTGGACTGGTGGTGATATCTCTGTGTCTGCAGTGAAAACTGTAAAGGTTGCAATGCAAAAAGGTGTATCGAAAGAGCTATGATCCAAAATAATACAAGAGAAGAATTCAAACAGGCGGACCACGGATATTTATATGCTTTCCACCGCATGTGATGACGCTGCTTTCTATCTCGCCTCTTGGAGAACTCTTCATCTCTACAACAGACAAAAAGACTATTCAAAGAACTTTTGCAGTGGCAACGTCCAGCAGTCTGAACTGTGCCCGAACGCCCACTCAGCATCTTTTTTTCTTTGATATTTGACGACAAAGCACCACCGGGCAATCTCATAATGGCGTCGATGCATGTTGGTGATGTTGGATGTTAGTCGGGCACAATGATTGGTGGCCTTCTGAAAAGTGGAACCCAGCAGCTCTCAGTTATTATTTGTACGAGCACGTTTACGGAGCATTGTTTGAAAGAGTATCATTTGCCTTTGACAGTATTCCATTCAACTATTCAAAATAATTTTGCCAAAAATGGAAAAGAACAGACAAAAAAGGAAAGTTAAAAAAAAGGAGCTACCAAACCAGAACAAAAAGAAGCAAAAAATTGCGTCGGCCGGGAATCGAACCCGGGGCCTGTCGATGGCAACGACAGATTTTACCACTAAACCACCGACGCTGAGCGAGTGCTTGTGATGTAATTGGGGCACGAAATCATGTCCTTTGTTGTGGATATTTCTTAGCATGAAAAGTGTTTGAGTATTTTTGATGTACTTTTGTGTTTGACAGTATTTAGGTGTACTTTACAAAGCGTGCCCGACACACAAAGTGCGCCCGGGAGCCATTAAACAATCACGAGTGGCTTTCGGGCACGGGTGGAGGAGATGCGGGGCCGACCATTCGACGGAGTCCCGGCTTCTATCGGACCTATGGCCTGTGAAAGTGAGGCTACGCCCCTCCTGCTGTACGGAGTTCGGAGTACGGAGTACACGGTGATGAGTATCCATGTTATTGGCACGTGACCATAGACACCTGCAGAACATCACCTGCAGGGAGGCCCGTGCGCTCCGTGTGGTCAAATAGCCACCAGCGCGTCTGTAGACAATTCACACAATGCACACAACACAAACTTTACCACCTACATATCTGATCCTCTACTACCACCCACGAACATCTTCTTTTACCATCCCATCTCACCATAGCAGACACAAGCATGACGACGCGGGCCCCGACTACGGCCTCGACTGTGAGGAACCGAGCGGGTGCACTTCGTGTGGCCTGGCCCGGATGCATTAAGGCCAGAGCTCATCGCCACCGGGCGTTTTACCTTTCGCCGAGAGTACTAAGCCTCGTACCCGCCCGAGGTCCTGATCAAGCGTCCGTCTTACCTCAAGGCAAAGGGGGCGTTTGACGCCAAACAGCACAAGGAGGAGTAGTTCCCAGGCCTCCAGTCCAGATCAGTGTTCAAGGGCAAGAAGGCAGTCTATAGGCTCGCCGAGGACACCTACTACTGCCACCTTTTCGACCTAGAAGGTGCGGTACTCTCGAAAGAGTACCATTTTTCAACGCCAACACGTACCACATCCAAATGGCCTACGCAGAAATACCAACAACCAACCGGCATGACACCAACGCGCAAGCACCCCAGAGGGGGAATGTCTGACTCGTTGCTCTACTATGGAAGACATTACCAGCAGCCTCGGGGATGATGGGACATGACGGGATCTCCACCAACCAAATTACTCTTCACTTCACTACCTTCCTATCCCTTCCCAGGCCAATATATCGCTGTCCGTGAGTCGGGTGCCTGCTGTTCGCCTGCTTGCCCATGACCTGGCAACCTATGCGCCAGCGAGATCTAGTCCAAGAAGGCGCCGAGAAGCTGCAACAGCTGCAGTTGAAAGACCCCCTACCTTCAGATCCCTTCCCAGGCCAATCAATAATATGCAAGGTCTTGATTCGCTGTCCGAGGAAGAGTCGGCCGACTTCTTCCAAAGCCTCCCGAGCCAGCCTCGCCTACTGGCCCGCACCGGCCCCAACGCATCGCCATACCGCCCGATGCGTCGTGCCCTCACGCCCGTTGCGGACAGTGACACGATTAGGAGATGGACTCGCTCTCTGCGTCAGTCTCTCATCAATAAGCTGTCCCGCGACGTTCCTCCCCTCTCCTGGACAGCATTTCTTCCTCTGCGGGTTGTATCCAGGCCCTACTGGTCGGACGAGCGGTCAAACAGCAACAATTACCTTTTCATCTGCGTCGCACCCGACACGACTGGATGGGAACAGGCGGCTCGCGCTGCCCGCGATTGCCGAGCCATCCTCCGTGAGCACGGAGTCACAGATATGGAGGTTCTTGTTGCCGAGCTTGAGCTAGTCTCAGCGGCCGCAGGGCCACGTCCCAGTCCTGGTCCAGGTCAAGGTGAGGCCAAGCCAGCGCCAGAGCCAGCGCCAGATTGTACGCCTGCGCCTGCGCCGGTTCCTACTGACTCCGAAGCGAGCGCGTCCCAACCTGTGGAACTGCAAGACGTCTTTGACCGTCGCTTTTTCAGTCCGGACATGTCCATGGACAGAGTCGCCTTGTCCGCCGTCAACGAGGCCCTGCTCCCCTTCCTTCCGCTCCCAGGGCAGAACATTCAGGTATCAGCAGATGCCAGTAGTGACCCGGCCAGAGACCATCTCCTCCCATCGGGTAGCCTCGCTGGTTTCCTACGGCTCGAAGACGCCAGTGGCCGTCTCTCCGACACGATCTACGCGCTAACGTCTCGCCACGTCGTCGTTCAAGACTTGTACGACCACCAGACCGACATCGACATCCACAGCACCTCTGGCTCGAACCAGGATAATATCGAGATTTGCACTGGCGCCGCGGCTGCGATCGACCGACAGCGCGTCCGGCTCCGTGCTGCCCAAGGTGGTCTTGCCGATTGGATCCACTATGTGAAGACGAGAATGTTTGAGAACGTGCCCCAAGACGGCAAGTCTCCCACCGCGTTGACGGGGCACATGGCTGCCTTCCTAGAGCTGATGGAGGAGTGTCACAGCAGCTACATCGGCAAGGTTTCGGAGGGGCTGGCTGCCCTGAGCTTGCGCGACGAGTCATCCATCAGAACACGACAGGTCGGGCATGTGGCATGTTCAGCTGGCCATGGCATCGACACGGAGGGGGCTTGGCGAGACTGGGCCCTCGTAGCTCTAGCGCTGCCATCGACCGAGCATCGAGCACAGCCGGGCTTCTTCTTCACAAACAAGGTCTACATTGGCCACTGGATCCAGCGTGTCAGAGCCCGAGTCAGACAAATGCAGCCGTCGTCCGCCGGAAGAAGGCTTACGCTTACTATGAATGGCATACCCGATGCCTTGGACAAGGCAGACTTTCTCAACGTCCGGGCACCGCATCCACCCATGTTGATGCAGCAGAGAAGCACATACGTTGCTCGGCCAGTTATTAAGCGAGGCCCCGTCACAGGGCTCACGGTTGGGCTCGTCAGTCCTATCGAGGCCGTCGTCCGCAGACCCTTGCCTGGTGTTGACGTCGTGGCCGTGGCCTGGGCCTGGCCCGTGCTGAGTTTCGTCGAGAACCCGGATTATGACTTGCAAACCAACGTCTTCTCCGCGCCTGGCGATGTCGGGTCGCTCGTCTTTGACACGGACGGTGTTGCCGTTGGGATGGTGGATGCCGGGTTGGGTGCCAACGAGATGCCAAGGCGGTGTACCATGGACATTACTCTGGTGACCCCGATCAATGCCGTTTTCGCAAGCATAAAGCAAGTCACTGGACAGACGCCACGCATGGTGTAAAGACACGGTTGGTACTGCTACCTGTCTGTCGCTGCTGTCGGTGCTGTCGGACCCTCGCTTGAGGCTCGAAGAGATGAAGTTGGCAAGTACCCGAGACGTCTGTTGAACACTCGGAATTCCCTTGCTCAGAGCAACCCCAACAATGCCCAGTCATGACTACCCATTACTCGTGCCACGTCCCATTTATCTTAGTCACGCAGAAGAGCTCCTCCATAAGAGGTGCTCATCAGCCTAACAGCCATATATTCACTCGCGTTGCCTTTTCTCGTTCATTGCTTTTAGAGACCGCGGCAACGCCTTCATCAGCTTCCGCACCGCCGTTACGCCGTCTCTTCGTGCGTAACCAGGGGGGGGGGGGGGATGATCGGGAGAGGCGCGTGGTAGTCCGGCAGTTTGATGTACTTGAATATACTTTTTTTTCTTTTGGTTTCTTTTTTTCACTATCATTTATTGTTCAGGTCAGAAATATGGCGCGTGGGAGGCGAAGAGAAGCAATAAGGACGACTAGGTCTAGGAGAAGCAGCAGAAGACGAGAATAAAAAAGTAGCATGGCCATTTGAAGAGAGCAAGACGGCGGCGACGATGAAGCTTTAATATACGCGAGCACCGACTACTTATGACGGAGCTATTTGCATCTGGCAGTAATATACTCAAGACCGAAGCCTGCATATCACGTGCAACAACAGCGTCGGTGGTTTAGTGGTAAAATCTGTCGTTGCCATCGACAGGCCCCGGGTTCGATTCCCGGCCGACGCATGTTTTTTTGCCGGGCCGGCGCCCACATCGGCTTGATTTTTTTCACTAAAATTCAGGCCGGATCCGGCAGTCATAGAGCAGAGACCGAAGGCTCCATATCACGTGCAGCAACCGCGTCGGTGGTTTAGTGGTAAAATCTGTCGTTGCCATCGACAGGCCCCGGGTTCGATTCCCGGCCGACGCATAATTTTTGCTGGGCTAGCGAATAATAGTCTTTCTGTTCCTTTTTTTTTTTTTCGTTTCGTTTTTCACCCAAACTCACACTCCTTAGTATTGCGGCCTGTCTTTTTTTTAGTTGATTTCTTTCACTTGAAACAAATATTATTCTTTATACCGCAAATCGACGGGCAGCCCTATCTATTTTATCGTACAAGGTCACTCCGTCAACTTTGATACTGAAAGCGAGAAGCACGGGGCGGACTCCTTTTGACCATCCTTGAAGAGCCGTGACTCGTCAAATGTGGCGTCGCGCAGCAGGGAAACCTTCCCAGTCTCGGGCCTCCAAATGCGGTAGACATTGGAACTGTTGTAACCCACGAGAAATCTAATGTAAGTCTGGGGTTCTAGCTTAGCAAGCTTCTTTTCTTTAGGAGGCTCTCTACCTAACCAACCACACCACCATTTAAACACCAGCCTGTCTGTAGCACAGTGTGATAACATAAACCGAAACACGCACTACTGCGTCCTCGTCGTTCTGGTAGACAATGCCTGGACGTCAGTGCACTCTCGGTGCTGTCCTCTGGCCCGAGTGATTTGATGTCGCCGACGTCGTCCAAAGCCCACCCTCGGATTGGCTCCTCTGGTTCCGAATCACCCTCTATCACTACGGCCTTTTTGAAGCATGGCGGCGCGGTCGGCGCTCCACGTCTGAACTGTGTGTAGCTGTATTCGTTGCGCTGACCAAGATGCCTGTACAGGAACGATCCGAGTTCTCCGCCCACTCAGGTGTCGAACGCCACTGTGGCCGCATTGGCGGTGATCTTCTCGGCAGGTTTGCGCTCGTAGACCCAGCCGTCGCAGAGTTCTTCCAGCTTCTCTTTGACCGCGTCCTTGAGCTCCTCTGTGGTCCCGACGTATCCGCGCGGCAGGCAGTTTGGTAGCAAAGCCCCGTTCGCCCCCTTCACTTCGCTGGCGTCATAGGGGCTAGTCGGGGAGGGGGGGTAACGCACAGGGGCGAGGTCCCGGTGGCCGAGCTCCATCCTGATCCAGCCAACCCAGTACATGCGCACCTGAAAGAAGAAGAACTTTCTTGATTAAGGGAGGAATCGTTAACACGATCTCCGGAAAGAACTACTCGTAGACTAAGAGCTATCATGCTGACTCAGCAGCATGACTAATCCTCGGAAGCAGCGCTTCCGACAGCACCCAGGCCAGCTTCGCCTCAGGCGTGATCGGAGGTCTAATGATAGGCAAGTTGTCCAAGTGTTGAGCCGCAGTTCGTTGAGCAACTGAGAGGGATGTAGTTCGTTTTCGTCAAGGACGGGAAAAAGGCGAAGCGAGAACCCCATCACAATGCCGACCTGGATCTTGAGAGCGGTGTCGGGCGGGTTCCAGCGGACATGGGTACCGTGGCCGGAGCCGCCATCGTCGTTCTTGTCTCGGTCGGTCGGACGCAGGTTGAGATACAGGCCGTAGACCGGCACGTTATACAGCATGGGTAAATGCTGCTTGGCGCGGAAAAGATCGCTCTTGGCTATCTGGACGACCGACGATGTGATATGGTCTGGGACCAGGCGCTTCTTGACCTGGACAAGAAGCGCCGACATTTGTTTCGTCGTCTTGTTCCAGCTAGGTACAAGCAGATCTGCACTCGGGCAGTTCTTTTCCAAGAACCAGCCCTGGCCCATGACAAAGGCCGTCTGCAGCAACGACGGGCTGAGGCGGTCACGGACGCAGAGGCGCGAGTAGTGCGTGAGATGGGCGTCATCGTGAAGTGTTGGGTCGAATAACTTCGCTTCGGCAAGTTCGAGTACCTTGTCGGACGCGGCACACACGTCGTAGCACTGGCTGATCAAGACACCATGCATAGCGCCTCAGAGAGACAGGCCCGCCGCAAAAGTGGACGTATTGCCACAGTGCGGCGACCACGTCAAGGTCGACCTGGATCGTCGCACAGGGCGAGTCTGCCTGCCGGGTTGAGATGCCCGACGGCCCGACCAAGGCCGCATAGGGCAAGTGGTACGCCGCCGGCTGTCTGTCTCCGTAGTGGTGCTCGTAGGCAGACGGCGTCTTCAGCAGTGTCTGGCTGGGTGGTCCTCCGACGCCGAGAAGCTCCTTGTTCTCGAATGCCGTCGCCGGCACGCTGCGGCTGCGTAGGATGGGTGGCACCTCGCCCGACTCTGCCGGCCAGTGCTCGCTGAGCACACGTACAAGTGTCGTGAGGTTGCGTGCAATTTGCTTTTGTCATAAAGCTGAAACATTGTTGTCACTGAGGGGAGGGCACGCAGCATTGCACCATACACGGACAGAGCCTCGTTGCGTGCAGCTGTCGGCATTCTCTCGGCCCGCCACTGACGAGACCACGCGTGCCACAAAAAGTACGCCAGCGGGCGCAGGGCGGGCTCGATCTATCAACGGTCAGCTGAAGCTCACTCTCGCACAATCATCGGCGACACTTACTGAGCGGCAGCGCTTGTTCTCGCTCGCGCAAGCCACACAACGGCCACCGGTCGGCACAACACAGGGGCCCCGCATAGCCCCCTCCTTGCCCAGAACATAGAAAACACAGCGGGCGCAAGGCTCGGTGGTCCATGTCCCACGTCACACCGTTGCTTTCAAGTCTGCTTGCTGAGACTATGTTGCATGGAGAAGAAGGAGCATAAAGTGTGTCATGGAGCTGCAGAACGGTCTGATGGCCAGTGTCCGTTGTCAGGGTCAAGAAGACAGTCCTCCATCGTTGCCTCCCGTTTGGACCGACATCAGGTCCAGTCATCTCGAGTTGTCTGCGGCAGTTCCGCCGATGGAGGGGTGTAATCCGACCAGACAGAATCCGGTCCAAAAGGTAATGGCGAATTGTCGGGGTTGTAGACCTGGGTAAATTCCTTGCTGTCGGCGAAAAGAAAACCTTCATCAAATGTAACATCTCTCATGAGTGCCACCTGACCGGTCTGGGGATTCCAAATGCGAAAAATGTTCGACGAGATATAACCGCCCAAGAAACCCACCTAGGCCTTCGGGTCAAGCCTGGCTAGGCGATGCTGCTTCGTCAGAGCGTTTGTTGTCATTGCAAAGGCTCTGCAACCATACACTCGGAGGAAGGACACGTCCGGCTCCTCGTTGAACATCAGAGTATGTGGAGTTCGCCAGCCTATTGCGGATGAGGGAGATCGGTCGTGGAGGAAGCATGCGGCTTTGACAAATTCAGGCCACAGCATCGTCGGAAGACCAGATTTCCGTCGGGTCGAACAGACGAAGCTTGGAGAAAAGAACCTTGTGGTGGTAGACATGGCATGTCGCACCACTGTCGTAGATTGTCAGGTCCTTGATAGAGTCGGGCGTGACAGCAAAAATCATCGGGTTGAGAGAGAGGAGGGGGGTCTTGTAGCGGGAGTCCGAGTTCTTGAGAATACCGTTAAAGAGGTATACCCTCACTTTGCGCCTTTTGAAGGACGACGGGGGCCGGGGCCGGGGAGCCACGAGGGCCACGAAAAGACGAGAGGGAAGAAAAAGAGCGTGCGTAAAGGAGGGTGGAGGGGGGGTCAAGCAGTCCTGCTAGTAAGGAATAAAAAGGAGGGAGAGTTCAAATGGCAAAGCAAGGACGTATCAAATGCCTGCGCTGGAATTTGGTAGTGGACGTAGTAACGGTCTGTTGTTTGGTTGCGCGCTACGACCTTGGCCGTGATCTTGTCGATGTATGCTGTTTGTGGCACAGCGACGTATCCGCTGTGGAAGAATGCTTGAAAGAGTGCTTGAGTTTTGAGAACCAAGAAAAAAGTGATACAGGGGAGGGAGAAAACAACAACGAAAGACGCGATGGCCTTGCCCCTCGCTCCTTCCTTCGCGAGGCTCTGCGGCCGTTGCACCTTTCCTCTGCGAGGCCTACAGCCCTCGCTCCTTCCTCATCGATAATCGAGGAAGGAGCATCTTATCAGAGACATCTTCCACGGAAGGAGTTGGGATGGGCAGTCGCCCAGAACAGTAAGAAGTGGTGTGTACGAGTACTGTTGGCAGCTGCCAGCTACAAGAATTACTCGTTTACGACATACATGCATACACGCAAACAGTCCATGCCAAATGTGCTTACGTGCATAATACCACCGGAACCAGCTTTTATTTTTATTTTAAAGATACATACGACACACCTACTCAACAATCTCCTCCTTGCAGTAGATGCCGTACTTGTCCTTGAGCTCCTTGATCAGCGGGTCGTTGATCTTGGCCGTCATGGGCGCCAGCACGCCCTTGTCGCTGATGGTGCCGTTGAGCACCTGCTGCACGGCGACGGCGCACGGCACGCCGACCAGCTTGGCCATGGCCGAGTAGCCGGCCGGGTCGGGGCTGCCGTACTCGCACAGCGTGGACAGGCGGGTCTGGCGCGTGCCGTCGGCCAGCTCGACCTCGAACTTGTGCTGCAGCATGACGAGGTCGCGCTCGCCGTCGGCGTACTGCATCTTCTTCTCGAGCGTGGCGCACAGCGTGTCGAGGGGGTTGCCGCGCGGGATGATGGGCTCGTCGGAGAAGAGGCCCACCCACTTGAGGCCGGCGAGGATGTGGTCGCGCTGCTCGTCGTCGGCAAAGGTGGCCTTGCTGACAATGGCGGCGACGAGGTCCTTCTCGTCGGCCGAGGCGGCGCCCAGGATGGTCTGCGTGGCCGTCTTCCAGGCGACGGGCTGCTTCCAGTAGGCGGCCTCGTCGTCCTTGAGGAAGCCAATGTCGACGAGCACCTTGACGAACTCGGGGAAGCCGTTGTATCTCAGGGTGCCGCTGGTTTGTTAGTGTTGTTCAATAGAGAGAGAGAGAGAGAGAGAGAGAGAGACCTACCGGATCACGGTCTGGGCCTCGGGAATGTTGTAGCGCTCCTTGTAGCCGGTCGAGTCTCTGTTGGGGTAGGCAACAAAGGCAAAGCCCGGGTAGATATGGTACGGCTTGGCCGTCGCCATCAGGTCCGGCCCCGCCACGTTGACGACCTGGCCGTCCTTGTAGAAGCTGGCGGCGTTGCGCAGGGCCAGCAGCACGCCGCGCGGCGACCACGAGAACTTGTAGCCCAGCGGGTTGCCCGAGGCCTCGGGCGCCGGCAGGCCGCCGCAGTACGACAGGAACGACAGGATCTTGCCGCCGGCCTTGTGCACCTCGTCAATGGTCTTGACGGCGTACAGGTGGTCGATGCCCGGGTCCAGGCCGATCTCGTTCATGACCGTGATGCCGGCGTCCTTGCACTGCTGGTCCAGCTCGAGCATGGCGGGCGACACGTAGCTCGTGGTCACGACGTGCTTCTTCTGGCGGATGGCCGCCTTGATCACGGTCGCGTGGAACGTGTAGGGGATCAGGCTGATGACGAGGTCGTGCTGGGCCACGGCGGCGTCGAGGGCCTGCTCGTCGGTCACGTCGAGCGTGATGGGCACGGCATTCTGGATGCCGGCGGACAGGCTCTTGGCGGAGTCGAGCGTGCGGCAGGCTGGGGGTCAGCGGGTATAGAGAATAGGACGGCAAAAGAATCAACATACCAACAGACACGGTGACGCCCGAGTTGGCGAGAATCTCGAGGGTCGGCTTTGTGACAAAGCCAGCACCCAGCATCAGCACCCTGGGATGTTAGTTTTTTTTTCTTTTTTCTTCTCTTTTCTTTCGTATATCCACATCTTCTGCATCTTACTTTTGAGAAGACATTGTGATGGTTTGGTGATGTTGAGGTCGAGGTCGAGGTTGACGATAGTAGAGTCACAATTGACTATTGAGAGTACTTCTTATTACAGCAGCTACGCAACTACCCTACGCGGTGCGTCAGCTTTTTCTCGCTGCCAGCTTTTCTCTGCGCGGCCTACGCAAAGCCGACACCGGGGCGGGCGGCAAAATCTCAATCAGGCCTCTGGCCATTGGAGGGGTCCCGCGGGGGGGCAACGACGCCGGGGGTCCGCTCTCGGCGGCGTAGTCCACACGTGTGGCGTCACGTGGCCGCGCGTTGGCCCGCCAAATGCGTCGCGTTAAACAAACTACCCTCTTTGGAAACTGACATGAGATGTGCATTACCACCACCACCACCAAAAAAAAGCCAATGGATTCACCATGGAACCCCCAGCCAAGCGCGCTCGACATGGCCGCGCTCCGCACGACGACAGCAACGGCGGCGTCGCCGACCTGGCCATGCCCATGGACTACAGCAGCAAGCGCAAGAGGCGTGGTGGCGACGACGCCGCCGACGACGACGACGAGGACGAGATCGCCATGGACCCGGAGGACTATGCGATGAAGCTCAACCCGGAGCTGCGCCTGGAAAAGTCGCGTGCCGTGGCCGACAACCGGCTCAAGTCGGCGCTCGAGCTGCTGTTTGAAAAGTACAGCAAGGACTTTGGCGACACCGGCGACGAGATCAATTTCTACACGGACGAGATTGAGGTGGACAATGGGCATATCAGCTCGTTTATTGCACAAAAGGATAAAGATATCAAGGACAGCGACGACGACGACAGCGACAACGATGGAAACAGAGACGACCCGCGGCGCAAATCCCTACGAAAAGGAGGCCGGACCGCCGAAGAGCTCGCGCGCGGGCTGAGTCTGCTGGCATCGGGGCCTGCCTTTGGGGGACGCGGCGGTGGCGGTATTGGCGGCGGCGGCGGCGGCGACAATGGCGCGCTGGAGCCGCGGCCGGCCGAGGAGCCCGTGGACCCGACATGGGCGGCGCCGGAGCTGCCGGATGCGGCGTTCAGCACGCCGAGGCCGCCGGGCTTTGCGATGGCGGCGCCGCGGATTTCGTTTTCAGTGCCGCGTCGCTCGATTACGCGCAAGTCGCTGCCGCAGAGTTTTGGAACACCTGACAAGACGGCAGGCGGCGGTGGTAGTGGTAGTGGTGATGGCGGTGGTGGTAACGACGACGACCTGGTCATGGACACGTCCGAGCCGATCCTCAAGCTGTACCATGGCGAGAAGACGCCGCGGCGACGCGTGTCGAACTGGACAGGGCCCAGTTCCAGTCCCAGCAAGGCAGCACCGTCACCGCAGCCGCAGTCGCAGTCGCAGCCGCCGCAGTCGCAGTCGCTACCGCCGCCGCCCTCTAGTGTGCTAGCTGGTGCTGTGCAGTCCGACAAAGAAGAGACGGCTTCGGGACAACCAGCCGCCCCTCAACAACCCACAGAGACCTTTACACGCAACACGCTGGACCCCAGCTATGCCTTTTCCGACGACGAGGACGCAGGCCGGCGGCGGCGGCGCACTACTGTGTCGACGGCTACAACAGCAGTCACCGCCGCCCCGCGACCAAACAAAAAAGACACACCGTCTGTCGTCATCGTGCTGGCCTCGCCCAACAACAGCAACAACACGGCCGCCGCAACGCCCACGACCCCTACGGTGTTTTCATGCGCAGACGCAGACACAGATGCAGACGCAGACACGCCGGCATCATCGACGGACAAGAAACGGGGCCCTGGCCGGCCGCGCGTCCGGCCTGTCCGACCCGCAAGTGAGCGGCGGCCGGTCGGCAGGCCCAAGAAGCAAAAGGAGCCCGACGGGTCTGCATTGCGCGCCGCATCGTCGCCCCTCAAGCCGTCGGCGCCGGCTGCTGTTCTGCCCGAGTTTGCGCAAAAGCGTCTGGCGGGCCGGCCGAGGAAGACGCGGAGGCTGGATGCCGCTTATAGTGGCCGTCCACCATCCCGGCCAGCCTCACCGGAGCCACCGGAGCCGGAGCCAGAACCAGAGCCAGAGCCACAGCTGCCGCAGAAGCGCCGCATCGGCCGGCCACGAAAGAGCAGGGGCATCGATGACGGCGCGCTGTCGGCGAGTAGTCCGGGCATAATAATAGACTCGGAGGACCTGCCGCCGCCGCCGCCATCACCGTCACGCGTGCTATCGCCGCCGCTGTGGCAGTCTGTGGCGCAGCATAAGGATCGGCAGAGACGGCGCGTGGGCCGGCCAAGCAAGGCCATGGGCAGCAGGCAAGCACAAGCAGCGACGGCACGGGAATTACTACTGCCGTCGTCGCCGTCCAAGGCAGGCCGCGAGGTACCCGACAGCCAAGACACGCATGCCAGCACCAGCACCAGCACCAGCACCAGCACCAGCACCAGCACGGCCGCCCACCGGACGTATACGCTGCGGTCGTCGCTGCGGTCGGAGATCCCCGACAGCCAGGGCCACCGGAGCAGCAGCATCATTGCGCTGGTGTCGGACGACGAGGGGGAGGAGGAGGGGGAAGGAGAGGAAGAGCATATCTCGCCGATCCGCCGATCACCGTTCAAGTACGGGGCGGTGGCGACGACGCCGGTGACGTCGGGGCGGTTTGTGGTGATGCCGCGCAGCACATCGGGCAGTCCGGCGGCGCGGTCGGTGGTGCTGCGGACGCCGAGCCCGGTCAAGAGGGGGATGCTGGCGGTGGTGCTGGACGGCGCGGGGGGTGGTGCGGCGCTGGCGAGCCCGAGCGGGTCGGCGGTGCAGACGCCGGGCGGCACGATGCGGCGGTGCGGGCGCGACGGGTTCCGGTGCGAGCGGGAGTTTTGTTTCCGGTGTGGGTGATTCAATACATGGATAGACACGGAACAGAAGAGAAGAGAAAAACAGATAATTACTAGAGCCGAGTATAAAGACATGACAAGAGGACAACATTGAGAATACAGAAATGCAATATTGCGAAGCGTAAAGGTGAGAGAAGGAGAAACCAGCGAGGCCTAGCTGGTCTGCGCCGCCGCGGCCGCCGCGGCCATGAGGCGCTCGCGCGTGCCGGGGTCGCGCACAGGGTCAAAGTAGGCGTGCGCCATTGCTTCCTGTGCGGTCAGCCGTTCCTAGATTGTTAGCGGTCGTTGGTAGAAAAAAAAGGAGAAAAAAAGTAAAAAAAAAAAAAAAAAAAAAAAAAAAAAAAAAAAAAAACTCACCGCATGATCGTAGCGCAGCAGCTTGTCCAAAAAGTCAATGGCCTCGTTGGTGACGAACCGCTGGTTCTCACTGTTGACGAAGCTGTGCCACGACTTCTTCTGGAAGCGGCCGAGGATGTCGTCGTACTGGGTGTCGAGCTCGATCTCGTAGCGGTCGAGGTAGTCAAACAGGTCGTCGGTGCCCAGGACTTTTGCAATCTTGACGAGCTGGTCCGAGTTGGAGTTGCCGTGGAAGAAGGGCTCCTTGCGGAAGATCATGCTGGCAAACATGGCGCCCAGGCTCCACATGTCGAGGCTGTAGTCGTACTCTTGGAAGTCGACGAGCAGCTCGGGCCCCTTGAAGTAGCGCGAGGCGACGCGGACGTTGTACTCGGTGCCCGGGTGGTAGAACTCGGCCAGGCCCCAGTCGATCAGGCGCAGCTTGCGTTGCTCATGGTCGATCATAACGTTGTGAGGCTTGACGTCGCGGTGCATGATGCCCTTGCTGTGGCAGTAGTCGAGCGCCTTGAGCAGCTCAAAGATGTAGAAGCGCACGTCAATGTCGGCAAACTTGGGATACAGCGCGCGGAAGTCGGTGTTGTTGACGCACTCGAAGACGAGCGAGGGCGTCTTGCTCTGCGAGTCGCGCACCACGTCGAGCAGCGCCACAATGTTGGGCCCGCCCGACAGGTTCTGCAAGATCTTGATCTCGCGCTTGATCTTCTTCTTCTTGACCGGCTTGAGCACCTTGATGACGCACTTTTGGTAGTTGACCACGTTGATGCCCTCAAAGACCTCCGAGTACTTGCCGCGGCCAATCTTGCGGACAACCTCGTAGTTCTCCAGTACGCCCCAGCTGATGTTGACGCTGTCGTAGTCCCAGTATGCCCGCGGCATGTTCTGGTTGACGTCGGCGTAGACGCGCGACATGGTGGCGGTGGGGGGGTGTATATCCGACACTCAGATCCGACACGCAAAGTAAGAATGATGCACGGCCGCTCGGCCTGTCGTCGCGCACGTCGACGCGATAGACGCGATCGATGGGTCGATGGATGTCGAAAGTGACGATGTAAACAAATGACGATGCCGGTGACGATACGATGCTGATGCCGATGCCGATGACAATAGATGCAATGCGATGCGACCGTAAGAGCCAGGCAATATCGTAAGAGCGTCGGCTCAACCAATATGTAAGAAATGCCGATGCCAAATGCAAAGATCACCGCAGCGGTTGCGTGCTGTCGTCGTCGTTGGCCGGTGCTTCGTTGGAGCCCCAGAAAAAAGACTCGACGGCGTTAGAGGGGTAGACGGGCGGTTTAGCATGGGACCATGTGGTCGCGCCAAAGTGGGTCGCTTATGTGATCATGTGCATGCTTAGTCACGCGGGTATTCAAAGCATATGATGATATATTTTCAAATTTCAGAATGTCCTATTCTAATCTACAACACAACAATACAGATACAAACAAATGGGTATCAAGACGTAAGACTAAAGGTTAGCTTGGTTCGTACAAGTACACGCAATCTAGACATCCAGAAAAAAAAAAGCTCAATCTCAGAGAGAAGATTATTCTGTGTCGACATGTTCCCGGTCATGTCCAGAGGAGAGGAACCGCGCGTCACAGCCAGTCTGGCCACCGGCACTCGGCGTCGGTCCCGGCCTTGCGGACAACGCCGTGCACGACGCCGGGTCCCAGCGGCCCGTGTCTGGCTGCTCGGCCCGGCCGTCCATCCAGACGGGAGTTCCGCCTAAGGATGACGATACAATGGTTCTCATCATGTGAGCGGGGGGGGGGGGGGGGGGGGGATATAGGACAAAAAAAGAGAAAGTTTAGATACTCACATAAATCCGAAAGAAGCACACCTCCTAATCCTCGTACTGGATGCGGCGGCGCTGCGGCGGGGTCGGTGCGGCGCCCGGGTGGGCCGCGGCGTCGTCGTAGTCCAGGCTGCCGAGGCCCTGGTCGACGGCGTCCCAGGTGCGCTTGCGCAGGTCGGGCTTGGGCGGTGGTTGGCGTTGGCTGGGCTGCCCTTGCGTATCTTTCTGTGCGTTCTGCTGGTGCTGTGACCGTGGATCACCGCCTGCCTTGACGGCGTGCGTCTTTGTCTTTTTCCGCCGCCGCTTCTTCTTCTTTGGCTTGAGGTCGGCCTCGTCTGGTCCTGCTGACGGTTCCCCTTTGTCGACGTGCACTTCCACCCCAGCTACGGCCTCGTCCTCGAAATCAGGCACGAGGTGCGCGACGGACTCGTCAAAGGGCTCGTCGTAGTCGTAGTCGTCGTCGGCAGCGTTGTCGGCAGCGTTGTCGTCGTCGTCTGCCTGCTCCTCCCCCTCGCCCTCGCCTGCCACCTGCTGACCATAGCTCGGCAGTGCAGCCACCGACACAGGCACAGCCGGCACAGGCAGCCCGAGGAAGCCTACGCCAAAGGCAGCAATGGCCGCCGTGCCAAAGTGCGCCTCGTGGAATGCAAACAGCTCATCCTGCACGGTTAGCGGGGGGGGGAATCAAATCTGCTATGTCAAGTCAGGTAAACACCTACCCGAGATATTGCAGGCACGTGGATGTCGGCGCGTGCGAGCATCCTTGTGCGGGACGTGAGTGTTGGCAGATGGAAAGGAGACGGGAAATTGGGCGTGGATGCAGCTGTTTTGTAGCTTTGGCTTCATATGGTCACGTGACTTGTGGATTGGACCGGGACCTCTACGGAGTACTTGACAGTAGGACAACTTTAAAGCTTCAGACACAAAGACACATTCAAGATGACGGATTTGATTCAAGTACTCGCAGCGTGGATAGAACTATAGACAGCTGAGTGAACACGGAAGAAAGCAGGATGAAGCGATCATGGCACTCGTAGACGCGTAAATCGTAAAGTCGCAGCAAACACCGGGATGAGAAGAAAGAGAGACGATGAGAAGAAAGAGAGAAAGAAAAGAAGAAAGAGAAAGAAAGACAGACACGCATTACGGCTGGCTCAGCAGGGCCAGGGCGCTCTGAAAGGCGCGCACCACCTCGGTCACTACAGCGTCAGTCGGCATCACGACAGCAGACAGAGCCAGCATCCAGCGTCAACTTACAGTGTTCCTTGCGCTGCCCGAGGCTCTGCTCGGCAATGCGCACATACCGCTCGCGTGTTTGGAGGCTGGGTAGGAGGTTAGCAGGTTCTAGTTAAAGTCGAGTCAAGAGAAAAAAACATACCGCTTGACGGCGCGCTCGTCGTCGTGGGCCGACGCCGCCGACGCCCATACATGAAAATACTGTCATGTGAGCTGCTGCACGTGTCTTGTCTGGAGATAGAGACCTACATTCACCAGCCGGTCAAACTCCTCCAGCAGCTCCTTCTCCTCGCCGCTCATGTCCACGAGGGCCTGCTCGTAGCGCGCCTCAAAGTCGTCCCAGTCAAAGGGCGGGATGCGGCCGGGTGACGCTGACCGCTGGATGGCGCCGCGCTGCGGGTGCTGCAGCAGTGCATGCGGCTGGAGAGCGTTGGCGATGGCGGCATTGTCGTTGCTGTTGTCGTTGCTGTTGTCGTTGTGAGGGCCACCACCATCGCCGCGTGCCGCCCCCGGGCCTTTAGCCATGGGCCGCTGCGGCCGCGGCATCTGCAGCTCCGGCGTGCGCACGGCCGACCGCAGATCCCTTGTCTGCTCGGCGAGTCGCCGCTGTTGTTGTTGCTGTTGCTGTTGCTGTTGTTGTTGTTTTTGTTCTTGTTGCTGCTTCTGCTCCAGCTCTTGTTGCTCTTGTCGCCGCTGCCGCTGCTCTTCTTCCGAGGCCACGGCGACGGGCTCCACCAGAATGGCCGTGTCGTTGTCGGCGTCCATGTTGATGTGCGTGGTGCCCGTGGTGCGTGGCAGGGCGAGAGAGACAAGTATCCGCGAGGAGCAGGTATTCGTGATGCGCGAAAGTAGGCAGACTGAAAGTGAGGTCTGCCGTAAACGCTTAGATGCAATATCCTACTATCGAGGTGTTCCGTATGCGGAAGTCGTAGCTTCCCGAGAGTGGTGGTGGTCGCGATGCAGTCACGCGTCGCTCCTTCCGCCACGCGCTGTCAGATGACCGCGAACAGGCCTAGCGAGATGACCAAGGCCTAGCGTTGCAGTGGCAATGGCGGGGTGCAGCGATGCCCTGTAAGCAGCCCCGCTAGCAGGCACTAGTGGCATGTGATTGGCTGTGACATGACCTGTGAAGCACCTCTTGCCTCTCATCTTCCAGCCTTGTCTGCCTTCTGTCTTCATCCAAACCAACAAATCAAACCCGACAAAAACGACAAAAACGACCAATACTGTCGTACCCCAATGAACCCCCCTCTTCACACACTCGCCGCTACGCCGACTCGATGGGCTGCGACATCTGCGGCCGGCTCCCGCACGCGCAGCGGCTGCCGTTTCTGTGCGCCGTCGACGCCCGCAACGCGCTGTACGAGCCACGCATCGCGCACGCCTGCGCCCTGATCCAGAACGAGACGCTGGAGGGGCAGGTGAATACGATTTTGGGGACAGAGAACGAAGGTTACACCCGCCTCGAGGCGCTCGCCACGGCACGGCACGAGGCGCTGCAGCGCACGAGCGACGCGGCGGCGCGGGCGCGCAAGCTGCGGCGCGAGCTGGAGGCGGCACGCAAGGAGGTGGTGCGGCGGCGCGAGCAGCTGGGGCAGCGGCGGTCGGACCTGGCGGCGGCGGGCAACGGCACGGCGGCGCGGCGGCAGCGGGTGCTGGCGGACGTGGAGCGCGGCATGGCCATGACGCGGTACAAGTGGAACCAGAGCTACGAGGCCATGGTGGCGACGCGGGGGTTTTTATGTTTGGAGATGGCGCGGCTGTACGGGCTGCGGCGGGTGGGCGGCAGCGGCGGCGGCGGCGGCGGCAGCGGCGGCGGCGGCGGCGGCGGCGGCGGCGGCAGTGATACGACCCGTTACGAACTCGGCGGCTTCGAAATCGTCGACCCGTACAACATGAACAACCTGCCGCCCGAGGTCGTATCAACCAGCCTCGCACACGTCACGCATGTACTCGTGCTGGCGTGCCACTACCTGGCGATCCGGCTGCCGGCCGAGATCACGCTGCCGCACCGCGACTACCCGCGGCCGACCATCTTCTCGCTCAGCTCGTCCTACGCGCACGGCGAGGTGCCGTTCCCGGGGACGGCCCTCTTGCATCCGGCGGCGACAACAACGACGACAACAACAACAACAGCATCAACAGCACAGCCGCATGATATGTTCCAGCACGTGCCGCGCGCACGCCCACTCTACATTGACAAGCCGCTGGGCACGCTGGCGCGCGACGACGGCCCGGCGTACACGTCGTTTCTCGAGGGCGTGTCGCTGCTGGCGTACAACATTGCCTGGGCGTGCTGCTCGCAGGGTGTGTCTATTGCTGGTGGCAGCAGCGGTGAAAGCAGCCGGGCATCCCTGGACGATGTGTTTTGCATGGGCCGCAACCTGTACAATTTGTTGATTGGCAGCCGGGCGGGCGGCGGCGGTGGCCGTCTGTTTTCACCTGCAGCGGCCAATACCAATGCCACCCCTACACCTACACCTACACCTACACCTACACCTACACCTATACCTACACCCACCCCCCTCGCCATGGGCCGCTACGCGCACGGGACGACGCACACGTTCCTGGGCGACAGCATTGTGCAGGGGTTCATCAAGCTGCCGGGCGCCAACCGGCTGGGCGACCGGCTCAAGGCCAAGCTCAGCAGCGAGAGCACGATGCCGGACTGGGAGGTGCTGGAGGACGACGCGTGGGCGGTGGAGGACGACGACCAGCAGCACATGGAGGACGGGGTGCTGACGCGTGTTGTGGGGGCGGGGGTAGTAGGAACAGCACGCTCGGGCAGGCCAATGTCCACCCCCACCAACGGCGCCGTCATTGTGGGCAGCCGCGTGCCGGAGAAGCGGCTGTATGGGGTGGAGAGCGTGGCGACGGTGATGGGGGAGTCGGTGACGGCGGCGGGGATGACGACGACGGCGATGACGACGGCAGGGCGGACGCCGGACCGGGGCGGGACCAGCAAGGAGCGGCCGAGCAACAAGGGCAGCGGCAGCGGCACGAGCGGGTGGACGAAGCTGCGGAGTCGGTAGTTTTATTTTTTTTATGTTTGATTTCTATAGTAAAGGCGTTGCGGACGGATATCACGACACGGTATAGACACGACGGCAGGGTTTTGTTGGATTTAGCATTGGCAGCTTGTATTGAATGATTTCTATTTGTCTTTGGCAGCTTGTATTAAATGATTATTATCTATTGATGTCTCATGATGCAAAACAAAAGAAAGAAAGAAGAAAGAAGAAGAAAGAAGAAAAGAAAGAAGAAAAGAAAGAAGAGAAAGAAGAAAACGCCAGAACCGAGAGGCCGTGCTGGATTTGTCCAGATGAGATGTGAAAACAAAAATGCTGTAATCGGGTATCAAAACAAAGGAAATAGTAGGAACAAAGAAAAAAGAAATCACCCCCAAATAGGAACATTTCGGTACGCCGGCGAGTTGTAGCTGTGCAGCACACGGTACGGCGTCGTTGTTGTTGTCATCGTCGCCGCACGGTGGCTGCCGGCCAGGCCCAGGCCGGGGCTCAGCGGCGGCCGCGAGCGCGCCCGCGGTGGGGGTTCGTACGTGATGGGCGGGATGGGCCGGGCCTGATCACCCCCGAACGACCGCCGCGGCACGTACGGCCCGTTGTACGCGCGCGACAGCGAGTCCTGCGAGGCGTGCGACCCGCGCCGTTCCCGGTAAAGCGCGCCCGCCATGGAATCGTGCGACCCGCGGCGGTACGCGCGCGGCAGGGGGTCCTGGGAGGTGTGCGAGCCGTATACACGCGGCAGGGGGTCCTGGGAGCCGTACACACGCGCCAGCGAGTCCTGTGAGGCGTGCGAGCCGTACACGCGCGCCAGCGAGTCTTGTGAGGCACGACGCCGGCTGTTCTCGCGCGACAACGACGCACACCGCGCCAGGTCATGCTGCTGCTGGTGGTGGTGGTGGTGGTGGTCAGTCCGCACGGCCCAGCGGGCGTCGACGGGCGGCGGCAGCGGCTTAAGCACGAGCGGCGGCGGCGGCGGCATGCGGCGGCGGGGTGCGGGTGCGGGTGCGGGTGCGGGCGTGTTAATAGTAGACGACAGACTCAGAGCCCGCTCAATCTCGGCGGTCAGGCTGGTGGTGGCGACGGCGGCACGCGGCACGGTCGGCAGCGACTGCGCACGGGTGTCGGGGGGGGCAGCGGTGGTCTTGGTGCCTGCATCGACCTGCTCCGCCGGCGCGTCCTGCTTGCTGCGGCGACGCCAAAACGACGGCCGGCCTTTTCTAGCCGACTTGCTATCACCGCGTGCAACCATAAAGGCGCTGCCACAAGAAGCGGGCTCGTCCGAGTCGCTGCGGTCGGCCGCCTGCCGCGTCGTACGCTTTGATGCACTGCCACTGCCACTGCCACTGCCACTGCCACTACCAGCGGCACGTGTAGACGACGTCTTGTGCAGATGCGCATGCCGCGGCACCTGCTCCCAGAGCTTGGCTTCGTCGGTGGTGGTGGAGGTGGAGGTGGAAGAAGTAGAGGCAGAGCTCAGGAAGCGCAGCAGGTTGGCGGCGCGGGGGACGCTGCTGGCCCGGGCGGGTTTTTTGGTTTTGTTTTTGTGCCGGTCAGACGAAGTTGTGGTCGACTTGCCGTCAGACGACTTGGGCGGCAGCGGCGGCAGGCGGCTGTTGAGGCGCGGGTGCAGCTTGGTGGGCGAGGGGGGGCTGCTGCTCATCAGCGGGTAGGCAAACTTGGGCAGCGGCCGGGGCGGGGGGGCGGCGGTGGCGGTGGTGGTGGCGGCGGCGGGCGCCATGAGCTTGGACGCGGCCTGCCTGAGCCTGAGCTTGCTGGGGCGCAGCGACGTTTTGTTGGCGCTGTAGCCGGAGTCGGCTTTGGTCAGGGATTTGCGGGAGGTGTCGGCCGCAGCCGCCGTAAACCCGCAGTCGGTGCGCCGGATGGTCGGGACGCTCTTGCGCGCGGCCAGGATGCCGCCGGCGCGCGACTTGGCCGGGGTCGGCTTGGCGCTGGGGTCGACGCGGACGTCGAGCACCTCGGCGGTGGCGTTGAGGGGTGTGGTAGGGGTGGTAAGGGTGGTGGAGGGAGGAGCCGGAGCTAACGCCGCAGCCGGAGCCGGAGCCGGAGCCGGAGCCGGCCCTACTGTATCCTTGAAGGAAAAGGCGGCCAGCTCAAAGTGCGCAAACGCGGTGGGCGGCGGCGGCGGCGGCACTGCGGGTGCCTCAGCAGGCGCCTCAGCAGGCACCTCCGCAGACGCGTCCACGTCGCCCGACAGCGCAGCCAGCGCCCGCGACCGCGCCTTGGCCTCGAACCCGGGACTGCGCAGGGGGGTATCGTCGTCGGTGGATGTACTTTGACGCTTGTCCTTCCGCTCCGGCGACGCCGGACTAATATCCGCATTGGTAATGCGCAGCGACCCCAGCTTGTAGGCGCCCGTGGTGCTGTAGCGCATGGTGTCGTGGTCGGTGGGCGTGGAGACGCGGGCGACGGATGCGGCGGCGGCGGCAGCCGATCGGACAATGTCGGTGTGCCGGCGCAGGACCGGCATCGACAGGCCGCGGTTGTTGTCGTCATCGTCCTCGTTGTCGTTGTTGTCATCGAGCGACGCCTGCGACGCCGACGCTGATTCCCACGGCCGGCGGGCTGTGGTCGACGGCACATAGGGCGGGTCCGACTGGCTCTGGCGAAAGACGGGGCGTGTCGTCGTCGGGGCAAGACTCGACGTACTATCAATCCGCGTCGCAACACCCGGGATGTTGACCATGGACGCGCGGCGCATGGGTGCGTACAGCGCCAGGTCCGAGTGGACGCGCGCCATGGCGGCCGGGCTGTCGGCGAGGACGGGCGTCGTCGGGCTGGCGGGGGAGGGCGGGTAGGGCGGGTAGGGCAGGTAGGGACTATTCGGAAGTGAGTTGTGATGATGCCAGCGCCCTGCTGAATAGACTGACCCCAGGCTGTTGCGGCGCGTGCGGTCGCGATCCCGATCCCGGTCGTCGGTGTCCGGGGGCCGCAGCGAGAAGCTGGAGCGGAAGAAGGACCGGCGGTGCAGGCGGATCTTTTGCATGTGCAGCGGGGGGGAGTTGACGGGGCTGGATGGTGTGGCGGGTTCGCTGCCGTCGAGCTGAAGCTGAAAGTCAAACCCACCATATTCGACCGCCGCCGGCTGAAGCTGCTGTTCCTGCTCTTGCTCTTGCTGCCGCTGCCGCCGCTGCTGCTGCTGCTGCTGCAGCAGGATCTGGTTCATGCGCTGGCGCTGCTGGAACTTGAACTGGCGCGCCTGCTGCTCCTGCAGGAGCTCCATGTCGAGGCTGGGCGTCGAGTAGATGTGGCAGGGGGGTTGGAGGGTGTTTTCAAACGTGGACGGACTCGGGGGCGCCGCGAGTGAGACGGAGGAAGCCGAGGACGGCGAGCCAGAGGTGTACGTAGTAGAGGCCGAGGCAGACGTGGACGCGGACGTGGAGGCGGACGTGGACGCCAACGTCGACGCCGTTTTTCTCGACGCCGGCGAGACAAAACTGGCCAGGCTGGCGGCGGAAAAGCGGCTCTGCAGGGTCGCCCTTGCCGGGCCGTCGGGGCCGGCCGTTGTCCGGGGCTGTGGCTGTGGTTTGGACAGCTTGGTGGTGGTGGTGGTGGTGGTGGTGGCGGTATTATTATATGCGTAGGCGTAAGAGGCATATGAGAACGGGGCAGGCACATCGGGACGAGCGTCTGCCAGCGACGCGTGCGGCATGGGCGGTGGTGGTGGCGGAGGAGGAGGAGGAGAAGACAAAAACGTGCCGTGGAACTCGGAAGACGGCTTATTCCCCATGGCGGCCCACGAGGAAGAGTTGAGAAGGGAGGGAGTAAATAAAGTTTAAAGAAGAGGAGCGGAGAGGAGGAGCAGCAGCAGGCCCGACTAGGCAGAGACCATGAGGGGCGAACGGACAACGGGATCGGACTACGAGTACGGGACAGTGTAACGTCGACCAGGTTGAGGACAGGGATGGCGGGAGAGGAGGAGGAGGAGGAAGTGGGAGGAGGAGTACGGAGTGGGTGGGAGGAGGTGGGAAGAAGAAGAAGAGGAGGAAGGCGAGTATAAAAAGACTGATGCAGGGAGGAGATGACAGACGGGCAGTCGAGAGGTGAATCGAGTCGGAAGAATAAATGATGGAAGCGTGGTGATGGATGGGATAATGTCCGAGTGGGTAGAAACAAAGAGAGGGAAGAAGCTGAGAAGAGAAATAAAAGAAAAAAAGAAAAAGGAAAAAAGGAAGAAAAAAGAGGAAAAAAAGAAAAGAAAAAAAAGGCACAGCCTTGAAGAGAAAGGGCGGGAATGCAGAGGCAAGGGGCAAGACAACAAGACGCAAGACGCAAGACGCAAGACAGAAAACAAGACGACAAGACACAAGATGGAAAGCTGTCTCGGCGAACAAAGACAGACAGCTCGAACGAGAGGAGATGAGGACTCGTAGACGCAGGAGGAGGGGTGGATAAAAGAAAGACCAGGGGGGAGTGGACGATCAACAAACCGTCAAACCCAAAGAGGACGACAGCTGTAACGGCAAGGGTAGCGAATGTAGAAGTACCGTGGCGTGAAGAATAATACGAGAGTAATCAGAAAAGGAATAATCAGAATAAGAAAGAAATCAAATTAAGAAATCAAAAGAGAAGAGAGAAATCACGATCATCAGAATATACTCGTATGAACACGAGAAAATCAAAGAATCAGCATCAACGACATGAGTAACAGAAACACTGTATAAGCAAGTGAATAAGCAAAAGCAAGATAATCAAAACTACGGGCAAGACAGCGGAAAAGATTGGACAAGACAGCACAAGACAACCAGAAAACAAACAGGCTCGTAAAGAGAGACATGGGCAATGATTACTTTAACCAAAACTTTAACCAAAAGAAACAAAGAACTAGACAGCTAGTGCGCAGCGCAAGGCCAATGAGAGCCAGCGGACTTAAACCAGCAGTCAATATAAAACATGGTGAAAGAAACAGGAGCAATAAAATAAATAAATACGAATAACACGAATAAATTCATGAAATAAATAAACACCAACACGACGTACAGCCGGCCACGACGTGTGACGGCGTACGGCAGCAGGACGGCGCGCCGGCACAAGACTGCATCTGCCGTAGGAGCATTGCCGAGTGCATTGCCGTTGGTTGTTGTGTTGCGTGTGTGTGTGTGTTGTGTTAATGTCGATGCCGATGTCGACAGTCAGCCGATTTGATTATCTTTGTCGTATTAGTTTTTTTTTGTCCTCTTTCTTTTTTATTATCCTACGTGTCTTTCCATCCCTCTTCTCATCCTACTTCTTCTCATCCAACTTCTTTTCTCTTTCCGTCTTCTTGTCTTTGCATTAATTTTTCCCCCTTATTTTTTTTCTTTTTTCTTTTTTCTTTTTCTTACTTCTCGTCTTCTCTTCTCATCATCTCCCTCCCGTTCAATCACCCACCCGTTAAACGCCACTGAGCGGAACCATGGAGGCGTTCGTATGACGTTTGGTGGTGTGTGCGTGGCGGCTCTTCTTTTCTTTTTCTTTTCTTTTTCTTTTTCTTTTCTTTTTCTTTTTCTTTTTCTTTTTCTTTTTCTCTCCTCTTTTCTTCTCTCCTCTCTCTCCATCGACAAGGAACAGGGGTGGTGGATTGCGCGTGGCCTGTCGCGCTTCCCGACCGCACGGGCAGTTTCAAAAGAGCTTATTATGTAATTTCTTCTCCGCTCCTACGAGTACTCCCACTCTACTCACCCGCAAGGCTTTTCTTTACCCGTATGCTCCTGCTGACCAGAAAGGAGACAGCACCAACAAGGAAGGAGACATCTACGTCGTACTCGTACAAACAGGGCAGGTGCGCAACGTCGTGATGAGTAATCTCGCAATACGATGCCAAACAGGCAATGCGGGCTCGTTTTCGTACACGAGATTGCAAGGGGATCCGTTGGTTGAATGGCGGTCAGGCCAAGGCCGT
Source organism: Ophiostoma ips (assembly GCA_019925475.1). Lineage (NCBI taxonomy): Eukaryota > Fungi > Ascomycota > Sordariomycetes > Ophiostomatales > Ophiostomataceae > Ophiostoma > Ophiostoma ips. Next base: position 63,031 of record JADHKN010000103.1, read on the forward strand.
GGCCAGAGGCGGCCATCAAGAGGACAAGAGACAAGAGGAAGAAGAGAGGGCCCAGACAGCCGTGTTTCAGGTGCAAGTGGTGACCACCAGAGACGAGAGAAAGAAGAAAAAGGAAAAAAAGAAAGAAAACTGGGAAATGAGCTGAGAAGAGAAGAAGAAACGGACAGGAACGGAGGAACGCAATACTTTCTCAGCTTTGCCGATCATGCTCATGCAGGGGTTGCCTTTACGGCGTCGGTGGCGCTGGCGCTGGGCGTCGCGATCTGCCCGTTTCGGTCGGCGAGTAATACTCGTGTGGTCTTTGATCGGCAGAAGGGCGGCAGAAGAAGGATTCGCCAGTCATCAGCAGGAGTTCAGCAGCAGTCGCCAGCGAAGGTCGTCGAGCATCCTCCAGCCGTCCAGCTGTCCAGCCGCCCAGTCAGCTCGTCAGGGCCTCCCACGGCCTCCAGCCATTGTCAGCCCGCCTAGCGTCCATAGAAGTACGCGTGCACAGATCATTCTACAGAGTACAGAGCACGAGTACTCGTACTCCATACTCAACCTCAAACAGCATCGATCTACCCCGTATTGCGGGTCGCAGTCACAGATCGTATGAGATGGGCAAACCAGCTTGCCGCGCAGACATTCTGCAAAACTCGCAACGCGAGACACCCCTGTCCAAGCGCATCTGGCAACAATCTGTGGCAGCAATTGGCAACAAAACAAATACGAAGAAGCAATCTCACGACCTCCACGTTTCTCCATTCTTCCCGGCGGGAAATTGGTGTCGTTAGCTGCAGCGCGAATGCAGCCACCAGGAGGGAGATTGCCGCGTGCAGAAGAACTGAGCAGGAGACTGAACTGAATGGGCAGTTCTTCCATCTTTATTTGATTGATCGGTGTATCGATGCATCGAGTCTGCGTGTTGCTATCAGGCACTCGTAGCCATTGTCCAAGCTGCTCGTTTGGTTTATTTTGATTTTAAGCAACCAAAGAAAAAAGGAAAATAGATGAACAAAAAACCAGATAAAAAGTAAACCAAAAAAGGAACCAAAAAAGGAAAACAAACGAAAAGAAAAACAAATGACAGACAAAGTACCGCCTCCTCGTGCCACGCATGTATTCGCAAAGGCTCCAGCTCAATGCCTTTATTGAACCACGAGAACTACAGAGTACGAGTACGAGTACTCTAGACATCCTAGGCCTCCCCAATCACATACGTACATCCCTCCGGCCCTACCCATACCTCGTGCCGCCGGCCCGCATCCACGTCCAGCCGCTCGCCGCCGCCGTATGTCGTCTTGTGCGCACTGCCGCCGTCGTCGTCCGGGTACGCCACCGTCAACTGGCCCCACACAATCAGATGCGTCGTCAGGCCGGCGTGCGTGTGTGGTCGGTAGTAGGCATTTCTGTTGAGTTTTTGTCAATAGGTCAAACTTCAAACTTCAAATTTCGAAAAAAAAAAAAAAAAAAAAAAAAAAAAAAACCAAAACCAAAAAAAAAAAAAAAAAACAACGCATTATATAAAACATGCTGCCATAAAGTAGATGGTGGGAAAGTCGGCAATCGTCGTCGTGGTGTGCTCGCGCAGGGGCGAGACCGCCGA
>JADHKN010000104.1:3300-19714 GCA_019925475.1 Ophiostoma ips
CCCCACCTCCTGCCCACATTTTGTTTTTTTATCCACCAAAAAAAAATCTTTGCGGGGGGCCCCCCCGACTTTTTTTTTTTTTTTTTTTTTTTTTTTTTTTTTTTTTTTTTGCCCAAATAACCACAAAACCACACATTCCAACCGGCTGCTAATTCCAATTTTTCTTGATAGCGAGGACTGCGCCCCAGGTACTTGCTACGATGGTGTCTGCCCCGGTGACAAGGTCTACAGCACTGACGGCACCTGCGGCCCCGAACACGGCATGCGATTGTGCGCCGGCGTGCAGGGGGACTGCTGCAGCAAGGCTGGCCGGTGCGGCACGGGCGAGGCGTTCTGTGGCATCGACAACTGCATGATGGGTAACTGCACGCGGCCGCCGAGCCCCGCGCCGACCACGCCGAGCTGGATGCTTGGCAATACGACTGACGGCACCTGCGGCGGCACGAACCGGTATGTGTGCAACGTGGTATATGGAAACTGCTGCAACAAGGACGGCATCTGCGGCTCGCTGCCGATGGACTGTGGAGAGGGCTGCCAGTCAGAATTTGGCTCCTGCAGCTCCAGCTCCAGCTCCAGCTTCAGCGCCACGACGGCGCCCACCACGTCCAAGTCCACATCGACAGTGCCAAAGACCACATCCACTGCGCCCATCACATCCAAGCCCACTGCCACCACACCCAAGACTACGTCTACCGCTCCCACCACCTCCAAGACCACCCCCAATGTCAGCACGCTTCCCACCTGCGGCCAGACGTGCATTAAGAACATGCTGGGCCAGTACGCCGCGCTCGGCTGCAGCAGCCCCGACCCTGCCTGTCTCTGCCAAAACGCCAACTTTGGCTATGGCATCCGCGACTGCGCCAATGGCGCTTGCGGCAACGCCGTCGGGTCCACAGTCATTGCCTACGGCAGCGCTCTCTGCAGCGGCATAGCTGTGACGACGGCCAAGCCGACCGCCACCACGGCTACCGGTGTTGCCGCGCTGCCCTCGTGCGGACAGCTGTGCTTCAGCAACATGGTTGCCCAACACTCGGCCCTCGGCTGTGCCTCGGCCGACCCCTATTGCCTCTGCAAAAACGCAAACTTTGGCTACGGCTTGCGTGACTGCGCCAACGGCGCCTGCGGCACCGCCGTCGCGCCCACTGTCATCGCCTTTGGCAGTAGCTACTGCGCGTCGGCGAGTGCGACGGCAACAGGGAAGCACTAAAGGTGATCCGGTGTTGCTTGTACAGTAGTAGTTGTTTGTCGGGCTATGGGCTATTAGGACGTATGCCACGAGTGTGCTCGTACGCTTAATTCTACTTCTACTTTTTTCAATGCAACTTGTTTATGCCGTGTGCGAGTACGGAGTACATGTGGTGACTATGGGTACGAGTAGCATCAACTCCCAAGTACGTCGTAGGGAGTACTCCGTACATACTCCGTACAAAGTAGCTTTTCTGAGCACCTGGTCAGCAGACCGTACGGAGTAGAAAAACCCATAGAATAGAGTAGCTTTCACGACATAATCGTGCTACGCCCCATCCCCATCTTTTCTCGGATACTCCACCCTGTTTTCGCATCCTTCTATTCTAAAAGAAGGTTGTTGAATATGCTCTGATCAGAGGTGCCTGTATGTTGTTTCCACCAGAAAGGGGCTCTAGCCCTCGAGAGAGGGCAAAGTCTGTACGGTAGGCGAGGCGCCCCGGGGACTGCCGGGGGCAGGGACGTGGGCACCCCTGATTGGCCAGATCCTGATCAGAACCCCTATAAAAATGGATCCGACTATATGGACTTCTGATCAGAGGCTCCCTTTCGACAAAGGTGCTGACGGGCCAAAAAGCATGCCGGGTCAAAAGGCACACGAAATCACCGCCAAAAAACAACAAAATCGTGAAATTGAATTGTGTCGCAACCAGTCAACAAATACTCGAAAAGACATCAAAATTCAACTATGTATTATTGATAGTCGTACTTTTATATATGCCAAAGGAATTCCGTCAACGTCTTCACGCCTTCGTGAACTATATAGTTGAACTCTATAGAGTATACTGATCACTACAGATGAAAAACTATATTTATACGATTTTTTTTTTAGAATAGAATCGTCTGCATTTCAGTCTTTCACTTTTGGTAATTTTGGCTGTGTTTTTCTTTACCTTTTGACCCGTTATGCTTTCTGGCCCGTCAGCACCTTTTAGAAGGATGCGAGAGCAGAGTGGAGCTCCGTAAAAAGATGGGGCGTAGCACGATTAATACAGGAGTTTAGTGTCGATCCGTAGTCTGAGCCGCCTTTCCCCTTACGAGTACGACTACGAGTACTCGTACTTCGCACAATGCTCAATTTGCGGAATTTAAGCTTAACCGGGATATTCAGGCTCATGCCGCGCTGTGGATTTATTCTCGCAGCAGAAGCCTTGGCACGGCGATACTTTGGTGCGGTTCTAGACCCGGCACCCGTAGAGCCCACGGTACGATGGTTTACCGCAGACGTTGAAGAGGGGCTTTTCAGCAAAAGAGAATCCTCTGTTGTATGATGGGGCTGAAATCTCTGCTCATCCCCTTGACCTTCTACTTTTGATCCTAATAGCCGCCTACACCCCTGGCTACAAGCCCAATCGGTTAGCCGCGGACGGAAAGATGCCTGTTTCGTGCTAGCAGCGTAGCGAGCGGCCGCTTCTGCCTGCCTCATCCGCTCTGCCGCGCCGACGTGTGTTTACGGGGTACGGAGTATGATAGGCCACTGGTTTGCTATGCTCCCCACTATGGGATACGAGGAGATAATACTCCGAATGCTTATTTCGCTCAACCCTTGACCTACGACGTGCTCCGTAGTAAACCGTAGTACCCCGTAGGTTGCCGCCGCCGCCGCGCGCTACGGACCCCTTAGAAAAAAGTCTCCTTGCTTGTACTCGTAGGGTTTACGAGTACTCCGACCCCTCGCATGAGTAAATCCTTACAGAATACGTTTAGGGGCTGAGCTTGCCTTTACGGGCTATTTTGTTTAATAAAGCCTACACAGCAAAAAAAGAAGGTCAAATCATAACTACGAGTACTTTCCCAACAAGCCGAGAGCAAGCAAGCAATGACTGAAGCTGCTCTTGCACAGCTGGAGCGCGACCTGGCCCGCGCCCAGCCACCCTACCCGACGTGCGAGGAGTTGCTGGCCGGACCCATCCAGTGGGTGTATTCGACCGAGAGCATGGACCGCCTCTCTTGGACGCTGACGCGCAACGGCCCAATGGAGACGGCCGTTTGGGTCAACACTACGCGCGAGGATGGCTCGACCGCCCGCGAACCCTTTTACGACGCGGCCACGGGCACGTACCACGCCGTGGCGGCGATGCCGGTGTCGAGGCCACGCGTGTCCTCGGTGACCGTGCACGTGCAGAGCCTGGCTCGATGGGAAGAGGACTGGGAGGAGTTGAACTGGAAGGTGTCACACCCCGACATGGCGTCGCAGGGCTGTGCATGGGGCTTGGTGCGCGGCGAGCTGCGCCCCGTGATGGCCTTGGAGGAACCGCGCCCGCGCAACAAGGATGCCAGCATTGTCGTGCGGCCCGCGGTGGCTGCTGATGACGGCCCGGACGGCGGATACGTTACGATACGCGACTACGTCACGGCGGTTCACTCGTGGCTCATGGGCTTGCGCAGCGACATCCTGGGGTCGTTGCGGGGCATAGAACGTCCGCTGCCTGCGGACACGCCTTTGGAGGCTTTCGCTAATTGGTCGCCCGTGCAGGTCAAGGTCGAGATCCATTAGTAGATATGGCCTATAAAACATCCTTTAGATAGGTACAAACATTGTCAAAGACTATGGCGGTGTGGCGGGACCGGTGTAGGTGCTGGGAGCACTCGGGGGGGGGGGGATATTCTATACGACCATTGTATCTATATTGGCACAGCGAACAGATAGCATAGAGACAGCAATAGTGAGATCACATAGGGCGTGTCTGGTATTAATGCGTCGTATGCGAGAGTTTGTTTGAAGTGGTGCTCGAATCATATCGGTTGACCAACTTTCGTTCTTTGCAGGCAAGTCCGCGGAACTGCCGTTCAAGATCTTATACGACACAACCGGCCGTTAGATGCACGTGACATTGCGACAGCTACAGAAACTCGTACTCTAGACGATCTTGGGCCAATATCTGTAGTTGTTTCTTGACGTCGGCCTACCATTGTTGCTGGGGTGGTTTCTTAGTGTTCTCCGTCGCAGTGATAGATGGGGAAGATGATTAGTAAATCAGTAGTATTATGAGTCAAACTATACTCCAATATAAACGCCCGACCAAAACTCCGAAAACTCATAGTCGTCATCATATAGTAAAAAGAAAATAAAAAAAACATATCCGTCATGGAATCGTAAAGGAGCCGACAAGCGGCAGGTTGCGGCTACTGCTACCGACACTGACCGTGTACGTGCCCGTCTGCAGGAGCCATTTCTGGGCCACCACATCCCAGATGCTTAGGTCCCGTCGCGTGAGCGAGAAAGCAACGGTTGTGCTGGCAGAGACGTTTAAAAACGTCTTGTCGAAGCCGCGCAGCTGCCGGATGGGCGTCCCGTCTGAGCTATTGCTGCTGCTGCTGCTGCTGTTGCCCATGCCGGCCCCAGGCAGACCAAGGTACAGCTGAGACACCTCGGCACCGGCCACCGTGCCGGTATTGGACACCGTGGCCGTCACCGTCACCAGCTCGTCCCAGAGGTCGGCCTGGCCGCCTTGCCGGACCGCGCCTGTCGGGTACTTGGCAAACAACGTCGAGGAGCTGTTGCTGCCAAGCGCCTGGCGCTTGCTGACGCTGAGATTGCCGTAGCCAAACGTTGTGTACGACAGGCCGAAGCCGAACTCAAAGCGGGGCTCAATGTTGTTGGCATCAAAGTGCCGGTAGTCGACAAAGACACCCTCGTCAAAGTCGGCCTGCGGAAAATACTTGTAGATGCCGTCGGGTGTCGCGGGATCCAGGGCGCCACCGTAGTCGGATGCCTCCTTGGCCACAGTATACGGCAGCTTCCCGGACGGGTTGGCCTCGCCGTACAAGAGAGAGACCAGTGCCTGGCCCGAGTACTGCCCCGGTAGATGCGCGAACACGAGTGCCGTGATGCTGGGGTGCTCGATCCACGCATCAACAGTGCGTGCGCCAGCGTTGTGCATAATGACTATTGTGTTGGCACACTTGCTGGCCACGTTTGTGATCAGGCTATCGGTGTAGTCGTCACGGACCGCCGGCCGGTCGAACCCCTCAGAGGCCCACGCATTGACAAACACCAGGCATGCGTCCGAGGCGCCGTTGACATTGGGGTCAAGGGAGTGAAAGTCCCAAAACAGCTGAGTCTCGTCCGTCCACGCTCGTTGCGAGATCGCATCAAAGGGCGAGCTGACCAGTGTCTGCGCGTTGGCACCGGACCCTCCGCCAGAAAACAGTGTTCCGTTGGGTGCAATCCCCAGAGGGGTCTGCGGCTGTCTGCCATCAAAGGCGAGCGTCGTGTCTGTGGAGTTTGCCGACTCGGTGCCAAACGACCACGCCGTTGTATCCCCGCCGACATAACCGTTCTGGTCGGGTATCTTGGCAGAGTAGCCAAAGATGGACAGAAAACGTGGCTTCTGCAATGGCAACGCGCTATTTGTATTCTTCAAGAGGACATGCCCCTCGATAGCACCCGCAAGCAAGGTCTTTTTTGACGATGCGTTACGGCCATCGACAGCATCATGCGGGCTGTTCAGATCAGCGGGCATGCCGATGCCTGGTGTGGGAAAGCCAGAGTCCTGACCCATCTGATACCAGGCGGCAATAATTCTGTCTAGTCAGTATCAGAAGAAGAGATAGACAGCATCTTGAAGCTACACACCTGACTGCCATGTCGGTGACCCGGTCCTCGGGCACGGATCCGTTACGGACAGCCTGAACAAGCTTGTCTCCCCAAAAGTCGCTTGTAGCCATGGCCATGTCGAGACCGGCAAGTGCCGTAGCGACGCCGGCGTGTTGGGCCTAGAGTTTTGTGTCAGAATTGAACATCAAGGGTGATGGACATACATGCTACTCACGCCCCAGTCCGATACGACAAAGCCTTGGAAGCCAAGCTCATCCTTGAGCAGACCGTTCAATGTCTTGCTGTTGCCGCATCCATATGAGTTGTTGACACGGTTGTACGAGCACATAATGTTTCCTGTGCCGGCATAGACTGCATCCTGAAACGGCCTGTCCATGGTTAGTCTCCGTTCCGATGTGAAAAGGGCACCTCAAAAGGATGAAACAAACCACAGGTATAGCTCGTGCATTGTGCGATCATCTATATTCGAGGAGACCGACTGGACGTTGCCTTCCGGTTGTCGATTGGTCTCTTGCTCGTTGCCAATAAAGTGCTTGTTTGTTAGACGGTTGATTCTGAAAAAAAAAATATCAGCGGGACAGCTTACCTTTGTGCTTGTGATGACGCCCGCCTCCTGTGATCCGACAACAGTCTCATACACCAGAGCACCCGAGAGATACGGATCGACAGAGAGGCCCTCCCAGTACCGGCCGCTGCGGACCGTGCGCCCGATTGGGCCGACGACTGGCCCCAGCAGAACATTGACCCCCTTCTTCTTGAACTCGCCGCCCATGCCTTGGGCCCGCTGCTTTGCCAAGACGCGGTTCCAGCTGGCGCCCACGTGGATGCCGCTCGGCCAGGAACTGACAAAGTCCGTATTGCGCAGGCCGTTGCCGGCATCACTGAGGCACATCCCCGTAAAGTTGAGGCGCGAGATGGCGGGGATGTTGCCTGAGCAGCCGTTGGGCATGGACACGCCGGCCGTGAGCGACACGCGCTCCTCCAACGTCATGTTTTGCACGAGCGCAGCAGCCTTGTTGAAGCTCGTAGCCCATGTGCCGACGCCCGTCATGTTTGCTGAGCAGTCAGTGCGCTGACCCTTATGACAGGATGAGAGAAAAAAAAGGTACACATACGGGATGGATAAACTGGCGGAGAGTCGCCGTAAAAGTATGTGTCCGTGGTGATCGTGCCGGGGACCGCATTGCTGCCATTTCCGTGTGCAGAGCCCGCGTCGTGCCGTGTGCGTAGAGCGGCCAGCCCGGACAGGCCGCCGCCGACAACAAGAACGACAGCGGCCACTGTGAGGATGATGCCCTTTTTCGTGCGCAGGAACGGCAGCCGGGCCTGCACGCCGGCTAGTCAACTGGGCGGCGGCGGCGACGATGACGACGATGCATAAGGAACCGCAGTGTACGACGACGGACGGCCGATGCCGCTGGTACCTCCGACAGTGCCGGCAATGCCCCCCGATGCCGGGTAGGGAGATGAGTAGGGCTGGTCAAGAAGGCCTCTTGACGCCGCCGCCTTTTCGCCATGCCGTGGATGCATCGTGCGGGTACGGCCGTTGGCCATTGCTGTGGAATGCGGATAAAGTGTTTGAAAAGTGTCTAATAAGTGACGCCTACTCCGTAAATGGGGCGTGGCTTGCGGGGGTGGAGATAGTGTATGGGAGGGCCAAAGAGGAAGGAAGGTGCGATGGGATGACTTTCAGACGAAGGCAGGAACGAAAATATTTGGGGAAGGCGCGATCAAGGCATTCCGAAATGGATGACTAAAGCGACTATATCGCATCACTATCTCATGATATTTACTCGTAAAGCCATCACGCTCCAACCACGTCTTAGCATTTGTTGACAGGGTGTTGCTGGGTCGATGGAGGTAATAAGCATAATCAGACCCCTGTCAATGCCAAGAATTCCCCCAGAGTCAGTTGAATTAGTGGAGTGCAGTCACAACGACGGCATCTTCTTTCAATTGACGGTTGCGTTTTCTTTCATTATTATCATCGTACATACTAAATATTATCGTAGAGTCATGGATCGTGGACAAGAAAAAAGGTAGACAAAATCAACAAACAGAAGGATGGAAAACCAGAAAAGTAGCAGATAACAGAACGCTGCAAATAAGGAGAGTGCCATGGAAAGTGCACAAACGCTGGCAGATAAAAAAAAAAACAAAAAAAGGACAAAACATGTAGCAGATATGCTTTTTGCAAAGCCTCTACTTCTCAGAAACCAGGAGCTTTTTGATGATAGAGCGCAGGCCGCTCTTCTTCTTCTCCTCGACAACACGGGCTTTCTCTCTCCTCTCCTGGCGGACCTTGCGGTGCTTTTCGTCGAGAACACCAACCGATCCCGTGCCGCTGTCATGCACGCTCTCGGGCAGTGCACTAGACGATGATACTGTGGCCTCGGCCACCGCCTCTGCTGTCGCTTCGGCTGCTGTCACCATAGGTGCAACTGGCTGACCCTTGGCCGCGCCCAGAGACTCGCTCGTCTCTTGGCCCAGGACCATCGGGGGCTGCGATTGCCGAGTGTCGACGCTCCGACGGCGTGCCTGACCGTGGTAGTGAAGGTGAGAACGACTGCGAGAGCTCCGACGCGGTTCTTGTTCTCGTGCCTCTCTCGCTTCTCCGGCCTCGTCGCCCTCTCTCGGCTCTCTCTGCTCTCTCTGCTCTCTCGGCTCTCTCGCTTCTCTCGCCTCCCTCACCTCCCTCACCTCCCTCACCTCTCTCGTACTTCTTCTCGCCTCTCTCGCCTCTCTCGACTCTCTCTGCGAAGTCGCCCTCTGAAGCTTCATCCGAGAAGTCCACGAGGTCGGTGCTGGCGTCGCTGTAGCTGTCGTCAAAGATGTCGTTTCGGTACCGGTCGCGGCTCCGGTCGCTGTCGTTGCTGCGGTCGCTGAAGTCGCTTCGGTCGCTGTCCCGCCGTATCCACTGCCGCCGGCGTCCTCGGATCTTCTCCTTGAGCCAAAGCGAGAGCGGGTTGTACTTGAGCGCTTGAGAGAGGGATCATGTCTGTCAGAGCTGCTAGACGTTGGGTGGGGTGCTTGGGTTCTGGCTTGTGCTTCACGACGTTCTCTTTCTCTCCTTTCTCTTCTCTCGTGTCTCTCGTCGCTTCTGTCGGCTTCGCCGCGGTAGTGGTAGTCTCGCGACCTTTCTTTGCTGGATGAAGTGACGCTGGGGACGGAGTTGGATTTGACTTTGGGAGGCGTGGTAGAGGTGACTGGAGCAGGAACAAAGGTGGCTTGAGGTACAGGTGCAGGTGCAGGTGCAGGTGCTGGGGCAGTGAAAAAGGAGCTGTCGGTAGAGTGAGGGTTGTTACCGTCGTTCAGCGCAAAATTAGGCTCCAGCGTGCTGGATGCATGCTTCACGTCAAAGAACTTGCGGCTTGCCGAGGCAGTACTCGATGAGGTTGACAGCGGCGCAGCGGAAGAAGGAGGCGATGCAGTCGATGCAGAGACGGGAGCGGCAGCATACACCAGAGCAGCCCCGGCATCGGCAGTGGACGGTCTCGAAGACGAGTGATGGTGTCCACCGCTGGAAGAGTACCGCCTCGAGCTGTGCCGCTCGCGCAGCCGCTCCGGAACGTCCACTTCTTTGCTGCGGCTGCTGCCTCGCGATGTTGTAGTCATTGCTGCTCCAGCCAGTGCGGCTCCCACCACGGCAGCGCCTGCGGCCTCCCTCTCTCTCTCTCTGCGCGCCCGTCGTTCGGCCCGGCGCCGATCCTCGTCCTGGTCAACTGTCGTCGTTGTTGTCACTGGTGCATCGCGTGACCGCTGCTGGCTCTCCTCACGAGAGTCACGGGAGTGCCTGTGTGACTTGCGAGGAGACGAGCCGCCGGAGCTGTGGGCAGAGAAGCCGCTGTCTTGGCGTGGCGGGGGCATCTTGTTGGGAGTCGTCGACTCTGCCGCATGCGAGGCGCTGCTGCCGCCGCCGCCAGTACCAGGGCGGCTACCAGCACTGTTTTCACTGTCGGCACGATGCCGGTGGCTGTGGTGACGGTGCTGGCGGCCGCTGCTACTGGTGACAACAGCAGCATCCTTGCTATAATCACGGCTCGACCGCGACGAGTGGTGACGATGGCGGCTGTGCTCATCCCGTGACGAATGAGGTGTCCGGTGCTCGGTGGAGCCTCCCGCGGCGACGGCGACAGCGGCAGCATCAGTAACAGCCCCGGCAGCCCCGGCAGCAGCGGCCGCGGCTGCGGCCCGGGACCCGGATGAGTGAGATGGCTCTCTGAGTTTCTCGTCTGCAAAGAGGTCAGCAACAGAATCGCGCAACGCCCTCTCGCCGGTGCTCTGGTTCTGTCCAGTGATCCCCAGTCCTTCAACCCTCTCAGAGACAGCCGGCACATCCTCTTCCCTGGCCTCAATCACATCCTCTAGCTCTGTCCCCCAGACTGTGTTCTCAACCATTCTCTCGTCTTCATCCAGTACACCAACGTCCTCAATCTCTGCATCGCCCATCACCTTTGCCCTGAACGTCGGCGACGCCTCGGGACTCAACACCTCCGCAGTCGCATAGATCACCACTGCCGCAGCAATTGTGTCCTCTGCATCCCGCTCGTATTTTCTCTGCTTCTTTCTCACACTGCAGGCGCGGCCCAGCTCCTTGGCTCGTTTGTCTGCCAAGTCGGGGATCACCACTGCAGGGGTTGGTGCCCGTAGGAGCTCGGTGCTGATGCCCTGCTGCACCCTCAGTGAGGCCAAAGACGTGTGTTGTAGAGACTCCGATCCATCTGCACAAGTAAACGACTCGGCCAGAAAGACACTCTCATCGATGACCTGGGAGGCACCAGGGCCAGAGGAGGTAGTGTCGGCATCTTCTTGCTCAACGAGCTGATCTGACGCGGCCGGGTGCATTGAAGGCGCAGGGGATGGTGCGAGAAAAGCAAGTCTCTCAAGCTCCTGAACATCGCGGTCGAAAGTGCTGTCGGACTTGGCTGGATGAACTGCGATGCCAGCGATGCCAGCCCCGCTCAAGAGTGCGACGGCTCCCACGGCGGCAGCAACAATCTTTTCCTTGAACTGAATGTCATTCTCCTCAGGGACGTCGTGTGGCTCAATGTCGGGCTGGGGTGAGGCACGAGTAGCTTCTCCCTCTGTCGAAGGTACAGAAACAAACTCAGCGGGCATGGCCGGAACATCACGAGCAGCGCCGTCTTCAACAGGCTGGCCAACATTGACAACTGGCTCTGCAGCGCCCTCTATGGCAGACTCGACTGGAACGGAAAGGTTCTCAACAATGACAGCCTTGGAAACCGAAGGCTCTGTAGGGACGTATTGCTTGTCCAGAGCCTCCGCGGTGGCCGGACTCGGATCCTTGGAGATTGTCGCCGTCGCAGCTGTTTCTTCATCCTTGTTGTCTTCTGCCGAGGGGTGGTCAGTTACTATCTCGTCGTCGTCGGTTTCAATGTTGTCAACAGAATGCTTGTGAATGACTGGCGATCCCTCCTCAACCAAAATGCCGTCAACAACAGGAGCTGCTTTGTCAACGGGAGCTGCCTCGGCAGCTAGTTCGGTGGCTTCTTCGACATGAGCCTCGTTCGGCTCCTCCGTTTCTGTCTTATCGCTGTGTTCGTGAGCAGCCTCAGTGTCCTTGGCAGCCTCCGTGACAACCTCGGGAGAGGAAACAGACAGAATGCCGCTTTCTTCTGTCGTTGGTACAGGCTCAAAGACGTCCTTGGGCTCGTGGGGCTCTTCATCAGCAACACGGGGGTCAACAGTGGGCTTGGTCCCGGACTCAGGAGCAACATCTGAAGCCAGAACAAGCTCAACTGCGCCCGCAGCCTCTCTGGTGGTCTCAGACATGCCATCCACGACATCGTCGACAGCTGAATCGGGAGTCGGCTCATCTGTGGCCACAAAGGTGGGTTCCATCACTGCATCAGAGGCGGCGTCGTGAACAGCTGTCACATCAAGCTCCGGCTCGGTTCCAGACTTGATGATGCTGTTGTCAGGCTGGTCGGTAGAAGACAGAATAGCAACAGAATCCGGAGTTGTAGACTCCTCCGCCAGGATGTCCAACTGCTCGACAACAGGCTCGGCGGGATCGGCAGGGTCGACAGCGACATCAGTACCGGTAGCCTCGGCAGGCTCTTCGGCGAGCTGGGCGCCAGCATCAGACAACGGGGCAGTCGCGGCACTAGGCTCAAAAGTGACCTCAACAGCGTTCTCAGCAACAACATCAAGAGTAGACACATTTACATCAGAAACCTCTTCCAATGGCGCGGGTGCATCACCAGTAGCATCATCAGAGTCGAGAACGGCCGGAGTGTCGGGCTCGACAGCACGGTCGACGGAATGGTTGGCGGCAAGCAGATTGCTTGATCCCGGCTCCGGTTCCGATGAGACGATCTCGACGGCTGCTTCGGCGGATGTTGGAAGGGGGTGGGCGTGGGCGTCTTCAGATGCTGGCTCGGCCGTGGCCCGAGGCTCGAGGGAGAAAACGGAGATGTCGTCGTGGTTTGCCGGGTCCTCGGCGGCAAGCGCGGGCTCTGGTAGCGTGTCGGTTGCTGGATCATCAATGGCACTCGGGTGAACAGTTGCTGGCACTTGTTGCACTTCGGCAGGTTCCTGGACGCATCTGGCCTCCTCATCAGACGTTGGCCCGGCCGGCCCTCCCTGCGCAACGACAACAATGACCTCGGCTGCTTCGGGGACAGTGGTCTCCTCACTTGGTTGCTCGGTAGTTGACGGTAGATCATCTTCGACTTCTTCTCTATCTAGCTGGACAGAGGGCAGCGCCTCGGCAGCTTCAGCAGACAACTCGGCAGGCTTCACTACGTCGGCCTCCTCCGCCGTCGCATCCGCCGTGTCGGCAGCAGCATCCTCCTTGAGCGGCTCAACAACTTTTTCGACAATCTCTCTGACAGGCTCCTCGATGAGCTCCATGGTTGAATCTTTGGTGCGCAGTGCCTCGTCAACGGGTATTCCAGAATCCAAAACTCCCTCATCTGCTTCCTCCTTGTCGTCCTCCATTGGTGCTTCGTTCACCGCTTGAAGGGGCGGAACAGCCTCCCCAGCAGGAAGGTCACGAACCCGCCCGTCGCTTTCCAGAACGACTTGAACTGCAGCTTCATCACTTGAAGGTTCTCGTGCAGCATGATCGGGTTGGTCCAGGCTAGGTGTAGGAGGTTCAGTGTCAGCAGTTGTTGATGTGGATTCGGCTTTGGTGATGCCCCCGTCGTCCCGTGTTGACTTGTCAAGGTGGCTATCTAAGTGCTCTTCGTCGTGCTCAATGCCCTTGTTCTCGACTGTCTCGACTGTCTCGACCTCTGTGGTCTCTCTGCTCTCCGAAGAAGTGGCCTCATCATGAATGTCTGAAGCCATGAAAGTTGCAGTAGCAGCAGCCGCAACAGCAGCAGCAGCTCCTACCACCAGAGCGTCATCAGGCGATAGCTGGGTCGTCTCATCTGATGATGTGTGCGCCTTGGAAGACCCTGATTCGGCCTGTGGCTCAGCCTCCAGCTGGATGGTGGCAGATGGCTCGTCGGTGGCAGGTTGACCCATCGAAGCAGGAACAGACTCGTGCGCTGGCTCCTCGCTGTTGTGGGAAGAAGAAGAGGTGACGATCGCGGAGGAAGCAAGCTTGTCCAGTGCCGCAGGCTGCACTGGTTCGTCCTTGGAAGTTGGGTCCTCGGATTCCAGGTCCTTGGTCGTGTCCTCAGTATCCAGGGAAGGGGCAGCGGAAGCAAGAGTCTGGCTCAGCGCGGAAGCATCATCCTCAACAGCTGCTGTTTCCTCTCCGGCAGAAGACTTGGACAAGATGGTGGAAGCCAGATCAGCAGCAGCATCAAAGCGTGGGGTTGCTTCGTGCTCCTCCTCTGCTTGGTGACTGTCGTCAATGTCCTGGGCGAATGTCTCCTGGGCAACGGCGGGTGTTGATTCTGGCTCCTGAACAGTAATATCGTCGGCATCCTCGACACACTTGGCGCCGAGGTCAGCCATGGTGTCGGATTCGGCTTTGGAGAGGGCTGTGATCTCGACTTTGGGTGCTTCGACAGCCACGGTGCCATCCTCCTCCGTTGCAGGCGTGAGGTGTTCCTCAGCAAGTGCAGACAAGGTGCCTGTGTCAGGAACAGCTTCAGAAGTGGGCTCTGCCGCATGGTCAACGTCATTGGCAGGGGACTCGGCCAGAGCGTCTTCCTCGACAGGGCCAAGCTCGATGGCTGCCACATCAGGGTGGTCGGGGAGAGGTGCAGCTGCCGCCTCAACCGGCGGTTCGGGAGCCCCCCTGATCAGCTGTGCAAGCTCGGGTTCAGACGCTGGCTCGTCAGGGGTGGATGGAGATGAGAGCAGAACAGCAGCATCCTCGACAGGTGCAATGGTGGTCTGATCTGCATCTTCTTCCGGGGGGTTTGGTTCTTGGGAAGTGTCTTGGGAAGCGGTAGTCTTGTCGGACAATTCCAGGTGGGGAGTTGGGGCAATCAGCGCAGCAGCGGATGCTGGAACGGCAGCAACAGCAGCCAATCCGGCAACGCTGCCACTAACAGTGCCGAGCTCGGAATCCTGTGTTTCTTCCGGCTCGACGGGGGCAAAGGAATCAGATCTGGGGGTAGGGGTGATGGTGATCGAAGCCGGCTGCTTCTGATCCTCTTCGTTGGCCTCCTCTTGTTGTTGCTTCTCCTCGTCACCTGCCGTTTCTTCGTGAACCACGTCGGGCACTTCGAGCCCCTCAGCCTCCTCTTCCACAGCAGCTTCCAGTACTGCCGGAGCAACGCTCTCCACTTCTTCAGGCACAACTTCATCAACCACAGCAGGAGTCTCCTCCTCGGGTCCCTTGTCTGCAGAACCTTCTTCTGCAGGTGCTTCGGGGGTCGCGTCCAGCACGACGTCCCTCGTGTCGGTATCCTCCTCTTTCACAGTCTCTTGAGCTTCCTCCTCTTTCTCGTACTCGTGCGGCATGTCTCGTTCCTCCTCTTGAAATTCATCACCGGGGGTATCTGGGGTATCGGGGATATCGGGGGTATCGGGGGTATCATCATCATCATTATCATCACAGGCATTAGACTCACCTTTCCGCTTCTTCTTCTTCTTGTCGGAGTCGCCTGGCTTATCAGAACCATCCGCGCTGCGGCTTGATTCTGTCGGTCCAGAGGCGACCGGGGTAACGACATCTTTGCGCTCATCGGTCTCGGAAGCTGCGGCGGCAGCAGCAGCGGGCTCGGCAGCAGTCTCGGCGGCGGGCTCGGCGGCGGGCTCGGCAGCGGACTTAGCGGGGGCGGCCTCCGGCATGGCCTCCGTAATCTCGCGTGAAACATCGGCAGGTGCGGCCTCCGCAACGGCCTCAGGCACATGCTCAACCTCGGGGGTATCAACAACAGCAGGAGCGGCAACAACCTCCTCAACAGCCTTGGAAACCGGAGCAGCCTCCTCAACAGCAGGGGTAGCGTCAACCTCCTTGGTGACCTCAGAAGCAGGCTCAGGCGACTTCTCCTCTGCGTCACTTGAAGACGCGACTGCTGACGCGACAGCAGCAACGACAGAAGCGCCAGCAATGGCAGCAGCAGCAGACTCGACAACCGCATTGTCCTTCTCCTCGGCGGGCTCCTCAGCAACAGGTGCCTCGGTGGCAGGCTCCTTGGCGGCAGGCTCCTCGACAGCAGGTTCTTCTGTCGCGGGCTCCTCGGCAACAGGCGCCTCGGTGGCGGGTGCCTCGGTGACAGGCTCCTCAGCGGCAGGCTCCTCGACGGCAGGCTCCTCGACGGCAGACTCCTCAGCGGCAGGCTCCTCGACGGAAGCAGGATCGGCCTCTGGTGCCGGGGTCTCTTCCTTCTCTTCGACGACAGCGGCTTCGGGAGTGGCGTCAACATCCTTGGGAGTCTCCTCGGTGGCAGGGGCTTCAGCGGTAGTCTCGACCACGGCCTCGGCAGCAGGCGCAGCCTCCTCAGTAGTAGACTCAGCAGTGGCTTCCGTGGTCTCTTCTGTGGCAACTGGTTCTTCCACAGCAGATTCCTCGACAGTGGCGGGGGTTTCCTCCACGGCAGGTGCCTCCTCGACGGCAGCAGAAACCTCCTCAGCAGCAGGAGCCTCCTCGACAACAGCGGGAGTGTCCTCAGCAGCAGGAGCCTCCTCGACAGCAGCGGGGGTCTCCTCCACGACGGCAGGCGCCTCCTCAGCAGCAGGAGCCTCCTCGACAGCAGCGGGAGTCTCCTCCACGGCAGGAGTCTCTTCGACGGCTGCAGGGGCGTCTTCAGTGGCGGCAGCAGCCTCCTCGGCAGCCGGGGTCTCCTCAACGGCGGCAGGAGCCTCCTCGACAGCAGCAGGAATATCCTCGGCGGGGGCCTCCTCGACAACAGGGGTCTCTTCGGTGGCAGGCGCCTCCTCGACATCGGCAGGAGTCTCCTCGACGGCAGCAGGCGTCTCCTCGACAGTGGCAGGAGTCTCCTCAACGGCGGGGGCCGCCTCAACAACAGGGGTCTCCTCGACCGCAGGTGCCTCCTCAGCATCAGGAGTCTCCTCGGCGGCAGGCGCCTCCTCAACAGCAGCGGGAGTCTCCTCCACGGCGGCAGGTGCCTCCACGGCGGCAGGTGCCTCCTCAGCAGCAGGAGTCTCCTCGGCGGCAGGCGCCTCCTCGACGGCAGCAGGAGCCTCCTCAACGGCGGCAGGCGCCTCCTCGACGGC
>JADHKN010000104.1:19814-58910 GCA_019925475.1 Ophiostoma ips
AGCAGGAGCCTCCTCAACGGCGGCAGGCGCCTCCTCAACGGCGGCAGGCGCCTCCTCGACGGCGGCAGGAGTCTCCTCGACGACGGGAGCCTCGACGGCAGGGGTCTCCTCGACGGCAGCAGGAGCCTCCTCAACGGCGGCAGGCGCCTCCTCAACGGCGGCAGGCGCCTCCTCGACGGCGGCAGGAGTCTCCTCGACGACGGGAGCCTCGACGGCAGGGGTCTCCTCAACGGTAGCAGGCGCCTCCTCAGTGGCGGCAGCAGCCTCCTCAGCGGCAGGAGACTCCTCGACGGCGGGCGTCTCCTCGACAGCAGGCGTCTCCTCGACGGCAGGTGCCTCCTCAGCAGCAGGAGTCTCCTCAGAAGCAGGAGTCTCCTCGGCGACAGGCGCCTCCTCGACGGCGCGGGTCTCCTCGACAGCGGCAGGAGCCTCCTCGACGATGGGAGCCTCGACGGCAGGGGTCTCCTCAACGGTAGCAGGCGCCTCCTCGGTGGCGGCAGGAGCCTCCTCAGCAGCAGGAGACTCCTCAACGGCAGCGGAAGCCTCCTCGACAGCAACAGGCGCTTCCTCAGCAGCGGCAGGAGCCTCCTCGGCAGCAGCAGGAGTCTCCTCGACAGCAGCAGGTGCCTCCTCGGTGGCGGCAGGAGCCTCCTCGGAAGCAGGAGTCTCCTCAACGGCAGGCGCCTCCTCGACGGCGGCAGGCGCTTCCTCGACGGCGGCAGGCGCTTCCTCGACGGCAGGGGTCTCCGCGGCGGGGGTCTCCTCGACAACGTCGGCCTCCTTGGCTGCAGGAGTCTCGGCCTCAACCACATCTGACTTGGTCGTCTCAGTAGTCTCGGCAGTCTCAGCAGTCTCAGCAGCGGGTTCGGCGACGGGCTCAGCGGCGGGCTCAGCGGCGGGCTCAGCGGCGGGCTCGGCGGCAGGCTCAGAAGCGGGCTCAGCGGCGGGCTCGGCGGCAGGCTCAGAAGCGGGCTCAGCGGCGGGCTCAGCGGCGGGCTCGGCGGCGGGCTCGGCAGCGGGCTCGGCGGCCTCAGCTGGTGCCTCAGCAGATGTCTCGACAGGTGCATCGACCTCCTTCTCCTCGGCCTTGGGAGCCTCGGTTTCTGTCACTGTGGTCTCAGCGGGCGTCTCAGCAACAGCTTCAGTAACAGGCTCAACGGTAGGCTCAGAAGCAGGCTCAGAAGCAGGCTCGACAGTCTCAGAGGTCTCCGCAGGTGTCTCGACAGCAGTCTCGGAAGTGGGCTCGACAGTGTCCGCGGGGGTTTCGGCAGCTGGCTCGGATGCAGGCTCGGGAGTGGCTTCGGAAGTGGCTTCGGGAGCGGGTTCGGGGGCAGATTCGACAGTCTCAGCGGGAGTCTCGGCAGCAGCTTCGGTGGCAGCCTCGGGAGCAGCCTCAGCAGCAACCTCGGGAGCGGCCTCGGGAGCGGCCTCAGCAGCGGCCTCAGGAGTGGCTTCTGGTGCGGCCTCGACAGCGGCTTCTGGTGCAGCCTCGACAGCGGCTTCTGGTGCGGCCTCGACAGCCTTCTCCTCGACGGGAGCCTCGACAGCCTTCTCCTCGACAGGAGCAGCCTTTTCGGGCTCGGGCTCCTCATCGGCGGCCTTGCCAGCACTCTTCTTGGCCTTCTTCTTCTTGTTCTTCTTGGCACTCTTGCTGAGCTTGGGCTCGTCTGCAGCAGACTCGGCCGGTGTGGTGTCCTCTTTGGGAGAGTCCGGGACAGACTCGGTTGCAGGCTCCGGTGCGGCCTTGTCCTCGACAACGGGCGCAGCCTCTGGCTCTGCTTCCTTGGCAGCTTCAACGGGTGCCTCAGCGGGCGCCTCGGGGGCAGCCTCGGGGGCAGGCTCTGCAGGTGTCTCGGTCTCAAGAGTCTCCTCAGAAGCCTTGCCGGCGTTCTTCTTGGCCTTCTTCTTCTTGTTCTTCTTGGCGTTCTTGCTCAGCTTGGGCTCGTCCTCGGCCTCCTTCTCGGCGGCGGCCGACTCATCTTTGCCGTTTGTGCTTTTCCGCTCGTCCTTT
This sequence comes from Ophiostoma ips, assembly GCA_019925475.1. Classification (NCBI taxonomy): domain Eukaryota; kingdom Fungi; phylum Ascomycota; class Sordariomycetes; order Ophiostomatales; family Ophiostomataceae; genus Ophiostoma; species Ophiostoma ips. The sequence continues at coordinate 21,826 of JADHKN010000104.1, forward strand.
TTCGGGCTTGAGGCAGCAGAGTCGTCACCAGCATTTCCAGCAGGTGTTCCGTTGCCGTTGGCTGTGGCAGACTCGTCCTCGGGCTGTTCTGCGTCCGATTCGGAGACCTGAAGGTACTGGACATTGGAAAAGTCGGCGACCTTGACGTCGCCATACTGTGCAACCTCGACCTTGGCGGGGTCGATTATCCGGCTCTCGCTGACGGCGACGGCGTCCTCCATCGTGTGTGTGTGTATGTGTGGTTGTGGGTTGAGTAGTAAATTAGAAGAGTTGGGTGGGGGATTTTTCGGGTATAGGGGAGGTAGTGAGGGGGGGGGGGTATCTTTTTTTGGTGATTTTTGTGTGCGTGGTACTGGGCAATGAGTTGCCTTCCTGTTTGGATTCCGGGGGGCCTAGTCGCTCTTTCCCTGTGCAAGTGGGCTTTCCAGCACCGGTCTTGGACGAGAGCAAACGAAGAGAAGGTACGGAACAGTGAAGAGACGGCAGGAGCGAAGGCGGTGTTTGCTCTGGGGTGGCAAGAAGCTGATTCTGGTTGACTGTAGTGCGTTCTGGGTGTCTGAATATCTGGGTGTTTGATTGTTTGATTGCTTGGGGTGTTCTGGTTCTTCTTGGTGATTCTTGTCTCGTATCTACTCGTAACTTGAGGCGTGAAGCATTAACCGTTAGAGCATAAGCATGTAATCGTAATCGTGACGATGATGCAGATGGAGAGGGGAGATAGAGAGAAAGTGAGGGGAGAGAGAGAAGAGATAAAATCAATAATAAAAAAGACAATGCGGTGAGCCAGCTAATAAGGCAGAGCTCGAAACGGCGAACAACAAGTAACAAACAAGCTGCAACGATAAAAACGGGAATAAAAAAATCAAATAGCCACAAAGCGGAGATTTGTGAGAGGTGAGGGAGAAGAGAGAAGGAAAAGGGAGGAGAGAGGGGAGAAGAGAGAAGAAAGAGGGAAAAGAAGAAAGGGAAAAGGAAGGAAACAAGAAAGAGAGGGGACCTCGCGGCGATTTTCAGTAATATCGTAATATCGTATTATCGTATACGGAGTACGGAGTAAGGCAAGAAAAGAGAAAAAAAAAAACTGCTACTTGGTAATATGAAAACGACGATGCTCAGATATCAGATATTTACAAAAGAAAAAAGAAAAAAAGAAAAATTAATACAGCCGGCGGGATAAACTGGAGACAAAAACTGGAGCTGGCAGAGGGAAAAGAGCACGAGAAAACAGGAAATAAGGCAAAAAAGGGAAAGGCTCGAAAAGCCGGAAAAGCAACGAAAAGTGCAGTTCTCAGTGAAGAAGAGCAGAAATGAAAAAAAAACTGTCGAGGAAAAGCTTGGGCCTGCTGGTGACCGACCGTCTCTGCTCAACACCCCTGCACCGCAGCCACCGTTTTCCTGATTGATCAATGGATGGTTTGATTTTTGATTTTTTTTTGTTGTTGTTGATTGGCCCACGACGTTGTTGATTGACCTACGACGTCCGGATTTTCTACTGCTACTCGTATTTTGTCTTGTGACTGCTCGTAGCTGCGACGGCAGAACCTCGACAATCTTGCAGACCAGCCGCTGCAATTCAGATTTCTGGGTAGAGAAGGGATAGGAGAGAAACAGGTAGAGAATGTTCAAGAAGAAGTAAAGAAGACTCTTCATAGGATACTCGCGGAAAAAATCAAACAACTAATCAAACAACGACGATTGATAACGCTATAATCATAAAAGCAGTCGATAAAAGACACAATACGCAGAACGGAAGAAAGAAGAAACACAAAAATCAGACACGTCTTTCCTGCTTTCCGCCAATGCGAGACGGCATATCGGGACTGACAAAACGGATGTGACGAGAGAAAATCAAATCTGCAGCACAGGCTTTCGACATTGGGTATGTATCATCATGGAGTCGTGCTCAGGCCCCCCCTCTCCCCCCCCCCTCTCTCTCTATTGGGCCCCCACAAGGCCAAAAACCTGGGCAGATCACGATGCCTGCCAGCAAACCACACCACTACGAGTACCAGGGAACGGCCACATCCAGTTTTTTTTTCTTCTTTTTTTTTCGTTCGCACCAAGAAACAGGGCGGACAACAGACAGACGGCCACGTTGCCAGACGCGTCCTACTAACGCGACCAATGGCGTCGGACAGCATTTTGTTGACGGTTGGGCACGAGATAACAGATGCATGGAGTCACTCGTACAAACTCGATGCCCAATCCAAGAGAGATACGAGGAGGGGAAGAGAGAAAAACCAACCAGAAAACATTTTTTTCTGAAAAAAAAAAAAAAATCAATGTAGGATGCAGATGGCCCAAACAGGTCTCTGCTGGCGTGCAAGGGTGAGTGGGATAGGTTACGATACGTCTGTTACCTTGCAAAGCTGCATGAGCACGGCCAGCACATCAATGGGTCCGGTCATGTCAAGGAACATGAACATGACCCCCCCTCCCCTCCCAGCGTGACTCTGACCAGATACCGCACATGCCGCACGCAGACTGAGATCGAGGTTGTCTCTTGATTCTTCACCGACGGGGCCTACTGAGGATGCAACTACTCCGTACGAGTCCGTCATGATCTCGAGGCAATGAAGACAGAAAGAAAGAAATAGGGAAAAAATGTGATGGCGGGCAAGAGGCTGGGCGGGCAGGCTGGGTGTGACAGGGGTCCAGGGGATCGGATCTGGTCGTTGTCGGCCGTGCACCCCAAAGCCTGTGCGTGCCAGCCCCAGAAGCATGACGCTACTCGTAATATTATGACTGCTAATAAGAGCTCGTGATAATATTAGTGAGTTGACGAGTTGTTCGCGGAACTGCTTCGGGATGAGTGGGCCGCATGTGGGGAAGTAAGACATTTTCACAAAAAGGGAAGGACGGCATGAGGGAATAGGAAAGAGGATTGAGAAGTGAAAAGAGGGAAAGAGCGAGGCCAGTGGACGCGACGACCAGTCATTGGGTTTGTTTACCTTTTTGCCTCCAATCGCCTTCAGTCTGACCAGAAAAAAAAAGAAGAAAACAATGTGACGCGCCGGCCGCCTGGCCTGCATGTGCATCTTCCCCAGAAGAGGGTTTGCTGTGCTACGTGGCGCTCTCTGGCCAGTCGAGCCAGCAGTCCGCGGGCGCCGACCACGCAACTGCGGCAATTGCGGGAGAAGGGAAAGGCGCGTTTGGCTAGGTTGGATGCTGAGAACGGAGAGGCGAGAAGACACTCCGTCCGGAGATTTGTCTGGAACTTGTCTAGACTGGGCACAGGCGGGCGCTGGTTGGGCTGGCCTGCAGGACGAGAAGAGGAAGAGGATGCATATTATTACGGAGTACGACGTACGCGCCGGACGACCAAGACGGCGTGAGAGGGAAGAGAGGGGGAGGGAAAAAAAACGGAAGGCGCAACAGGCTCGGCCTAATCACCCCCCAGCGGGCCGGGCCCTGCTAGAATGCAAGCACTGTAGCGGCCCTGTCCCTGCCTGACCTTGCCTGAATCGAGCGTTGATAATCTCGGGCCTCGCTGTTTTTTTTTGTATGGCGTCTTCTTTGACTCAGTGCTACGAGCACGCTAGGACCAGTGGAAATAAGCTGCCCACTGTGCAAGATTGATGAGCGCCACTCGCATGGATAAACCAAAGAAAAAAAGAAATTACACAATGCGTTGCTCCTGACAGAAAATAAACAAGAGAACCACAAGTGCCGTTGGAGGGGGAGGGGGAGGGGGGAGAACTGCTCGTTGCACGACGTCTTCCGTCCTCCGCCCTCCGTCCTCCGTACGTATCTCGTACGCTTTTTTCATATCTCTCGTGTGAACCAAGCAAGTTGTGCAGCAAAGTACGGTAGTATTTCGATAACTGCAGTAGCAGCGGAGGAGCCCACCCTACGACGTACGGCGGGCGATACGACGTGTGCAAAATAATATTTTTACTCGTACGGAGGAGTACTCTGGGTCTGGCAGATTCTGTTCTTCTGGTGAGGCTGGTCGTCGGGATCAGCGTGTTGCTCCGTCGACGACACCAGCTCGACTCCGTACGATTTCGGCATGGCTTTTGCACTCTGTCTCGCGCCCAGTCCAAGCCTCTTCTGAGAAGCGGTGTGGCGGCAGAAGAAGACGAGAAAGGCAAAGGCAAAAAAGCAAGAAAGAAGGAACGAAAAAAACCAAGACCAGAAAATCAAAAGCAAGCAAGCTGCGGTGGAGCCGAGCCCAGAGAGAGGTGGAGCGGACGGACAGGAGGTGAAAACTTTTTGACAAAAGCTCGCATGAGGTCCGAAGAAACGGTGAGGATTCGGCAAAAAAAAAAAAAAAAAAAAAAAAAAAAGAGAAGAAGAAAAACCTAACCGCTTTCATCCGACGTCATCCGAATCTGTCCACCAAGGCATGGCTGATATGCCCATTACGGAGGCCACATCCAGACACCACCAGCCACACGACGAGCGGTCAAGGAGGGCGGTTTGGCTGAAGGCTCAGTCCCCAGCCTCTCAGACCGCCACATGGCTGGGAGTAAGGCATTTTGATAATCGTACGGAGTACTCGTAGACAGGACCGTCAGTGTGCATTATTAGCCTTTCTATTCAGCTAGAAAAAAAAAGTAAAAAGTAAAAAGAATCAAAAAATAAACCAGGGAGGCAGGGAAACAATAAATGCAAAAAAGGTGGTTTGCAGAGAACGACTGATTCTCCAGCAAATCGGCACGAAGAGGACGAAAGCAGATAATACAAAAGTGATAGCAACATGGCAACGATGCGGTGGTCCCTGCACGAATCAAACGCCAACGCCAGAGCGAGAAACGAGCAAGAAAGAGAAAAAAAAAAGAAAAGACAGAAGAAGAATAAAAACAGGCAAATTATAAAGGGGGCAGCCCGTAGGCAAGAAGAGCAAGCAAAGACCGAAGGACGAGGCCGACAACTGGCAACTCTGAGAAAGAAGGGGAAAAAATGACAGACGAGCGTGTAAGGCGGTATAAGGTAGAAGGCGTGGCACGGTCGTTGGCATGCACGTGGGTTATCAACCGCGGCAGACGGGCAGCTCCTGGGCCTGGGCCTGCATCGCTGCCGGGGCGCTGATGCCTCTCCGTCCCGAGGGTAGCATGCCACCAGACGGCCGCCATGCAGCATGCAGCATGATGGGTCGTTTGTTGGCAGGGAGAGAGGCCGATTGCGTCGCTGGCAAGCTGCCGGCCCAGAGCTGAGCTGCATCCCAGTGGGACAGCAACAGGACGGGTAGATCGCGTGCACGCCTCTCCCCCTGCGTTCCCCGGCCGTCGGTTTGTCGATTTGTCGTCGTGCGGCATGCCTGTCGTTGTGTCCCACCCGCGTGGCTTTCCCCCCTTTCCCCCGGATGCCGTCGTCGATCGATTGGTGGACTTGTGTCGTTGTCGGCCTTGGGCTTCGCGAGTCCCGTCCCCGTTACATGGCCATGTCTTCCTGCAGCTTCCGCAGCTCCTCCTCCTCGTCGTCCTCCTCCACTGGTGCCGCTTTCACTATTGGTAATTAGTATGCATACTTTGATAAACAGAGGAAAAGGAGAAAAGAGAAACTCACGCTCGCCGCTGGCTGCGGCCGGCAGCCGGTGCACGGCGTCCGACACGGGCACGGCGCCCGTCTGCAGCATCTTCTCGTCCAGCTGCTCCTGCTGCAGCTGCTCCAGTTCGTCCTCGAGATCCGCGTCGTCTATCGCCTCGCCGATCGGGTTGCTCGTAATCGCATTGACAATCTCCTCGCTGAGCTGGTTCTGCTCCTGCAGCCGCTCCATCGTCTCGTCCACCTTCTCCGGCGTCAGGCCGCCGTGGATCGTCTTCATCGCCGACGCGGCACGCTCCATCGCCGCCAGCGTCTCGCGGTTGATGTTGGCCGACTCAATGGCGTTGACCTGCTGCTCCAGCGTGCCGATCTGTGCCTGCGTCTGTTCTAGGCTGTGCTCGTGTGCCTTTTTGCGCCGCAGCGCAGCCTTGGCGGCTGTATTTGTTAGTTTGTTTAAACGAGTGGGAAAAAAAAAACGCTTCCGCCCTCCCGACATACCATTCTTGTTGGTGGACACGTTCTTGCGCGCAATGGCGTCTTGCTGGTCAATCTGCGTCTGCAGGTGCGTTTCGCGCTTCTGCAGCATATCCAGCTGGGCACGCAGACCCAGGATCGCATTCTTGGGCGTGTCCTTCTTCTTCTGCGCGGCACCGCCGCCGAACCAGCCCCAGAGGTTGGACATGGTGATGTTTGGAGGGGGAGGAGAGAAAAGGGAGAGACAAAAAGACAAAAGATGGGGGTATGAAGGCGGGCCGTCGGTTAGATCAGCCGGGTTTTTTTTATCAAAGTATCTGTAAAAAAAATCACAGAAAGGTGTCGCTGTGTATATCGTCAAGGTACCGGGGCTGTCGAGATCGGTATCGCCCACGTCGTCGTTGTCGTCGTCGTCGTCGGCGTCGGAGGGGAATTCGGGATGAGGGGTCGGGCTCGAAGATGGGCGCCTTGCTATCGTCGGGTCGAGCGATAGCTGTCAGAATGCAAGAAAAAAGAAGAATGAGAGGCGAGATAAGCTCGGAAAATAGGTCCTGCAGCTAGGAAGAGCAAAGCCTGACGAAATCCGTACGCCGTGGTCGTGGGGTTGGGACGAGGTTAGATAAGAATGGATGGAAAGCGGTAATGGAAGAGAGGGAAAGAAGGAGGAGGATGACGATACAAGGCCGCAAAGCACAGGCTGCTGCCGACCCAAGCCGCCCCATAGATGGGTGCCTGTTCGCCACCTGACTGGCTGTAAAATGAGACATGCGACCCCGCCATCTGACATTCCGAGTGATATGGCACGTGACTGGCTTCTGTCGATTTCCATCTGTTTTCTCGAGTCTTCGCGGTCGGCAATGTGATGTGTTTTTGATTACGTCTACTCCTATTATTGTTTTTCATGTAATCCTTTTTATGAACTACGAGTGAATTGATTTTTTACGCTGTGAATGAGTTTTGTTGAGTTTTGTTGAATTTTGTTAGATTTCATTGAAATTTGATAGTAAATCAAATTATCACTCCAACATTCATTACTCATCGACAGCAACATCGGAACGACTTCATAGATCAAACCACTAATACTACGAGTAACCCGCCCTCCACCCACCCCCACCATGGAATGCCATGCCGTTTGCCAATGATACAACCGCATCAGACCTCTGCCTCTTGTCCGGCCTGCCGAGAAAGGCACCCGGCACAAAAGTGCGCTTTCTCGGATGGTGAGTTGCCCCGTCGTCCATTTGCGCAGCAGAAAGCAGAAAACCGTGCACGAGGCTGACCCAAAACACAAAACCAGCGTCTCCTCCTATGCACCGACTACGGGCGTGCTGACGCTGGGGCAGCCCATGACCGGCACTCCGACCCGCGTCCAGGCGCTCGTCAGCCTCGACATGGTCCTGGACCGCATCTCGGCCGAGCATATCGTCGCCGGGGCCTGGATCAACATCATCGGCCGCGTGGAGAGGCTCGATGCCCAAGAGCAGGCTGACCCGGACAAGGTTCGTGTCCAGGCTCTATTGCTATGGGCGACCGGGCCGCTGGACTTTCAGGCATACGAGACGGAGGTGCGGGGGCTGCTGCGCGAGGACGCCGGCGCGTCTGCCGAAGCTGCCGACCAAGCCATGGCTGATGGATGAGGCTGGTTACAATAACATTCGGTTTTCTCTGTTACACCACTTGTATCTGCTTTTATTGTTCTCATAATAATGATTATGCCTGTTCTGTTGGCCCGTCATAAACTTGAAAGAATGGAAAGACAAGCAAGCAAGCCAAACCGCAACACATTGGAGAGAAAACAAGCAGACGTCTCATAAAGCATTGAGCTTATCCTGCAGTCTAGAGAAAAAAAGATAACGAGAAATGTCGTGAGAAAGAGACAAGGAAATAGCCATCAAGAACAAAAACAAAAAGTAAGCAGACAATCTGAGATCCAGAAAAGTCCAAAAAACCCCCATTGTGATTGGGGCCGGTGTAAATCAATAATACAAGTGAGGGAAGAGAAGAGAACAAATAAGGAATAGTAGAAGAAAAGGTAACCCGCGGAACGCCCAAGCAACACAACAAAAGAGGACGACCGAGAGAATAAATAAAAAAAGAAAGAAAGAAAACAGTAATCAAGAGCGCCTGAACAATCCAAAACCAGAGGGTATTTTGTAGTTTTTTTTGCGATTGCAAAGCGGTCAGGATATCAAAGGGAAGAAAAACAGAAAGGTAACGGGAGAGAAGCAGAGCGGGAATCATTAGAGGTAGGTATATGTACCAAATTAAAAGTGGTTGTTGCTGCGGGGGCTGGCCTGGGTCGAGATGTCGTCGACATGGTTGCAGAGCGCGACGAAGAGATCAAAGAACAGCTGCGAGCCGCCGTTGTGCATCTCCAGCTGCATCGTGCCGCTGCGCTTGAATGTGCTGCGGCTGCGGATGATCAGCGCGAGGTAGTGTGCACGCAGCTTGGAGTCGGTATCAGGCGTGTTGGCGTAAGCGTACCGCGCCGACGACAAGATGGTGCTGCACGGAATGCCGCTCTCTGATGATGTTAGCACTTTCATTATGAATGATTTTATCGATACATAAAGCACAAAAAGAAAACGTACGCAGTCCTTGCTTTCGCAGCGAGATCTTCTTGAGCTCGTCAAGGCCAAAGCGGTCGGCAGCACAGTAGATGACAGTGTCCTTGAGGAGGTCACCGTCCTGAGGATGCGTGTAGATGGATGCCTCGTGGACGGCATTGCTGCTGCCGTCCTGGTCGTTCTCAGGCCGCTCGAGCTCCCACGAGTTGTGGCGCTTGTTGTGGATCAGACGTGGGTAGTAGTCGCCCTTGTAGAGGTACTCGAGCACAGACGAAAAGATCTCGGGCTCGTCGTCTGGCAGGACAATGCGCTTGGAGGCAGAGAGGGATGTCGGGCTGGCGGGCGAGGCGACGGAGGCAGGAGACGAAGTGCCGGGCGAGCCGTAGTAGAGCGTGTGGTTGTGCAGGGCCTGCTGGAAAAAGGGAGATGCGCAGAGGACCTCTTCGTGGGCGGCAAAGATGCGCTGATCACGGCCGATGACGAGGGTGACAATGGGCGAAGCGGGGGATCTTCCAAGCAGTCAGCAGATGGGCGCAGCAAGGGGGAGGCAAAGGGCGGGGGATGGGACGTACTGGGGCACCTCGGAGAAGGCGGCGACGGCAGCAGCCGAGGAGATGGTGGGAGGCCGGCGACGAGAAGAGGACTCGTGGCGGCGGGACTTGGAGATGCCAGACTCTTTGCTGAAGGAGGATCCGGCCGTCTTGCTAGACTTTTGAGTCTTTGAGAAGCTCTTGTTCTGCGAGCGAGAGAACATGGTGGATGTGATGGAGAAGAGGAGAGAATAGAGGAAAGAATTAAGAAGATAAATAGTGGAGAGGATGGAAAATAGAAGAGAGAAGAATGAAGAGAATAGAGAGAAGAAACTCCGAGTTATACAGTCATACAGTCGTTATGATAGAGGCAGATGCCGGAAAAAAGAGAACCGAGAATGAGGAGAATGAGAAATGGAGATTCGTGTTTAGTTGCAAGAGGTTTTGATATTGCGAGTTGATTGTCGATGGTTGTTGATGTGGTTGCTGCTCACGTTGTCGGATACGATTACTTACCTGGCCTGTCGAGTGAGATGTGATGATGATGAAAAAAAAAAGCAGAGGGAAGAACAGAGGAGAAAGGGCACCATTATATAGAGAACGACCGTAGAGACTGCGTGAAGGGAAAGCACGGCATGGTAGAAAAGGCACACACTGTATGGACAAAGGTGTACCTGTCACCAAGAAAAAAAAAGGCAAGAGCGCAAACGAGCCGCAGGCAGATAAGGCGGCGTGCATCCCACACTGCTTGTGCGCAGAGTGCGGCCAGATGGCGCCATGGAAGGAAGGCACAGTGCGGGGTGCCTGCAAGGCAGGGGCCAGGCTTGTTGGGAGTGAGACAGGATGAAGAGGGAGGTGTGGAATAGAGGCCAGAAGTGGCCCAAAGAGGAAAGAACGAGGGGGTCTCGTTATCGTCCTGCGGCCGTTTCGAGAAGTTGGAGATAGTCCAGCGTCGGACGCGACCCGTATCGACCCGGACGCGCCGCCGAGTGGGGTTTAATGGGACCAACCACGCGAAAGCACATGACAAGTTAAAGTGCTTCCTACCAGGGTGCCTTGGCCGTGTCATTTCATTTCTTTTTTCGTTTTACACTTGTTTCTCACTTTTCTCGGGAAAAAAGGTGGTTCACACTACGCCATGAGCTCTTGTACCCGCAGTGCTGCCTGGTGCGGGCCTGTACAAGACTGACATCGACATGCGTGATCGGCTCGCTTCATGCTGTCTTCCTTGATGGTTTCCTCTTTTTTTTCTAGACTTAATTAAACGAGTGCCGGGGACTTGCATAGTTTGGGATTGGGAAAGGGAAAATGTCCACCGGGGGACAAGTCTTGAGAAGCGAGAGGCACAGGGCTCGCCAAACTTCCACATAGCAAAGAGTATGTGTGTGATACGAGTAGAACGTGAAGAAAAGTGACAAGGTTGAATACGTCGTAAATAGATGATAGGCTCGACTCGATGATAAATGAGGCTGAGTAGGCATCAAGGCGGCGTACGAGTAGACCTGCGTGCACCGGCACACCCGCAACCTGCCTCTGACTCCCAACACACCACCACCCAACACACCACCATGGACATGGTATCACACAGTCCTTCTGTTCCCGGTCCCTTGGTGTGTTTGGCGATGCTTGGAGTGGATCAGACGAGGCAGTACCTGCGTTGGAATCCACCACTCTGCATTTCTGCCGAGCTGACTTGTGATAGCTATTTGCTGTTTGGTATTTCTGATTTTATGTCTATATTTACCATTTATTCATCCTGTAGACATGAATTTTATTTGAATTCTATCATGATTTATCCAAAATTCCAAATTATCTATCTATGGAGAACTTAGACTGCACTGTACACCACTCTCCTGCTCGATCATCTCTGACTCAAATAGCGGCACGGACCCAACAGATGCACCTTTATGGGTCTGGTTTTGTCCGATGGATACGTCCGTGAGATACGAGACGTGAGGATGCTGCTGTTGACTTCCTTCTGGCTCTGACTTGTTGTTCCTTGTCCCTTCTCCCCCCCCCCCTTTTCATTACGCTTCCTTTTCTTTGATCACTCCCTCCCTATCTCACTCTCACCCTCTGTTTCAGCGGGATACCCTGCTCCGTATGCACTGCAGATCTGTCTTACTCGCTGAGAGCAGCCCAGACCAAAATTCACACGGTACATCTGAAAATTCACGCCCAGCTCACGCTCGCTTCCCAGCTCTTTTCCACCCCTGGCCCTTGCTCCTGCAAACACTTAAACCTCCACCTTTTCACTCTTCCCCCCCTCCCAATGATGCACGAGTGATTAATATGTTTCCATCTGTCACGTTTCTTCTTCTTTTTTTTTTGCCTGCTTATATAATACCGACCGTTGGCGCCCGCCTGCCCGTTTTGCCTCCCCTCCCCGCTTTTCTTTCCTGTAAGCTGCACCTTATCGTTTTATCACGGCTTTGTCAGCGGCGACATTTGGGCAGCATCCGTTCTGCGACTTGGTCTCTCTCTCTTTTGTCTTCGACGTCATCCGACATCCGACTTTCTGGGCCTGATATCAACGACACTTTCCGCCCTCTAAACTCTCCGTCAATACCCCCCACACAAAAATGGCCCAAGACAGCGACGCACCCGTCGCCGACGCCGCACTGGCGACGCCGGCGCCCCACGCCACCGCACACATTGTCCTCGAGGACGGCTCAACGGCGGCACCAGATGAGCCCACGGCCGCCACGGCCGCCGCCACAACCGCCGCCACAACCGCCACAACTGCCGCCGCCACGGCCGACAGCAGCACACACGCCGCCCATGATGACGGCGAAGAGCCCGCGCAGCAGAGCCCCGGCCTGCGCAGCAGCACCGGCTGGGACGGCAAGCTGCGCTTCCCCAAGAAGGACGCCACGGTGTCTCTGGCGAACCCCGAGGCCATCAGCGACCCCGAGTACTCGGACGAGGACAACGTGCTACCCGGCGACGTCATCTCGGCCGACGAAGACATTCTCGACGACGAGGACCCGGACACCGAGGACATTGTGCTGGCCCAAGCGCGCGTCCACAGCCTCGGGCCCCTGCACCTCGAGCGGTTTACCCATCTGCAGCGCCTCTGCCTGCGCCAAAACAACATTCAGTCGCTGACCGAGCGGCCCGCTCCGTTGGCGGGGAGTGCGGGCGACGAGACAGACGGTGACGACGACGACGACAACAAGAGTCACAAAAAAACATGCCCGCTGGCCGCGCTCGCCGACACGCTGCAGGAGCTCGACCTCTACGACAACCTCATCGGCCACATGCGCGGCGTCGAGACGCTGCCGAACCTGACGACGCTCGACCTGAGCTTCAACAAGATCAAGACCATCAAGCACCTCGAGGGGCTCGCCCACCTGCGCGACCTCTACCTCGTCGCCAACAAGATCAGCAGCGTCGAGGGCCTCGCCGGGATGGCCGCCGCCGCCACGACGCTGCGCATGCTGGAGCTCGGGTCCAACCGGCTGCGCACAATCGAGCCGCTGGGCGCGTACGGGTTTGCGGCGCTCGAGGAGCTCTGGGTGGCCAAGAACAAGCTGACGTCGCTCGACGGCATCCAAGGGCTGCCTAAGCTGCGGCTGCTCAGCGTGCAGTCGAACCGGCTGCGCGACCTGGCGCCCGTGCGCGCCGTGCGCACGCTGGAGGAGCTGTACGTGTCGCACAATGCGCTCGCGTCGCTCGAGTCGCTCAAGCCCGTCGCCGGCCAAGACGGAGACGACAAGGTCCTCCAGAAGCTCCGCGTGCTCGACGTGGGCAACAACGCCCTGCGCTCGCTGACGGGCACAGAGCACCTGTCGGCCCTGGAAGAAGTGTGGGCTGCCTACAACCAGCTGCTGGACTTTGACGACGTGCAAAAGTGCCTCGGCGACAAGGCATCCCTCGACACAGTGTACCTCGAGGGCAACCTGCTGCAATTGCGAGCACCGGCCTTGTATAGGAACAAGGTGCGGCTGGCCCTGCCACAAGTCAAGCAGATAGATGCTAGTGAGTTTTATGGTCAACTTTCTCCTCTGGTTCTTTCCAACTAACAATGCAGCGTACGTTTAATGCATATTCTATGTAGTCACTTCACGTCATTATGCAATATGCAACATTTCTGCAGGTCATTCAATATTTCAATTTTACTTGTATCGTGACAGTAGTCGCTACCACCGCTTAACCAAAGATCCACATCAGCTCGGTAGGGAAGTAGTTTGCGGGCTGGTTGAAGCGCAGCTTGCGGTCCAGAGCAGTGATGGCGTCCAGGTCGGCCTGGTCCAGGTCCCAGCCAGTCACGTCCAGGTTCTCCTTGAGACGCGAGGGCGTCGTGGTCTTGGGGATGACAGCAAGGCCGCGCTGTGTCGCCCACCGCAGCAGGATCTGGCCGGTCGACTTGTTGTACTTGGTGGCGAGTGTCTTGATGGTCGGCACCTCGAACAGGGGCTGCAGGTCGCTGACGTGGGCCATCTTGAACTCCTCAAAGGACGCAGGGCCAAAGGACGAGTAGGCCGTCACGACAATGCCCTCGTTCTTGGCCAGGCGCAGGAGGTCGGACTGGACGAGGTAGGGGTGGTGCTCGATCTGCAGCGTGGCGGGCCGGATCTTGGCGTAGCGCAGCAGGTCGTAGAGCAGCTGGGCCTGGAAGTTGGAGACGCCGATGCTCTTGGCGAGGCCCTTGCCGACGAGGGCCTCCATGGCGGTCCAGGTCTCCTGGATGGTGGCCTTGGACAGGCGGACCTCCTTGCCGGCGTCGTCGTAGTGCCAGCCGGGGGGGTAGCGGACGGCGGGGTCGACCCACTCGAGGGCGACGGGGAAGTGAATCAGGTAGAGGTCAAAGTAGTCGATGCCCCAGTCCTTGAGCTGGCGGTGGACAATGGGCTCGACGCGGTCGCCGTCGTGGAACGAGTTCCACAGCTTGGAGACGATGAAGAGGTCCTCGCGCTTGACGATGCCCTCCTGGATGGCGCGGGCAACGCCCTTGCCGCACTCGACCTCGTTGCCGTAGTCTAGACATTGTTAGTTTTTTTTGTGTTCTGTCTTGTCTTGTCTTGTCTTGTCAGGAGTTGTGCGGGATGTGCAGTGAAAAAACTTACCGCAGGCACCATCGAGCAGGCGGTAACCGGCCTTGATGGCGTTGTAGACAGTGTCGGCGCAGACAGCGTTGTCGACCTTCCACAGGCCGAAGCCCACCTGGGGCATCTCGTAGCCGGAGCTGAGCTTGAAGGTAGCCATCTAGACGTTGGGGAGGTTAGCTTGTTGTCCTTTGTGTTCTTGTGTCCTTGATCATACGTTGGTGGCAAGCTGGTGAGGGTGCTAGCTGGCTGGGCACTACTGACTTTGTAGTTAATGTCTGGTGATTGGGACGTGGGTTGGATGGGAGTGCGATGAGAGGAGAGAGGAGGGAGAGAGGAGGGGAAGAAGAAAAGAGGAGAGGAAAGGAAAAAGGAGTGAGAGAAAACAAAAATAATGGGAGATGACGTTATATACCGTTACGGAAGGCAAGGCGGAGCGCACCTGCCTGGCTCTGCGACTGCTCTATCTAGCCTTGACTTGACCCGTTTGCTCGTGGACCTGTTGGTGGGGTCCTGTCGCGGCCACAGAGGAGAGATGAGAGGTTGATCCAACAAAGCCCGCGGGTAAAGAGATAAAACAAGAGCTACGCCGCAGAGGGTAATGCGATCTACGGGTCTTGTGCGAGTGTGCGTACTCGTTACGTACGACAGCTACCTGACAGGCTTGAGGGGCTGCGTGGGATCCAGACGTGGGATAACAGGTTACTTGCATGTAATTAAAATATACAAAAAATACCCTGCAGATATAGTAACATGGTTGTGAGTCTACAAAATTCTACAAAATTCTACGAGTACTTGTACAGCAAGTAAAAGCGCCTCATAGTGGTCACGCTCACAGCGCCGCGTATCGCAACAATCACCGCTGAAGCAGCCCCACAATGCGACCGAACCCCCCCAAGCAGCTATGACGTGCGAGGGGCAATTGCTGTTGTTGACTTTGGGGCATGTCTCATTTCTCCAAACACAGACTGTCCAGCCCTCACATTATTACCCGTACAACTTCGAAGAACTACGAAAATAAGCAAGAGCAAGACGTCAGGCACGACGAAGGGAATTGGAGTACTGCGCAGCTATCAAAGAAAATATCATTCGCGAAATTCTCTGAATAATCCATAACACAAACCGTATCGCTGGATGTCGCGCATTTAGGCTGAATGCAACGGATAGCTCTGCTTTGTGGAAAAACCAACTGAAGAAAAAAAAAAGGATAAAAAGGATAAAGGGGAAGAAGACGAGATGCATTAAATTAAATCAAAAAAGAAATAGTAAAATAGCTGTCTTCCCCTCGAGAGACACTCCAGTGGGGTCACACCAGAGTCGCGCCCGTCGCTCCTTCCAAATCAAGAGCAACCGACGTGATGTGCCATTGGGGTAATAGGTGAAGGACACAGCAGGAGCGACAGAGATGGGATGGAAGAGAGGGGATGCGGCTAAAGACCGGAAGAATGCCATATGGAGCGCCGCAGGTGCTGTCTACTGAAACAGGGCTCGAGTCTGCAGACGCCCCGAGACTCCGCGAAGCTGTCTTCGTTGTGGTCGGCAGGATACATTTTATATTTGAGATGCATTGTACATGGAATTCAGCCCGATAGGCCCAGCCCACCCCGGCCTCGCCTCCTTGTTCTCGCCCTGGCTGCCCCTTGTCCTCGTCCTTGTCCTCGTCCTTGTCCGCCTCCCCGTCCTCCTCGTCCTCCTCGTCCTCGTCCTCGTCCTCCCCTCCCTCTCACAGGTGCCGCACGATGCAGCATCTCCATTTCTGACTCGCTGTCCTCGATCGGATCGTCGCTGTCGTTGCAGTCGGGCACCTCGCGGATTGTGACGCGCCGCTCTTCAAAGATGGCCGCGGCACGGCTTGCCTCGCTCAGATTGCTTGTGCTTTGAGCCAACGCTGGAACGCGTCTGGGCACGACAGGAACGTTTTGCGGTGTTGCCTGTCGTGCTTCGTCCATAAGGCCATCGGACGGCACGAGCTGGACGTCGTCGACTTCGCATGAACTTGCGGGGGCGTTGGCATGTCCCAGCTCTGGCTCGTCGGTTTCTTCTCTGACCAGCTCGTGATCTTCTTCATCCAAGTCTTTTTCTTTTTCTTCTTCTTCTTCTTCTTGGATATCTCCTTCCTCGGACACGCTTTTGTCGTCTTCGTCCTCGCTACCTAGGAGAATGTCATCTGGCACATCACTTGGCGTCCTCTCGCGCTCCGGAGATGATGACTCGTGTGGCTCGTCTCCGTAGCTTGAAGGCGGGCGCTGGACAGACGCCGGTGACGCGTGCCAGAGTTCCGGTACTGGCAAGGCACCCAACATGCTCGGCACATCCACGACAGCAGAGCCGACGGTCTGCCCCGATGGCGACAGAATGCCCACGCCCTCGCTCTCGAACCGCTGCCGCTCCTGTTCCGACAGCGTGCCCGAGACGGGCTGGCTGGTGGGTGACGGCCCCTGCGGTGTCCTCACGGTGTGCCGTGATTTGTGGCTCGGCCGCGACCGCACATGCAGGCTGGAGGACGAAGACGACGGGATGCTGTACATTGCTGCTGCTGCTGTTGTTGGCGAGTACTTTTTGACCTCGTACGACGCAGAGCCTCGAGTCGACCGCCGGCTCTCGTCCTCGGTGATTATTGCGTCTTGGCTGCTCCATCCCCACGCCGGCGCGTCCGGGTCGGCGCGCGGGAAGTGCATGGTAGCGAGTGGTTTCTGGGCCTTGGCACCTGTCCAGTCGTCCATAGCCAGCAGGAGACGACGTCTCTTCTGTGCCTCGTCGTCGGCTTCTGCTGCTTTTCTTCTTCCATTGTTGTCGGTGGTGGCGGCATCGGGTGACCGCCTATGTTTGCGGCCACCGTGCAGGTCATGATGCCGCTGAGATGGCGGGAAGGGGTCCTTGGCAGGTGTAGCGGCCGGGCGGAGGGAGCTGCTGGAGGAAGCCGAGTGGTGCCAGCTCATCGTAGATCCTGCGCGGTGCGTATGCGTGTCTTGTAGGTGATACTTGGCATGGTTGATCTTGCAAAATGGCATAATTAGACGCCTTGAAAAGGAGGCACCTGATATGAAGATCCAGGTCGGCAGCTGCGAGTGAGCTCCTTCCCCGGGTTCTTCTGGGCATCGACGGGGATTGTTGTGTGACTTCCCAAATAGGCAAGTACGGTCTGTCAGCGCCTTCCTGGCTGTACGCGTACGACTCATCCATACGAATTTCGTCGACTTTATTCTATCCATCCCCCTCTATCTGCTCTAAGAGTATCTTGCGTGTAATATTAGTTATTCACGTAAGAGCATCGAGAGGCCATGAGGAAAGCAACGACGCTGTATTTTTCGCTTAGTCAATGACGAAATCCCAACCACGACAGCGTCGACTGGTTGAATAAATGAATAGAAGCAAGTGAAATAGATTTCAGAGCTGAATGCAATCACCGAGGGAAAGAAAGAAGAATTATGGCTTACAAGTATCTGCTGTTAATACCGCAGACGACCCGTTCGCACAAGTGGCCCGGTGTTCCAGGCCGATGTCCAGGCCGATTGCCCTCCGACTTATCAAAACCCCCACCTGCCTACTCCGTACTACAGCGGGTGTGGTGATAACTAATGTAAAAAAAGCACCACGCCGCCCGTCACCAGTCATTCGGCGTTCCGATACTCTGTACAATCCTCCCCAACTATGCAGGGCTGCTTTGTACGCGCACCCCGTCTGCTCATACGCTCCACCCCTGTCTCGATTGCAGCTCGCTTGACGTTGTCGTCGCTCGCCCGTCCAGCCGTCCGACCAGCCGTCCGACCCGTTCTCCCCCGCCAACTGCGTCTATCTTCCTCCTCCTCATCGCCCCCCTCCTCCACAAAAATGTCTCAGAAACTGCCCGGCGCCGAGCTCCTGCGCAAGCCCGCGCGCATTGCGTGCATCCAGCTGGCCAGCGGCGCCGACAAGGCGGCCAACCTGGCACACGCGCGCGACAAGGTGCTCGAGGCGGCGCGCACGCACGGCGCCCACATTGTCGTGCTGCCCGAGTGCTTCAACTCGCCGTACGGCTGCGATTTTTTTCCGTCGTACGCCGAGCGCTTGCAGCCGCTGCCGTCGGCGGAGTCAGGTGCGGCGCCCTCCTATTACGCCCTGGCGGCCATGGCCAAGGAAGCCGGCGTCTACCTTGTGGGCGGCTCCATCCCGGAACTTGCTGGAACAGACACCACGCCCACATACTACAACACGTCGCTGACGTTCTCGCCGCACGGCGAGCTGCTGTGCACGCACCGCAAGGTGCACCTGTTCGACATTGACATCCCGGGCAAGATCCGGTTCAAGGAGTCGGACGTGCTAAGCCCGGGAAACAAGGTCAGCATCGTCGAGCTGCCCGGCTTCGGCAAGATCGCCGTGGCCATCTGCTACGACATCCGCTTCCCCGAGCTCGCCATGGTGGCCGCGCGGCAGGGCTGCTTTGCGCTCGTGTACCCGGGCGCCTTCAACACCACGACGGGCCCGCTGCACTGGCGGCTGCAGGGCCAGGCGCGCGCCATGGACAACCAGGTCTACGTCGCGCTGTGCAGCCCGGCGCGCGACACGTCGGCGAGCTACCACGCCTGGGGCCACAGCCTCGTCGTCGACCCCATGGCGCAGGTGCTGGTCGAGGCCGACGAGGCCGAGACCATTGTGGTGGCCGACCTCGTCGCCGACAAGATCGAAGAGACGCGCAAGGCCATCCCACTGCGCGACCAGCGGCGCTTCGACGTGTACCCAGACGTCAGCGAGGGGGCGGTCAGATACAAGGAGTAGTTGTCAATATAACCATTACAACTGTGTACGAGTACATCCGTTCAATTAATTCTAGCATATGCATCCCGGTAGTCCTTTGATATTGAGGCACTAATCTGATGTAGATATTCCAAGGTGCTTGGATCTTCAGAGCCCGTGACTCGGTGAAATATCCCTTCCTGGATCAACTCCGTTTTTTTATTTTTGTTTTTGAAATCTCCCGCGGAATGCATCGCAGCATCATGGGTCATGGAGAAGCAAAAGAAAATGAGCAAAGCGGCATGCTTGCTCATCAACAAAAAGAGCCAGCCGTGACGGCTGTACAAAGGTACGACAAGCAGAGAGCAGATGGCAGAGAGGCAGGGAATTATTTCTCAGACGCATCCCTGCCCTCGGGCCAGCCCGCGGCCCTTCAATTACTGCAGAGCCTTCTTGGCAAAGCCGGGCAGGATGAAGCTGGCCTTGTGGATCTCGGCGTTGTAGTACTTGACGAGCTTGTCCTCCTCCTCGGGCGTCCACTGGCGCAGGGGCACCTTGACGTTGGCGTTGGGGTCCTTGCTGCAGACCATGAAGCCGATCTGGCCCGACGGGTAGGTGGGGATGGTCGTGTAGGCGTACTCGGCGACGGGGAAGACGGCCTTGCAGTCCTTCTTGAGCTGCGTGATCAGGGGCAGGTGCAGCCACTGGTTCTCGGCTATTTTGGGAGGGGAGGGAGTCAGCAGGGCGGACGGGGGGTCACTCTTTCGGAATGGAACGTACAACCTTGGGTAGTAATAACGCCGCCCTCGCGCAGTGCGCTGTGAAGCAGCTCAAAGTACGACTTCTTGAACAGGCTCTCGGCCGGACCCTCGGGGTCGGACGAGTCGGTGATGATGACGTCAAAGGTGTTCTGGTAGTCGGCGAGGAACTTGAAGCCGTCGCCGACGTGCACCTTGACCTTGGGGTGGTCGAAGCCGGCAGCCATGCCGGGCAGGTACTGCTTGGACAGGCGGATGACGGCCTCGTCAATGTCGCACAGCGTGGCCTCCTCGACGCACTCGTGCTTGACGACCTCGCGCAGCACGCCGCCGTCGCCGCCGCCAATGACAAGCACCTTCTTGGGGTTGGGGTGCGAGTTCATGGCCAGGTGCGTGATCATCTCCTGGTACGAGAACTCGTCGCGCTCGGTGCACTGGATGACGTTGTCGAGGACCAGCACGGTGCCGTAGTCGGTCGACTCGAAGATCAGGACATCCTGGTACTTGCTCTTCTCGTGGTGGAGGACCTTTTTGACGCGCAGGGTCATGGCCTGGCCGGGCCACATCTCTGAGATCTCACGGAACCAGCCATCTGTCGAGTTAGTGACTGTCGTATGGCAAGTAGAAAAACAAAAGAAGCGTGATGCAGTTGATCGGTCGATTACGTAGTGTAGCGGGGGAAACTGGCGATAAGAGCGATAAGATAAAATTTCTGGAGGGGTACGAAAAACTGCGATGCGACAGAGTGCGGGACGCGTTGGGTGTTGCTGAGAGTGACAGTGAAGACGGATTGATGTAATTTTGAGGTGTCGCTGGGTGTCGTTGAGAGCGTGAATCTGGCTGTGAGATAATCACCACTCCAGCTGGGGTGAAAGTTGCTATCCAAAACACAACGACGCCGATGACGATGACGACGCGGGCGATGCAGATGTTGTTGGCCTGCGAGTAAACGACTCCGCAGGTTGTCGCAGGCGATGAGGCGATGAGGCGACGATGGCGCTGAGGCGATGCACCAGACAGATTGCGATGTCCAAGGGTGACGAGGCAACAAAACATCACGAGATTCCATTTTGGTTTCTTATTTTTATTTTCCTCGATTCAACTTGACTTACCCTTGATGGTCGCGTGGGTGATTTCTTCCGACGACATTGTGGGCGTGTTGGGCAGGTTTGCGGAAAGTGCTTGGATCGAGTGAAACGGGTGGTGTTGATGTCGACAAGAAGAAAGACGAGGAGAAAAGGAGGAAGAGGAGGAAAAAGTAGAACAGGAAAGAAGAGAAAAGGAAAAGGAAGCAGAGACAGGCCGACTCGTCAAAAGTGGGCCGGCGTGTCTTTTCAAAACGGCAGGAGCAAGTCGATTCATGAAGGGAGGTACGAGTAGGTCATTCAAAGAAGGAAGGAATTGAGAACGAAAGTGGGGTCCCGGGACCAGTGAACAAGAAACCCGAATTTTACAATTAAAAAATCAAATGAAAAATTTCAACGCAAAAAAAAAAAAAGAGTTATTTTAGACTACACGGCAAGGCGGGACGGCACAGAGAGAAAACGGCGCAAGAAAGGAAGGGAAGGAAGGCAGGAGTGAAGGAGCAGACTTTTTACAGCTCACTTTTTTGACGCCACCTGCTGCAATTGCTCTACAGGCTACGAGTACAGAGTCTGCCTCGATCTCGATGCTTAGTAACGGGGCTGGAAGAAGCCGAATAAGGCAAGTACTCACGTTTGCGGCCGACTATATTATTACGAGGACAGGCAAGTATTTCTTAGTATATATTAATATACGAGTAGAAGCCTGGAGACAGTCGATTTGCATTGCCGTTTTGAGGAGTTCCAAGCGAACTAACGAGGGTATATATGTCTATGGGGAAAGGGAGTAGATTCGTAACGGCAATGACTCGTGGTGTAGTACATTTGCAAACCAAGCCGGGGCTCTGGATCTTGGGTATATCATCCATGGAGGACAGCAGATAGAGATGACATAAGGAAATGAATGAGGGGAAAAAAGAAAAAAGAATGAAAAAGAAAAGAAAAAAACAAAAAGGATAGACGGAGATAACAAAGAAAAACAGCAAAAACAAAAAACAGCAAAAACAAACCCGATCGTAAATCATACGCCGTCACCGGTTAGTCATCGCCGGCTGTCCAAAATAACTGTCGACCGATCATCGCCGGCCGATCATCCCGGCTACCCGGTCCCGGCCCCGGCCCCGACTACCGGTTCTCCGGCCCCGGTCCCCGGCGGTCGTCCAGCTTCGAGCCGATAAACGCGCCCACGGCGCCCACGGCGTTGACCATGCCGGCCAGGCGCGGGCTCGCGGCCCGGCTATTGCCCAGAGACGACAGCGCCGAGGACACCGAAAAGGGGCCGCCGCCGCTGCCGTTCTGTTGCTGCTGCTGCGTCGTCGCCGGCACCAGGAAACTCTGGTCGATGCGCGCCATCCACTCCAGCTTGTCGCGCATGCCCCGAGCCGCAAACAGCCACGTGTTGTCCGTGCCATAGATGGCAAACACGCCCGCTTGCAGCCGGTCGCTGAGCCGCTGCAGCCCGGCCTTGCGCGGCGGCGACGGCGACGACAGCGCGCCCACCGACGACCGGGGCGACGGCGACACGGCGGCACTTCCACCATTGCCGTAGCTGAAGCTCGCCTCGCTCATGTCGTCGCGGTCGAGCCCGCCAAAGCCGCCCACCGAGCTGCTGCCGCCCACCGAGTCCTCCTCGTAGCGGTAGTCCGGGTGCCGGCTCTCCAGCAATCCCAGGATGCCCGGCTCGCCGTCCACGCGCGCATTGCGCAGCGACACAATGCCCACCTCGTCGCCGTCCGTCACGCTGTGCAGATGCAGGTAGGGCCGCCGCAGCTCCACGAACCGCTTGATCCACCGCGTCGCGTCGTTGCTCGGCACCAGCAGGTAGCCGCCCTTGAGCACCTTGGGGTTCTTGGGCACGCGCACCACCGTCGCAACGAGCCGCCGCTCCTCTTCGTCGTCGTCGTCGTCTCCAGCACCCATGGAAGATGATACGAGGCCGTCCGCCGGCGGGCTGGTGTTCTCCGCACTGAGCAGGCGCAGCAGCGGGTCCGGGTACTTGGTCCACAGCTTGATGCAGCGTTTCAGAATGCGCGTCTCGGGGTCGGTGAAATCGGACTTGACCGGCTCGGCCGTGCCGGCGGGCTCAGTGGCGGGCTCGGTGGGCTCGGTGGCGGGCGCTTCAGGGGCCGGCTGTGGCACTGGCTCGGCAGAGGGGGGCGCCTCCGTCGGAGCCGGAGCCGCATCTGTAGCCGCCGCAGGGGGTGCCGCACTCGGCTCCTCGGCCGAATCCTCCAGAGACAGGTCCTTCAAGGTCACGACATCGTCGTCGGCAGCAGGCGCAGAGTCTGCCGTCTCAGTTCCAGCAGGAGTCGGTGCCTCCGGTGCATCAAGCTCCGCCCATTCAGACTCGCCGC
The DNA here is from genome assembly GCA_019925475.1 of Ophiostoma ips. Classification (NCBI taxonomy): domain Eukaryota; kingdom Fungi; phylum Ascomycota; class Sordariomycetes; order Ophiostomatales; family Ophiostomataceae; genus Ophiostoma; species Ophiostoma ips. The sequence continues at coordinate 44,842 of JADHKN010000104.1, forward strand.
CAGCTTCTCCTTCAGCAGCAGGCTGCGCATCCGACGTTTTGGTCGTTGCCGCGGTAGTGTCTGTCCCGTTCACAGGTTCTCCTGCTGCTGCGACAATCTCGGGGGTCTCGGCGGTCCCCGCCGGCTCCAAAGGCGTCAGGATCATCGACGCCTCGGGCGAGTCCCGCAGCAGCTCCTCGATCGACGCCATCTCGCCGTTGCGCTGCCGCTGCCGCTCCTCTTCCTCTTCGTCGACATCCACGTCGGCCGTGTACCCGTTCTCCGCACGCAGGCGCGCCTCGTACTCGGGCGTCAGCTTGGGCTCCGGCAGCCCCATGCGCTTCAGCGCGTTGGCCGCCGCCCCCAGCTCCAGCACGCGCCGCCGCTGCTTGCGCGCGCCCACAAAGTCGCTGACGAGCGACACGCCGCGCGGCACCCACGTCGCCAGGTTCTCCTCGCCCTTAACGTAGTCGTGCTGGCTGCTCATGCGCCACAGGTCGCTGACGCGCTTGATCGGCGCCGGCCGCATCGTGATCGTGTAGATCTGCGTCGCCGACTTGACGAACCGCGCCGACTGCCACAGCGACGACAGCAGCGACGACGCGATGCCGCCGCCACTACCACCGTTACCGTTGCCGTTCTGGTGCTTGCTGCGGATGTACGCGCGCGACAGGATCTGGCACGTCACCGTCGCCGAGAACCGCATCGGCTCCGCCAGCTTCTCGGCGCTGCTAATCTCCCAGAACACGCTCATCTGCACGCGGTAGTGCTGCAGCTGCGTCTTGTCCTGCGTGTTGTTGTTCTTATTATTAAAAGACCCCAGCCCGCCCAGCGACGCCGTCACCCGGTCCATCAGCGGCGACCCGTGCTGGCTCGAGTCCCACTGGCCCGTCAGCGTCAGGCTGCGCGTACCGTTGGCGTTGTTGTGGAACGTCGGCGGCGAGCTGAGCTTGAGCGCCAGGTCCGGCGGCGACTGGCTGCTGGGGTCCACCAGCGAGCCGCCGCCCGCCGGCGAGCAGTCGATCAGCGCAATCTTGCCCACTCGCAGCGACGGCACGCCGTCCCACGGCAGCGCATCGCCCGAGCTGTGCGACACGCTGATCATGATGCGCCGCTGGATGCCCTGGTGCAGCTGGAACGCGCCGCTGTCCAGCTCGCTCGTCTGCGCCACCTCCACCGGCACGTACGCGCCCTCCTCGTTCATCTCCAGGATCTGGATCCGCGCCAGCAGGTCGTGCCGCTCCTCCGTTAGGAACTGCGACTCGGCAATGCGCGCCGCCTTTTGCGGCACCTGCCCGCTCTCGCGCGCCGCCATCGTCGTCGGCACCACCTCGCGCATGTCGTCCCAGCTCAGAAGCTTATCCAGGTGCATGGTCGACACGCGCGCAAACACGGCCACCCGCAGCGCCGCGTCGCGCGGCCCGTGCAGCGGCACGCTCATGCTGTGCACGCTCTCAAAGTGGATGGGCGACTCGTCAAAGTCGCTGATCATCTGCGTCGTCGTGATCCCGTCCATGCCCTCCTCGCCTCCGCCGCCTGACGACGACGACGACGACACCCCCGTGATAAACAGCTGCGCGTGCACGCTGGTGCCCTCGCGCTCCGGGAACCCCAGCATCTCGTGCATCACCACGTTGAACTTGAGCATGTTGGGCGGCGCGTGCGCGCTCGACGGCTCGAGCGACAGCTTGATGATGCCAATGGCCTGGTTCGTGTACGGCGACGTGACGTCAATGGAAAAGTCCTGCACGCGCAGCTCGTACACGGCCTTGAGCGGCACATCGGCATCGCCCACCAGCGTGAACTCGGGCATGTGCTCCTCGCCAAACGGGTCGCCCATCGTCTGGCCCTTGGACCCCGCCGCCGCCAGGTGCTCCGAGTACTCGGGCTGGTCCAAGCACTGGTGCAGGAGCCGCATCTGCCGCACGCGCTCCTGCAGCTTCTCCAGGCTCCATAGCCGCACCACGCTCTGCTTGTAGTCGATCACGCGCACGCCCACGCACGGCTTGGGCGCGTTCTCGAGCGCCGGGTCCTCGCCCTCCTGCACGTCGTTGAGCACCATGTCGTACGACGAAAAGTGCGCGTGGCCCACGTCGACAATGGCAAACTGGAAGACCACGTTCTCGTTGAGCGCGTGGCCCATCACCTGCGCCTCCTTGAGCGTCGCCGCGTGCTGCAGCACCTTTTCCACCATCTGCACGTAGTGCGTGCTGCGCCAGTGCCGGGCCACCTTCTTGGCCAGCTGCACCTCGTCGGGCGTCAGCTTCGTCTTGTTCCGCGCCCGCTTCCTGTTCTTGACGCTGAGCGGGTCCATCTTCTCCATCTTCTCCTCAAACTCCTGCCGCTGCGCCTCCAGCTGCTTCTGCATCTGCGCCTTGAGCGTCTGCAGCGCGTCTTCCATGCGCTCCTTTTCCTTCTTGATCTCCTCCACCTCGGCAATGGCCGCCTCGGCCGGCGTCGGCATCTCGTCGTCCCCGTCGCCCCCGTGCTTGGGCGTCGAGGGCATCGTCAGGGCCGTGTCCAAGGACATGTTGTCAAACGTCCCCGTCGACATGTACTTTTCGCGGATCGGGTACGACGACATGGACTCCATGTCTTCGTCGCCGTCGCGGCCCGACGTCACACGCTCCACGCGGACCCGCTGCACTTCTTCAAAGAGCCTGCTGAGCTCCTCGTCGGTCAGACTCGCCACGTTTCGGTCCGTGCCCAGGATAGCGCCTGCGGCCTCGCGCCGCGCAAAGGACCAGTCCGAGTCGCGGCCGTTCCGCGACACAGAGGCCGGCGATTCCCTACCATCGCCGAACCCAAAGTCGGATCCTGCCTTACTAACGGATCGGTGGTGGTTGTGATTCGGCGTCCGTGGCGTCGATGGGGAGGAGAGGTCGAGGTTCTGCAGCTGGCTCGCTGTGACCGACTGTCGCAACAGGCTCTGCTCGGCGCGGATCTCCGCCCGCTCGGCGCGGGCCTCCATGGGGTGGTTGAACCGGAAGATGTGGAAATCGCCGAGGATCACGCGGTAGCCCGAGTGCAGCTGGCGCGGCTCGGTGATGCGCTTGCCGTTGACCATGACAGCCGCGTCGGGCTTGGGCACGACCGTCACGACGCCGTCGTTGTTTTCAAACGTACAGTGCTCGTGCAGAATGCGAGACCCGTTCAACCGGATGTTGGCCTGGTGATCCGCGTTCGATTCGACATTGCCCACGGTCGTCGTGCCGGGCTTCAGGTTGTACACCAGACACTCGGCCAGCAGCGGGTCGTCGGACAGGTTGACCAGATGCGGCATCTTCTTGGGCGTGCTGAGCCCGATAAAGCCCTTTTCGATGCTGATGCCGAGCTCTTCGAGCGCCGACTCGCGCTCCTTGTGGATTTCCTCCGTCTTGGCCAGCTTCTGCTCCCACGTCTGGTTCAGGTCCGTCAGCAGCTTCTCGCTCTGGTTGAGCTGTTCTGCAATCTCGGCCTTGGATACCCGCTTCACCGTGCCGTCGGATTGTGTGATGCTGACAATCTGCTGCTCCAGCGGCGTGCCCTCCGCGTACACTTCATCCGCCGGCACGGCAGCAGCCCCCACGGCCCCTGGTGCACTGCCGGCGGCCCCGCCTCCAGCAGCGGGACCGCCGCCCAGCTTGCTTCGCAGCACCGCGAGTTCTTCTTTCAGTTCACGGATCATGCGTGCATTGGCGTCTTCGTTGACAACGGCGTGGTTCTTGATGCGCTTCGCGGAGTCGGCATAGCGCAGGGTACTGAGTGTCTCGTCGTAGTTGATGTCGGCCGGACTGATGGCGGCAATCATGGCTGTCAGACTGTTGCCGCCCAGCGAGTCCTTGAGCAGCCAGGTCAGGACACTGTCGCGGTACGGCACCTGGCTCGCCGCGCCCTTCTTCTTCTTGCCGGTGGACAGGTCGGCCAGTGCGGCAATGACACGGCCGAGCGTCGAGAGAGAGCGGTTGATCTCGGCGCCCTCTTTTAACCGTGCGCCCGTCGCACCTGTGGACGTGGCTCGCTCGGAGCCGGCCAAATCAACCAGACTGATCTTGGCCACCTTTTCCATCTCCATCTTGGTCTCGACGTCGGTTCTCTTTTGTGTGAGCATCAGGGTAAAAACGGCATGACTTCGACTCGAGGTTTCGTTCATGTTGGTGGCGGCCACGGTACGGGCCTTGTTGCCCTCGTCCATCAGGTGCTCAATCTCCTGGAAGCTGCTGACGACGAGCTTGGCGAGATCTTCGACGTATGGACCGGTCGAGGGGTGCTCGCGGACCTTGAGGTTGCCCTTGGTCGAAGGGTTGAGCAGGTCACGGACGCGCTCGTTGTAGATTTCGAGGTACGACACCTCGACAGTGCACTTGAGGTTCTGGTCGGCCTGCATGGCCTCGATGCGCTTGAACATTTCCTGGCAAATGTTGGGGATAATGCCGACCTCTTTGCCATAGCCCATCATGGAGTATGACTTGCCGGAACCGGTCTGGCCGTAGGCAAAGATGCAGTTGTTGTAGCCCTGGAAGGCATTGTCGAGCAGAGGCACGCCGAGGTCCTGCTGCAGGTTGTCCTGGCTGGCGTAGTTTGGATCGTCCTTGCTGAAACTCCAGTAGGAGCGGTCAAAGGCGAACACTTTTTGTGAGTTGTCCTTGTTTCCTTTGCTGATCGGAGCATCGGGTGGCGGCGTAAGGATGGTTTGGTTGCCGCGCATTTCAACGATGCGCTTGGCACCGCGGTCCATTTCTGCAAAGGGAGGGGGAGAGGTTGGTTAGCCGAAATGTTCCTCCGTAAGGTGCGCACCGCCGAGCATAACCCGGCGCCAGTCTCGTCTGCCCGTCGCGCCGCAGCAACAAGGGAACGCAAAAAGGTGCCGTAGCCGGCCGGCGAGCCAGTTAACTAGCCCGTCAGCCAGCCCGTCAGTCAGCCAATCGACTTACCTCGGCCATTGAAAGGGCGCACGCGGACCACGACCTTGATGTTACCGCCGCCGCCGGCGGGAGCACCCGGAGCCATGGTGGGCGGTGGTGGTGGTGGTGGCGGTGACTGTGTGTGTTGACCTCTATGTATCGTAAGGGGGGTTGTTGCGGAGGGAAAACAGGGTGAGAGAGGTCGTCAGTCGTGAGAGCCGTGTTGACAGGCCGCAATCCAGTGTCGTGAAGGGGGGAGGGGGCGGGATTTTGGTGTGTCGGAGTCGGTCGTCGTGGTCGAAGCGTGTCGGGCGTGTCGGGCGTATTGAGGTAGGTACGGAGTAGGTAGAGATGTGAGGAGGGTTTCGCGGTAATGAGGGTCGCAGTCGACGGGACGGGGTGGCCCTAAAGAACCACTGGAGGCGTCGAGGTCGAGCAGAGTCCCACTAGGTGTCAGAGGCCAATCTCCAGAGGTCCACCGCGCCGCTGTCCCCGTGCTGATACTCCGTCAGTCGTACGGAGACTCTCGACGGTCAACAGAAAGAGCGCCTGATGCAGTTGGAACTGGAAAGTCGCTGGCTGATCGTGGAGGGGGGGGAGGGATTAAAGTTTGTCGCAAAACGGGCGAGGCTTCTGGCGCAAAGCTGTCTTTGTCTTTGTGTAACGGGCAATGGAGACTACGGCGTGCGACGTAGAGGCTAAATGGGTCGCTGAAAGGACTGGTGGCGAAACGCGTCGGGAGCGGCCGTCTCGGGGTCGAGGTGTCGCACCGGCGCAGGAGGAATACCGAGATGACGCAGCAGAAGTTGTCGCATAGAAGAGAAGTGAGTGAATGGAAACACGAGCCTTGTTCTTGTTGCTTTATGGGCAGCCCTCGGTCTGTTCTGGTCGTATCGCTCCCCAAGCAAGAAAATAAAATAAAACAACAAATTCGAACTGCGGAACGACAGGGAGAGTGAAACAAAAGTGAGGCCAAAATTTTGAGGCTGAAGAGGGGAAAGACAGGATGGTTGAGTCACGATATTATTTTACAAGTACAGCTGGCCACATTCATTTCGGGCGCAAGTCGCACCTTCCTCGCGGCTTTTGTTCTGCCCGCTCGATGGAAGGTACGCAGAACGGTGGAAGGCACGAAGAATGTTCCTTCTCTGTGGAGAAATACTCCGTAGAGGGAAGCCGTGAGAGAAAAGTTAGATTATTATTAGTGCAGTAGAAATATGAGCAATGACCTCCCCCTCGACGCGGTTCGCGCCTTCGATTTGAACTTTTTTCGTGTTTTTACTATTTTACTCGTATGTATGGCAGAGGAGACACGGGGTACGAGTAGTGACAAGCGGGCCCGTCCTCAACCTGGGGCCGTTCCTATTGGTTTAGAGTAACATACACGTCATAAAACCCGTGAAAGGCAGCACTTTTATTTTCACGTGCCATCATGATGATATTAACGACGGTTAACCGGCTCTGTGAGTGTTTTATCACTATTTTTTTTCTTGATTACCGCTCTGCTCGCCAATATCAGCTACTACTCCGTAGTACAGCTTGCATGATCTCATTTGATTTCTGCTAGGATTGCCGCTGTCAGGCCCACCCTGAAGTCTTAATTTTGGTGATGTTTATGCATATCCTAGTAATTAAAAAATAATTTACAGAGGGCAAAAGTATGTCCGAGATTGCAAGTCTTCAGTGGATGTGCTTTCAGATGGTACGGAGCTCATAACAGGTAGAGACAGCATGGCCAGCAGAATAACAAGCAAGATGAAGGATCAATCCACGGCATCGTGAGATTCGTCTGGCATTGGTCGTCACAAAGAGATGCATAACAAGATAGAAAACAGTGTGAGAAAAACATGAAAGCAACATCCAGACACCAAGCCCTGCACCTTAGTAGTCCCAGAAGTCGCTGGCCTGGCGTGCCTTGCCAACCTTCTTCTCGGGCACTGGCGCTGGTGCGTCCTCGTCATCGTCGCCGCCGAAGCTCCAGCTGCGGCCTGACTTCTTGCCGCCCATGCCGTCGCCGCCAATCGTGATACCACGCTCGCTGACGCCCTTGCCCCGGACATTCGTGCCCGGGATCGCATCCTGGTCGTCCAGGTCCGTCGCCCAGTTGGCCTCCAGCTTCTGGACTGCCTTCCGACGGTCATCGCTCGCCGCCGCAGCAGCCGCGGCGTCCGGCGACTCCGGCTCATTCATCAGGTAGTTTGACTCGTACATCCTGTTGCGCTCCTTGTGGGTGCTTGTGCCCTGGGGACGCTTCACAGGGGTGGGTGCTGTTCCGTCCTCCTTGTAGAGGTTGTTCTCGTACAGTCCCTGGCCCGCGTTCTGGGCAGCGCCACGAGGGCGGCCAGCTGCGCGCGGGTTTCCCGTTGGCTCGCCGTCGTCCTGGAACTCAAAGTGTGGCTCGGCATCCGGACGCGGCCGGGCCGGTGCCTGCTTGCGGCGGGCTGCCGATGGGGTCTCGGGGAACTCGTCGTTCTCAATACCAAAGTGACGCACATCCTGGCCTCGTGGCTTGCGCGGCTCCTGCTGCTCCGAGAACTGCTCAAACGACCACTGGCTGGTGTGCTGGGGCTTCGGCTTGGGGGGCGCGGCGCCTGGCTTGGGGGCACTCTCAGGCGCTGAGCGGTCGGCCAAGTCAAAGTGGTCGTAGCGCTTGGGGTCAGGGCGGTAGTAGCGCTCGGATGACTGGTTGTTCTTCCGGGCAGCGGCAGTGGGAGCCGCTTCCGCTTCGGCCTCGTCGTCCTCCTCATCCTCCTGCTCGCGCGAGCGCACGGCGAGGGTCGAAGTTGGGAGGGCGCTCATGCCGTTGCCGCCGACGGCGACAGCGCGGACAATCATCTTGACCTGCTCGGGGGCATCGCGGATGGGCCAGTTGCGGCCAGACTTGCCAATGACATCGATCTGCTTGAGCAGCGCGCCCTGGTCCCAGCACAGGCGAATCTGGGTGATCTTGCCAGCACCGTTGAATGTGACAAAGTGGGTCTGATGGATGGAGAAAAAGACGTTAGCAAATGTTGCAGCTACGAGTAGTGCGACGCGTCACGCCAAAAGGTGCAGAACCCCTCACTCTATCTACACGACGATAGAAAAGAGAAAGGGGAGAGAAGTGGCGCCAAAACTCACAATGGGCAAGTCGACTTTGCGGTCGGCCAAAAAGTTGTCGTCGAGGGAAGGCAGGTAAGGGCCGCCGCTGGTCAGGAACTCAATGTTGGTGTCGGTCTCAACGGCCAGGCCGCCGGTGGTGGTCGACTCGACGGCGCTCAGCACGAGCTCCCTGTGCTTCTTCAGCTGGCTGCTCGTCTTGTTCAGGTGCTTGATGATGTCGTCTCTGCCATGGACAGCTGTGGTCGTTGTGATGTAGTACATGGACGCGTCATCACTCAAGTTGGCCGCGGTAGGGGCTTCCAGGAACCGCCGGTAAGAAGCAAGAAGAGACATGATGGCGGTGTGGGAGGGTGGTTGAGCGAGGGTATCGTGGGATGTGCCTTTTCGAGGAGTTGTTCGAAGAGCGGCGAGACAAAGGCACTTGTAGAAGACGGCAGCACGGTGCAAAAGCCTGTCGGGTATTAAAAGGCAGTTGCAAGAAGGTGCTTGACAGGAAAGGAAGGGCGAGTGAGGGAGGAGGGTGCGCTGCAGATAAGGAGAAGAAGGTATGGAAGAAATTAAAAAGAGGGCGAGGAACGGTGAGTTAAAGTACACCGTACTACGGAGTACGTACGGAGTAAACAACAAGGGGTAAGGCCGAGAAGATGCAATGCGCTAAAGCAGGGGGCGAGTCTGCTGGAGGAATGAAGACGAGATGGAGTAACGGCAAACTGAGGAGGAAGGTGCGGAGCTCTGCTGTGCCATGGAGCTACCTGGAAGGAGCAAGATGAGCATACTCGTACACCGTACTCCGTATGTACGACCAAATGTAGGAGTAGTAGATTTTTTTTTAAAAAAAAAGATCATGATTGGGAGTCTTGGAGGCGACTGCTAGTCGCCGTTTGTCGTCATCGGCATGTATTTTTGTGATTATCATTTTGACGTGTTCTAGTGTTTATTTACTTTCAATTTTTATGTGTTTGTGTATGTTGAGCCTCCGGTTGCTCCTTCCTTCCACTCGCAGCTCTAGGACGGTGGATCAATAACATGGAGTGGCCTATCAGGACACGGTAAACACCGGACAGATCCATGTTTTGTTAGGCAGAGAAGGCGATGATGACCAATTACTCCATACAATTGCCGTACGGAGCTCGACGTTGTTGACAAGAAACAACAGCTCTCTTGTTTGTTTTGTCGTTGCTTCCGATGTGGGGAGCGTGGCATGGCGCACGTCCCGCCACGCGCTGGGGTGTGGTAGCGAAGAAGGAGAAAAGGCTGCGACGGGACAGGATCTGAGTCACAGTCCGAAAACTAGAGCTCGCCGGGGCTCAAAAACTATTCGAGGAACAAAACTCGGTCAAAAAGAAACAGTCAAGTAAGAGCAAAAACGCAAAAACATCAGCAAAAAATGTGGGATTACCGTGAATCGAACACGGGTCTCCTCGGCCACAACGAGGTATTCTAGCCACTAAACCATAATCCCTATTCCACAGGACGCTTGTAGGCGCTGCTTGTGGAGTCTGGCCGTTGGTTGCCGTCTACAAGTAGCCTCGGCGATGTTTGGCAGGAAAGCTGTTTGAGGACCCTGCAACGGTGATAGCCCGGCCTGGATGAACTGGTGGGATGGCATTATCCATGCAATAATCTTGAAAATAACAGTTTATAAACCTACGGAGCACTTGGCAACTGCATCAGAGAACAGAGGTCCATATGCGAGCAATGCTTTATCTTTAATCTTGTCCGAATAGAGTATTCGTACTGTTTGTTACCTGAGTTGAGATGAAACGAATCAAACCTAAAATCAACGACAAGCTGTTGATAATAAAACACAGACTCTTAAGTATTCACTGCGCCTATTTACCATATTCACCCCTCTTCTGCAATTTATTCACAATTTTTATGCCTTCCTCATCGACACGTACGGAGTATGAGGACTACCGTCCTCAATTTGATAATTCCTAGCCGACTGATATCCGGCAGACCCATCAACAATCCTCAGGCCAATTGACTCACTCGGCTCGTCGCTTGCAGTGTTAGTCTTTGGCCGCCCGAGCCTAGGCCGCGGGCCCACGTGAGAAAGCAGGTGCGGCAGCGCAATGCAATGCATGTGCAGAGCTTTGCGAGGACGACTAGGAGTAATACCAAGTGCATTCCTTCCCTGCGGTCGCCTCCTCGCACCTGCCGTCTCGGCAATCCGGAACGCACCCGCTCGTCCCCATGGATCGCCGTCCGTTGCTCCTTCTCTAGAATATTTGTGCGCAACACGCAGGAGCCGCTTCTGTGCCGTCCGTCACTCCGAGTCGCAGTCTCCTGCCCTCTGTAGTCTCTGTACGGAGTACGAGTACTCGTAGTAGTACGAGTAGCCCAGCCCAGCCTAGAGTTTCCGCTCTCCGCTCGTCCCACTTTTCCTTCACTCTTCCCATGGCCCATTGCGTGCATTGCCCATGGCCCATGCCAATGCGAGGCATTCCCCATTTTTCAATTAAAAAATATGATTTATTTTTTTTCCCGTCCTCTGCCGCCAGTACCCTCTCTTTCCCACCACTCCTCCCACGCCACCCAATTCAGCTCGCACCGCGGCACAAACTGCGACCTGGGGGGACAGCCAGCAATCAGATCATGAGAAATACTCCGTACAGCACCGGAGAATAGCCACGTCCCCCAATATTCTCCCCCGGCGCGAATCCCAGAGACTCTGCACCGCCACAGCGGCTTCACTCGCCCCCCCCTCCTCTCCCTTGACATCCTCGACCTCCTTGACGTCCTCGACGAAGAAGACAAGAACAACAGACGAACCAGTTCGCCAGCGTTGAACGACGTGCGGGCGTGGTGGCGGACCCCCGGGGTCTTGGGTGTCCATAAACCACATCATCTCGCGTCGACCCCGCGTGACGTCGGGCAGATCTCGGCATTCGTCCTTGTTGTGCCGCACATAGGCCCGGGGGCGTGCGCCGGAAGACGACAGTGTCATTAAGCGCGTCCGAGCAGAAGAAGCAGCAGCATCGGCAGCACCAGAGAAAACCCGCATGGAGACAGCAGCCGGGCCACATCCGCGACGCCATCCGCCCTGCCGCGAGCACCACCACCGAGCAACAGCAGAGGCACCTTAAACCCCGTCTGAGCCCTGCCCGAGAGGCAGCCACTTATCCTCCCCCACAATGGCCCCGTCATCGCCATCGTCGTCCTCGTCCGCATCCTCTTCTTCTCCCTCCTCCTCCTCCTCCTCGCACGCCCCGACACCACCACCTGGCGCCTTCCCACCCGCCTCGACGGCATCCGTCCTCACACCGTCGTCATCTCCTTCCTCGTCGGTCCCCTCATCATCGGCCGATACAACCCCCCCGGCGTCCAATCCGTTTGCCGAGCGCTTCCTGCCGCCGCCCGTCGACCCGTCGCATGTCATCTCCTCGGCCGCGCCTTCGTCGCTGCCCATTGAGCTCCCTGCCATCCGCGCCGACCACAGCTCAGACGAGTCCTTACCACTATCAACGCCACACCCTTCATCATCTTCGTCGTCCGTCGCCGCCGCGACCGCCGCCACCACCACCACCACAGCCATATCCCCTTCTTCCGCGTCCGCCACAAACCATGCCGCCAACCTCGGCGCGCTGTCCATATTACAGCGGTGGACGCTGCGGGCGTCCGAGTCGCAGTTCAATGCTTTGGCGGGCGCAGTAGGCGGGTTCACGGCAGGCGTGGCCACGTGCCCGCTGGACGTGATCAAGACCAAGCTGCAGGCCCAGGGCGGCTTTGCAGCACTACAGCGACAGCAACAGGCGGCGGCGGCAGCAACAGGATCATCTGCGTCAACACCAACATCGGCTATCCCGGCAGGCCAACACCCTCACCAACACCAACACCACCACCACCGGGTATACAACGGCTTGCTCGGCACGGGACGCGTAATTTTGCGCGACGAGGGCATACGCGGCCTGTACCGCGGCCTGGGCCCGATTGTGATGGGCTACCTGCCGACGTGGGCGGTGTGGTTTACGGTGTACAACAAGAGCAAGATCTGGCTGAGCGAGCGGGCGCATTTGCAAAACACGTTTGCCATCAACTTTTGGTCGTCGGTGATGGCGGGCGGCAGCAGCACGATTGTGACGAACCCGATCTGGGTGATCAAGACGCGGCTGATGTCGCAGATGCCGCATTCGGCGGGGGTTGGTGCTAGTGCTTCTCAGCAGGCGGCCCTCGCGACGCCGTGGCACTACCATTCGACATTGGACGCGGCGCGCAAAATGTACACGACCGAGGGCATCCTGTCGTTCTACTCGGGGCTCACGCCGGCGCTGCTGGGGCTGACGCACGTGGCGGTGCAGTTCCCGGCGTACGAGTACTTGAAGACCAAGTTCACGGGCGTCGGCATGGGCGGCGTGGGCGTGGGCGGCAGCGGCAGCAGCAGCGACGGCAGCGACGGTGATGCGGAAGCGCCGACGCACTGGCTGGGCGTGCTGTCGGCGACGATTCTGTCCAAGGTGCTGGCGAGCAGCCTGACGTACCCGCACGAGGTGATCCGCACGCGGCTGCAGACGCAGCGGCGGCGGGCAGCCAAGGCGGCGGCAGCGACGACGACGTCGTCGTCGTCGTCGTCGTCGGCGGAAGTGACGCCACGCTACAAGGGCGTGGTGACGACGTTCCGGACGATTCTGCGCGAGGAAGGGTGGCGTGCCTTTTATGCGGGCATGGGCACCAACATGATGCGCGCGGTGCCGGCGGCGACGGTGACGATGCTGACGTACGAGTACATGATGCGGGAGCTGAAGCGGACACGGCACGAGGCGCGGCAGCGGCTGGAGCCGCTGTGATATTTCATATGGGCTATTACTGCAACTGCATATATAAAGTGTTTTATTATTTGTTTTAAATTTTGTGTGTGTTTTTAGGCAGTCATCGGCTTTACGGCCTCAAGAAACCAACGAATCGCTTCCCATGAACTCCGTGTATTCTTTCTTTTTTATATTAATTACTGCTCGTCCTGAATGTCGGCCGGCACAAAAGGATGGATGAGCATGTCGCTAAACTTTTCCAGCTTCTCCTTGCCGCGCACCTCCTCGACGAGCAGGGGCATCTTGACGACGTTGAAGTCGTCGTAGAGCTCCTCGATCTGGTCGAGGTATTTCTTCTGCATGCGGCGGCGCGCGCCGCACTGCTCGCAGTTGGAGCCCTTGCGCGGGTACAGCAGCTGGTTGACGACGATGCAGTGGGTGTCGATGTGGAAGGACGCGAGCTCCTGGATCATGCGCTCCGTCTCGTAGAGCGACAAGAATTCGGGGATGCACACGCACACAAACGTCGTGAGCGCGTCGTCCTTGAACTGCGAGTTGACCTCGGCAATGGTCTGGCGCAGCGACTCGAGCTGGGCGATCATGCCGGAGAGACTCTGGCCGTTGGGTAAGGGGCCACCACCACTCCCCATGAGGCCGTTCAGCAGCGGGCCGTACTGGTCCGAGAGCTGGCTGATCTTGGCCAGGGCCTTTTCCAGGACCGAGGGAAATTGCAGGAAGCGCAGCGTGTGGCCCGTGGGCGCCGTGTCAAAGACAATGGTCTCGTACGACAGCGACTTGACCTGCTTGAGCACCTCGGCAAACGACATGGCCTCGTCGATGCCCGGGATGGACAGGGCCAGGTCCTGCACCATGGAGTTCATGCCGCCGGCGGCGGCACCTCCTGCAGCGCCTGCAGCGCCTGCACCACCTGCACCGTCACCACCCTCGCCCATGCCGGCGAGCATGTCCTGCAGACCAGCACTCGGATCAATCTCCATGGCGCTGAGGTTGGTGAAGCCGTCGATGAGGCGCGCGTCCTTGCCAAACTTTTGGGCAAACGCGTCGGACAGGTTGTGGGCGGGGTCGGTGGAGATGAGCAGGACGCTGCGGCGGACCTTGGCGAGCTGGATGGCGAGCGAGCACGACGTCGTGGTCTTGCCGACGCCGCCCTTGCCGCCGACAAAGATCCAGCGCAGCGAGCGCTGGTCGAGGATGGACTGGAGCGTGGGCTCCATGACGTCGTCGTCGACGTCGATGACAGCGGTCGACATGGTATGACATCACGGCAGCATCGGCGCAGACAGTGCTCCTTCATCACGCACAAAGTTATTATTTGGTTTCCAAGGCATATTCAATA
>JADHKN010000105.1:0-62229 GCA_019925475.1 Ophiostoma ips
CAGGCGGCTGGGCTGGCGATGTGCGGTCTCTCGTCATCCGTCCGGCAGACCGACTGTTCCCCGCTGGTGCTGCTTTTGATTATTGGCCTTTTGGTTTGAGCTTGATTTTGAGCTTTGATTTTGATTTTTATTCTACTAGTACTGGCCCCCTTCTAGATTGTACCTCTCTCTCACACCTGCTGGCTATGCCGCTCGGTCAGGCGGCTGGGCTGGCGATGTGCGGTCTCTCGTCATCCGTCCGGCAGACCGACTGTTCCCCGCTGGTGCTGCTGCTGTTTGCCTGTCTGGCCCGTTGGTGAACAGAGTCTTTCTTTGCTGTGTCTTTGCTTTTCCCTTATTTATCCGCTCAACACATCAGCAAGATACATCAGCACCTTGGAATCTATGGAAATCCAACAGAACACCAGAGAACAAGAACCTGCCACACGACCCCCAAGTGAGCCCAGGCTTGTGCTTCCAATCCGGTGGCAACGATGATCTCTGCCTTCTGCCTACCTTCTAGACAGCTTTTGTCTCTGCTATCACTTCCAGTTCACTTCCTGCTTCACTCCCTGCTCGCTCCTCCCTGACTCTGGCGGTTGAGACTCGCCCCCGTCCGGAAACTTTTTCTCTCTTCTCTCCCTCTCACTCTCTTCTGACCTGCTCGTTTCTCGTTCGCTCTCCTGCTCACCGCCCCCTTTTTATTTTATTATTATTGTTTTATTTTGGCGGTGTCCCTGCCTTGGGCTTTTGCTGGTTCTGGCCCGGCACCGACAATGGACTTGATGGACAGCGGCGTCACAGGGGCTGAGCAGCTGCTTAGTTGTTTCTTTATTTTAATTTATTTTTTTATTCTAACTTGTTTCTTCCTCTGTTGCGCCAATTGTCTTCCGCTCACCATGCTGTCGTAGGCCGTGCTTCCCTGCCCACCACACCTGAGCACAAAGCCGCAAAAGCAGCCAACGAAAGGAGGGCGTGGGAACGAGTGTCCCTCTTTTTTTTTCTTATTTTTCCTTTCTTCCTCGAGACGGGCGAGGGCGAGTGGAAGGGGGGGGGGAAGGGATGAAGAGGGTGCACACGTATACGCTTGCTGAATCGGACACACGCCGGTTGCACAGAAGCGCTCGCCGATGCCGTCAAGGCTTGAAGTGGAACGGGAAGAGTCCTTTTTGGAGAAAAAGACCAGAAGTGGTACGCGGCAGACTATTTTATTTTTATTTTTATAGATTTTTTATGTATAGATTTTATGTGTAATGTAGGGGAGACGATGCGAGACACGTCCATCAAGAGGTGTGCATGGCAAGGTGGCCACGACACCAAAAAGTACCCGAAGGAGGCAGAGGAGACGAGTGAAGTCGGTCAGAGAAGAGCGTGTTGTATGATGAACTGATTCTCGCTGGACAGAAGAAGGCGTGAGGATGGAAACAGGACACTTGGTGTTCTTCTAGAAGACAACTACGAACTATGCCACTGTCTACAACAGTTGTCGTGTGTTATCGTTCGTGGTCTTGCACGGTGGGTGTCTTGTTTGCAGGGTTTGTGTTGTGGGTTGGTAAAAATCAAAATAGAGAATGCAAACAATGCTAGATAAGAATAATTCTATCAATTTGAAAAATAATCAAATAATCAATAAAATAAAAATAAAAACATGACATTTATCCAGCTTGATATCATGGCGTACAGCTGCGGACAGGATGCAACCAGCCGACGTCAGTCTTCCGCATGTTGGCGCGGAAAAAACACGGACCAGGCCCGTTGGTGGGCGTTGCATGGTAGACGTAGGATCTGATCGTCCGAGATTACTGAACAAAAGTGACAGCGAGATGCAAAAAATGACAGCCGAGTGCAAGGACCTCGGGAGCTAAGACCAAAAGACCACGCTAGTCACGGGTATTCAACGTTCCCAGGGCTGAGGTGACTGACCCGTCCCTGTGCATTTGTTGCTCATGTCTGTCCTCGTTGGTGAGATATTAATACAAGCCAAGCTACTTCTATTCTGGCGTGCCTGGAAGAGTACACCCGTGGGCATGAAACTATTGCTACGCCATAGGAAATGACTTCCTCCCGTGTGGCCACTTGTGCTCGCGTTTTGAACGACTTTCCAGGGACACAATGACCTCGAGGTCCGTCACAGCAGCATCATCGCCGGTCGTTGTGCTTGTGGCCGCTCCCGTTTTGTAACATGAGTGGCCGCGGACGAGACGGCCATTGTTCCACGCCCGCGTCAAGGTGCAGGATCTGGCATTACAAATAAAAAAAGGAAAATAAAAGTAGGAGACTACCCGGGATGGCGAGTGAAGCAGGACAGAGGTGCAACAGGGAGGGGGCGGAAGAGAGGGGGGCGGAAGAGTCGAGTCGAAGCCGTTGGATGGCATCCGGAAGAGCAGTAAGCAGTAGTGCAGGTAAGAGCCAACACAGGAGCTTGGGCAATAGTTTGGGTAATAGTTTGGGTAGCTTGGGTAGCTTGGGTAGTTTGTGCAATAGTTTGGGCAGTGAGATGAGCCAACAGAGGTCGGCAAACAAAGATAGACATGGCCAGGGCGAGGGCGAGAGGGCGAGGGCTATCACGACCGTCAGCTTGACGTGCTTCCGAGCCAAGAGCCAACAACAATGGGTCCTGGGTATTGCGACACCGCCACGTTATTACCGATGGCAAAGTCAGCACGAGTCTCTGGTGGTGAACTAGTTGTCTTGATAGTTTGTTTTTCAGCCGTTCCAGAGACTAGAAACAAAGACAAATCAAAATGAAGAGGAGGGTGTCGTCAGTCAGCGAGGCGGAAGTAGGTGAGTGTGGCGGGGAACGGACGGGGTAAAAGACATACTAGAGAGCGAGCGGCTGACATTTTTGAAATAAATCCGACTAGTTTCTAGAAGAGGTTTGTACGAGTCGTCACCAACGACGATAAGACGCGGATCCGTCATGATGGTTGCCTCGCGCAATGTCGTTCGTTCGGACGATCTAGGCTGACTAAGCATTATTTATCGTACATGCGGCATCACGGGGAAGGAGCGAGTGCAGCTGGGGTTGCGAGTACAAGAGCGGCAGGCACGTCTGTCAATCTATTTTTATCCTGCTGACAGGCAACGGCCAGGGAAGGTGCGCCATCGACTATGTAGGCGGGCCAGCCTCGCGATCTGCCAAGTGGGATGACTAGGGCAAGGCCGGCACAGTCAGCCGCACCATGCAGTCTTTAGAGATATGGCATCTTGATAGTTTTCTCTGTTCTGCTCGTCCGCTGCTCGTCCGCTGCTCATCCGAAACTGCCTCGACAGGCGGTGCAAAAAACCAGAGAAGGCAGGAAAGGAGTGGCCTCGATCGTGATCCTCAGACGAACAGCTGCGTTCTAGAAGCAGGCAGACAACAACGGCAGACGAATGACAGAAGGGCAGCCCGAGTCAGCAGACACAGTGGGCGACTGATTGCGCAATCCCGCAAGACAGACACAAGACGGCCTTGAGCGAGATTGCGCGACGCAGGTTGTAGGGGCCGAGACAGCCCGAGACGAAACGAAGCGTGGACGAGTCTGGGGGGAGGGGAAGAGGGTAGAGAGGCTGAAGGCTGGACTCACGGGGCCGACGACACGACGACACGACAAGATGACCAGCCGGCGGCCCGTGCCTTGCTGTCTTTGCCACCTCCATGGGCGTCTCGAATCTCGAAATTGGCAGCCTTGGCCGAGTGGCCTCCAGCCGCCCAAGAGGCAGAGCAGACAGAGCAGGGCAGAGCCGACTGGCAGCCTGTGGACGTTGCACGGCACCAGCCAGAGCACGCGGGAGCGTCGAGACATTTGATCAGATACGAGGTTGGCTTGTCTTGCAGGTTGGCCACTCGATGTGACACTATGCTGCAGGTGTTTTTGATATATTTTATTCTTTTTCACAATTCTATTTTTGATATTCCAACCAACTCACTCGACCTGAGAGCCGATCAACCTCAGAGCCGATCGACCTGCAGAGCCCGCCGCTGACGTGCGCGATCAGCAAACGGGCTGGCCGTCCGTGCGCCCGGACGGCCTACATAAAATATGCAATGCAACGACGGGAGCCGATCATCTGGATGTAACCCTGGGCAGCACTGTGGCCTCATGCTCTTTCTCTTGGCGCTCGGCCACGTCAAAGACATTCTGCTTTTCCTTCCAGCTGGGTATTCTCTTCGATTTGTGTTTTATTTGAAAAAGACTCAGACTCGCTCTGCCTCACTTCGCCTCGATCGCGTCCTCAGACTGACCGCTCTCTTTCTTCTTTCCCCTTCCCCTTCCCTTCTTCCTACCCGCTTCCACTCGATGGCGCCCTGCTGGTTCCACGCAGCACGACACCCGTCAAGTGCCGGATCCTCCTCCTGTGCTCGTGTGCTCGTGTGCTCGTGCAACGCCGTCCCAGAGCGGCACGTCCAATGGTTGACCGCGTATCAGACTGGGACACTGCGCACAACCATGGGAAGGACCAGGACCAGGGCTCGACGGTAGCCGAGAAACCAAGGCGTGCGACAGAAATCTTTTTCTTCTTTTTTTTTAACTTTTTTTTCTTCAATTTTTTTCTTGCTTTTTTGTTTTTTTTTTCTTCTTCATTCTTCTTTATTCTTCCCTTTGGTTATTCTTCTCGACCAACCATCTACACCGCTACAAAATAGTGCACCCAGCGGCTGCTGTCACAAATGCCAGCTGCCTCTTGACTGGGATCCGGGATCTCGTGTGCGCCGCCTGCCTCTCGCACGCAACAGCAAACGCACGGGAGGACATGGGAGAGAGCCTGCCGTCGCACAGCCAGAGTCCTGTTTGGGCATGAGGCAGCCGAGTTCAGCAGGCCATCCCACGCCCAGAATGGGCGGCCCCTGCCCCAGTCCTGCCAGCCAGTTCTGCCAGCCAGTCCTGCCAGCCAGTTGCTGCCACATATCTCCGTCATCTGTACCTGTAAGAGGTACTCTGCCCACTGTAACCGCTGTATTACTCGCATACCCCCCCCTGCTCTCTCGCTTGTCCCCCGTCGTCCAGACCGGCCCTCGTCACCATCGACACTGACCGTTTGTGCGTTTGTGCGTTTGTGTTCTTGTTTGGATGATTGCTTGGGTGTTGCAGAATCATGTGCGCCGTAAATGCAATGGGCAGTGTCGCCGCTTACCGCCGTCACCGTCGTCCACCATCGTCTGCTTGCACCCACGTACACCGACAAGAAAAGGTCAGACATGCAGACGCACCACCACGAGCCACTTGGTCGACAGCGTGCGCGAGCGTGTGCGAGACAACGTCCTGCTGGG
Source organism: Ophiostoma ips (assembly GCA_019925475.1). Classification (NCBI taxonomy): domain Eukaryota; kingdom Fungi; phylum Ascomycota; class Sordariomycetes; order Ophiostomatales; family Ophiostomataceae; genus Ophiostoma; species Ophiostoma ips. Next base: position 5,234 of record JADHKN010000105.1, read on the forward strand.
CGATGCGGCCGTGGCAAATTGCGTGGAAACCCGCGAGAGAGACAGGAGGAGACTGCTTTAAGGAGCACCGGAGCACCAAGGAGCACCAAGGAGCACGGTGTCAGACATGTCCAGGGTCTCTCACTTTCTCCTTCTTTTCCTCTCTCCCACTTCTGGCTCTCCCGTCCTCTTTCTTTTCTTCTCAGTCTGCCCCCCCCCCCCCCCCGTCCTCGCCAATGGCCGGCTAATTTGTACACAGAGTCCATGTTTTGCCCCGTATCCCGTATTGTGCATCATCGACTCAAATCGACTCCAACAAAACGTCGTCGGCTGCTGTGGTTGTACTCTATTTCTATAAAAAAAAAAGCCTGTAGCTACTCCTTGTCTTTTATCCTGTTCCTGTCATTCCTGTCTCTGCTCGCCTCGCTGCTGTCGTCTCTCCTCCTGCTCGCTCACCTCGTGTCTGCCATGCCGTCATCCTAGTTCTCTCCTCTTCCTTCTTCTGACTTTCTTCTTTTCTCTTCCTTCTTCTCACTTCCTTTTCTCACTTCCTTCTTCCCTCTTCTCTACCCTCCCCTCCCCCGTCCTACTTATTGCTCTGCTCCCTCCGCTTGTCACAAATCACATCCTCAACCCGTCCACGGCACACATCCTGGCATCCTAGAATCCTAGATATATATGCAGTACTGATCCCCACCCGGTCCCCCTCTGTCCTGTACGCCCCAACCACACGGCCAACTGTTTGTTGCTCTGTTGCTCTGTTCTCGGCTGCTCTGCTGCCCTGCCCATCCTGTAGCAAGCCACAACTCTCGCAGTGTCTCGCTCTGCGCCTTCTTCTTTCTTTCTTTCTGTCTTTTCCAGTGTCTGTTTTCTGTTTTCTGTCTGTGTATTCCTGCAGTTGTCAACTTTCTCCTTCCTTCTTTTCTCTCTCTTTTTTTCAAGTTTCCTCACCAGCTCCGACTACTTGTATTCTTCAAGCTTCTAAACCTTGGATCCTCATCGTCCCATTCCTCACCATCTCAGCAACCATCCATACTCCATTTATACTCCAACAACTGCCTTTCTATAGATGAGCTGACCTCGTGCTCCGGGTCAGCCACTTGACAGCATTCCCCCCATATAGTATATTATAACCGGTCTTGGCAACCGACGGCGCCCAGCATGATTGACCTCGCACCGCTCGGAGCGCGGCCTTCGCTATCGTGCTCGTCTCCTTCGCCGCCGACGCCGACACCGACGCCGCCACTACCGCCACCACCACCGCCTCCACCACCACCTTCACGTCCCGCCACCGCCCATACCGCGCCGCCACAACAACCACAACAGCAGCAACAGCAGCAGCAGCAGCACCGCCCGTCGGCAGACATCACCACCGACGACCCCTTTTATCGCCTCGACTTTGACTCGGCACTGTACGGCGAGCCGTTTCCGAGCACGCTGCACAACCTGGTCGAGCTGCGCGAGGCAGAAGCGCGTGCGGCCCGGGCCCGGGCGGCCAACCGGACCGCGGCCGAGCCGCGCCGCGGCCAGAAGCTGAAGCGGAATCTGCTCATGGCGTGGTGGGTTTTTTTTACCGTTTGTTCTCTGGAACGTGTATAGTACTAACAAACCAGCATCCTGATGGGCTTCTTCTTCTCGCTGCTGGACACGACCGTGGTGTCGACGTCGCTGCTGGCCACGTCGGAGGACCTCGACGGGTTCCGGGACTCGTCGTGGGTTGTCATCTCGTATCTGTTGACCTACATGGGTGGGGTTTTTTTCTATCCTTTTGTTTTTGAAAAAAAAGTTATTCCCCCGCTGACCACATAGGCTTCTCCATCTTCTTTGCCAAGCTCAGCGACATCTATGGCCGCCGCAACATTCTCATTGTCTCGTGGATCATCTTTGTGATCAGCTCCGTCGCGTGCGGCTGCGCCTACGACATGACCCAGCTGTACGTACGGGTGGATTTTTATGAATATAGACCGTTGGCAGATGCTAACCTTTAGAATCGTCTGCCGCTCGTTCCAGGGCATCGGCGGTGCCGGCCTCTACAGCCTGACGACGATCTGCCTGCCGGAGATTGGCCCGGCGCACAAGCCCGACGTCATTGGCAAGATCATCGGCGTCACGCTGTCGCTGTCCTTTGTGCTCGGGCCGGTGCTGGGCGGGTTTATTCCGCAGATTGCCAGCTGGCGCGTCATATACTGGTTGAAGTAGGTTTATTTTATTTTTATTTTAATAAAAAAAGACTAACAAACAGCGCCCCCTTTGCCATTGTCGCCATCGTCGGCATCGTCTTCCTCTACCCCGTCGAGCACAGCCGCTGCCACGGCACCAACCGCACGCTGCGCCGCGTCGACCTTGTCGGCAGCCTGCTGCTGCTGGGCAGCACCGTGCTGCTGGTCATTGCCATGCAGGAGGCCGGGTCGCTCGTCGTGGCCTGGAACAGCCTGCTCGTGCTGACGAGCCTGACGGCCGCCGCCGTCTGCTTTGCGCTCTTTCTGGGATGGGAGACGCTGCTGGCCTCGGGCCGCTACTGGGAGATTGAGCCCGTGTTCCCCCTAAGGCTGCTGCGCAACCGCGTCTACCTGAGCTGTCTCGTCGACAAGTTCCTCGTGGGCTACGTCTACCTGTGCCTCGTCATCACCGTGCCCCAGCGCTTCCAGATCGTCAACAGCCAGAGCGTCTTCAAGACGGGCCTGCACCTGCTGCCCATGCTCGGCGGCACGGCCGTTGGCTGCCTCGTCACGGGCCCGCTCAACGCGCGCCGCAACCACACGTCGCCCGTCGTCGTCGTCGCCTGCGCGCTCATGCTCGTCAGCGTCGGCCTGCTGGCCACCGTCGACTCCGTGCACTACCGCGCCGCGCCGCTCTACGTCTTTCTCGCCGTCTTCGGCGTCGGCTTCGGCCTCTTCATGTCCGCCGGCACCATGCTCTCGACCGCCCAGGCCCCGCGCGACGACCACGCCGCCGCCCAGGGCGCCATCTCGCAGCTGCGCATCCTCGGCGGCGTCATTGGCCTGACGACATTTACCATTGTTTTCAACAACAAGGTTGCCTCAGGGGACAAACACGCGGCACCCCTCCTCGACGGCCTCACCCCGGCCCAGCGCGACGTGCTGCGCCGCTCGCCCACGGCGCTCGTCGAGGTCTGGCCCGAGCTGCAGCCGCTCGTCGCCGGCACGTACAGCGCCGCCTTCCACCAGATGGCGTGCATCCTGGCCGGCATCGCAGGGCTCGCGCTGCTCGTCAGCCTCGGCACCTACGAGACCAACCCGCCGCCCATCCACCGCAATTTCAGCAACAGCAGCAGCAGCAGCCAGGAACGCAAAGAGTACCTGACGTCGCGGCAGAGCTCCGAGGACATTGAGATGGACGACGCCGCCAGCGGCCGCTCGCTGGTTGGCTATCGTCCGGCGGCGGCGGCAGATCCCATTGTGCCCACGCTCTACCCGCCGCCGCGCAGCCATCTGGCCAACAGCAGGGGCCTGCGCCGGCCGCGGCCGCATCTACGGCCGCCCCGGCAATATGCGCAGCCGAGTCCGTCCGTGACAAGTGTTGCACGTGTTTGATTTTTTTCTTGTTGTTGTTGTCTTTTTCTCGTTAATCTTGGTGTCAGTCCTTTCTCAGTTCGTACAACGTGCAAGTCAGACATTATACAGCGTTTCATTCGGTTACGGAGGCGGCGTTCCGGTTCATTGGTATCTTGGCAGCACAGAAATAAACAGGCCAGTCTTTTGAAGAGAGCGAGTACACTGCGCGCGTAATTAAAATGAGTGTCTTGAGTGTCCGAGTGTCTGACAGCAAGCAAACGTGTCAGCTACTCTGGTCGTACGAACTCGGTTGCGGTTCCGGCTTAGATCAGTAAAGGACATGACCTCGACATATCGGCCATCTGCAGCCGTTGCAAGACGTCTCGTTCCGTCTTGTGTCGACGGCCTCTGTCAGTCGCAGTCGCGTGAGCAGGCAAACAAGCGAGACGCCACCATGCGCGCCATAGCACCCGATGCAGGCTTTAGTCCTCGTCCTCGTACAATGACAAGGGGGGGGATCTAATTCATTTCTCTTTTCAAAAATATATTCTTAATTTACCCAAAAAAACAGCCTACTCCAGCTTCGCCAGCGCCGCCTCAATGGTCTGGTCCGTCAGCCGCTCAAACACCTCCGTGTACCGCTGCGACGTCTGCGCCGCCACCTCGGGCGTCATGGCCACGCCCTCCTTGCCCTTGAGGCCCTCGGCCACCAGCCAGTTGCGCAGGTACTGCTTGTCCAGCGAGTCCTGCTCGCGACCGGGTTCGTACTGGTCCGCCACCCAGAACCGCGACGAGTCCGGCGTCAGCACCTCGTCCGCCAGCACCACCTCACCCGTCGCCTCGTCCAGCCCAAACTCAAACTTGGTGTCGGCAATGATCACGCCCCGCTCCAGCGCGTGCGCCGCCGCCGCCGTGTACACGGCCAGCGCCAGCTCCTCGATGCGCGCCGCGTGCGCCGCGTTGCCAATCAGCGCCGCCGCCTGCGCCCGCGTAATGTTCTCGTCGTGCGCGCCCAGCTCCGCCTTGGTCGACGGCGTGTACACCGGCTTCGGCAGCTTCTGGCACCGCACCAGGCCCGGCGGGAACCGCTCCGCGTCCGCCTCGCCGTGCACCGTGCCCCGGGTGCTGTACTCGGCATACGCCGAGCCCGCCAGGTACCCGCGCACAATCGCCTCCACGGGGAACATGCGCAGCCGCCGCACGCGCATCACGCGGCCCCGGAGCAGCGCGCGCTCGGCCGCCGACAGCGGGGCCGTGGGCGCGGGACTAAGCGACAGCAGGTGCGTCGACAGCGGGCCGACCGAGGCCGGCAGGGCGCCCGGGCGCGTCAGCACACTGAACCAGTAGGCCGTCAGCTGGGTCAGGACCACGGCCTTGTTGGGCACGCCGTTGGCCAGGATGACGTCGTAGGCCGAGATGCGGTCGGTGGCGACAAACAGCAGCGACGACTTGTCGTTTTCGTCGACAAACATCTCGCGCACCTTGCCGGTGGCGACCTTGGTGAGGCCGGGCAGCTCGATGGAGGTAACAGCCGACATTGTGGGGGGGGGGAAGGTTGTGTGTACGAGTATGAAGGGATGGGTGGTGGGGTGTCCGGCTACGGAGCGCAAAAGATCGCGAGGCTGCCAAAGTTTTCTGGTGGATTAGTTGATTTTAATTTGTATTTAATTTTAGCGTGGGCGTAGAGCAATACTGGCAGTTGCGATACCCAACGGGGAAAGTACAACAATTTAAATAAAAAAAATAAAAAAGAGCAGCACATTCGGAATACGAAGAAGATGATGAGTAGTATACTTAAAAAAAGGAAGAAAAAAAAAAGAAAAGAGAGAAAAAAAAGAAATGTCAACATGACAGGAGTGGGACTCGAACCCACGCACCTTTCGATACTGCAATTCACCCAACTCTACGCTGGAAAGAAGACAAACTTCTTGAGTGCAGCGCCTTAACCGCTCGGCCATCCTGCCAGTAATAGCAAGGAAACGGGCTGATGAGGATATATATAGTGCGCTAGTGGGGCCACAGATTATTCCGTATGGCTGGTGGGGTACTGAACTAAGACTATTCTCTCTTGATGCTCCTCTTGACAACAGCACTAGCAGCCAACAACTGAAGCAACATAATATCCAACAACTGAGGACACATCGAATGAGACATTGAATGGAGTAGGGTTGTGTGTGGAATACCCTACAACGACAATTGAAGTACGTGTTCTTTGTCGAGATACGCATTTGCTTGCTTAGTCAGCCACACATCCATTTCTCTTACACAGCTCCTGCCTATCTTGTCGTGAACCCCTGCTGCCATCTGCACGAGTACATACCTCCTCCGCAATGCACCCGTACGCCTTCCGTGAATCCTCCGTAGGTCCCCCGAAAGTCCTCCAAACACCCCGCACGTCTCCCATAAATGCATCACAAGCCCCCGTAGATAACACTACTCCGCACGCCAACACGCCGCCCTGCCAAGGCTAGGCCAAGCCCCCAAGCCTTTGCTCCACCGCGAGCTACTTATTCAGCCGCGGCGTGCCTGCTCTGCCAGTGCTCGGCGTCCAACTTCCCCTATTCCTCTCGTCAGTGCCTTGGCGAGTTCTGGTTCAAAGACGGGTGTGTCGTGAGTTCGTATTGTTGATAGTCTGCGCGTTTCCTCGTTTCCACGTTTCCTTCACTGGTTCTTATTCAGCGGTTATTGTCTGGCTCAGCATTGATTATTCGGCAGTTGTCAGGTGCATCAATAGAGCTGGCCAGGTGAATAGACGCGAGGTCTCTCATTCTTTTTCTTCGTTTCTTCGTTTCTTCTTTTCTTTTTTCTCTATTCTTATTTTTCCTCTTTGTGATTCATTCTTTCCTCTGTTCTTATCTGTGATTTATTCTCATTTTTCTGCTGCCCTTCTCTTCTCTTCCTTCCTTCTAATTCCTTTGATATCCTTCACCATCATCATGAGATCATCACACCTGGCGCCGTTGGTGTTTCTCATCACCTCGGCTTCGGCCGTCCTGGAGATCGGCATCAAAAAGGCCGCGCCATCCCAGGGCTTCGCCAGCCCGCTCGCCAAACGCGCCGACTCGTCCTCGTCCTCGTCCTCCGCCTACCTCCAGTCCCTCGTCAACAACGTCACCGGCGGCGGCTACTACGCAAGCCTCTCGCTCGGCACACCCCCCCAGCCACAGCTGCTCATCGTCGACACCGGCAGCAGTGACACCTGGGTCGTTGCGTCCGGGGCCGACCTGTGCTCCAGCGCGCGCCTGCAGGAAACCTATTCTGACAGCTGTGGAGAGACATGTACGCAACCGTCGTTATACTGCATCAGTCCATGACGGAAACTAACAGCCCAGATGACAAGTCGGCCAGCTCGACGTACAAGCTCGTCTCCAGCGGCGGCTTCAACATCTCGTACCTCGACGGCTCGACCTCGAGCGGCGACTACTTCTCCGACACCCTGCGCATTGGCGGCGCCGCCGTCGAGGACCTGCAGATGGGCTACGCCACCGACGTCGTGCGCGGCACCGGCATCCTGGGCGTCAGCTACGCCGCCAGCGAGTCCACGTCCGAGACCTACCCCAACCTCGTCGACCAGTTTGTCGCCCAGGGCCTCATCGCCACCAAGGCCTACAGCCTCTACCTCAACGACTACCACGCCGACACGGGCTCCATCCTGTTTGGCGGCGTCGACACGGACAAGTTTATCGGCAGTCTTTCCGTCGTGCCCATCCTTGCGACCACGTCGTCCTCCTCTTCCTCTTCCCACACCGTGCTGGCCGTCGGCCTCAACAAGATGACCACAACGACCGGCACCTCCTCCCAGGACGTCTCCCTCGACGCCTCGGCCGTCCCCGCCATCCTCGACTCGGGCACCACCCTGTCCTACCTCCCCTCCAGCATGGCCGCGTCGCTCTTTGACGCCGTCGGCGCCTACACCGACTCCAAGGTCACCGGCTACACCTTCATCGACTGCAGCACCACCGCCGACCTGGCCATCAACCTGACCTTTGGCACCAGCGCCGTCATCCGCGTGCCCGCCGAGATGGTCGTGCTCGACGTCTTTGCCGACGTCCAGGACCAGATCCCCAGCAACGTCCCCTTTGACAAGGCCTGCCTCTTTGGCTTCCAGGACATCAACGGTGCTTCTTCTTCTTCCACCAAAAAGTTGTCCCGGGCGAGCAGCAAGGCCCTCTCCTCCAGCACGTACGCACTGCTGGGCGACACCGTTTTGCGCGCCGCCTATGTCGTCTACGACCTGACCAACAACGAGATTGCCCTGGCCCAGGCCAACCTCAACAGCTCCACGTCCAACATTGTCGAGCTCTCGGACGCGTCGTCGGGCCTGCCCACCACCCTGACGGGCGTCGCCGCCCAGCAAACCAGCTCCGCCGCCGCGGCAGCGTCGACTGCTACTGGCAGTGGCAGCGGTACCACCACCACCACCGGTACTGGCACCGGAACTGCCTCGGCCACAGCAAAGGCTTCGTCGTCCTCGTCTGCCAGCAAGAGCGCGGCCGGTCCGGCGCTCTCCCAGGGCCCCAGCTACGGCGTCCTGGCGGCAGCCAGCGTTGCCTGTCTTTTGTCCCTTTTCGGCGGTGCACTCGCCATAGCGTAGCTGTTCCTAATTTATTTTTTAACTTATATTTGTTCATATTTGCTCGTCTTTATCACAAAATACATTCATGGTCATGCCCTTAACGGGCGAGGGGTTATTCAGGCCGTGCTGGGATATATAGCAAAAGCAATAGCAATGTACATACTTTTGATAAGCGTCATCAAGCCTATATGTTGATCCAGGAGGTCACGTAGCGACAAACCTACTCCACGTCCATCTTGTCTCCTGCTGTGTCGGCGTCGGCAGAGCTTGCACCTGCATCTGCACCAGCCGCCGCCGCCGCCGCCGCTGCCGCTGCCGCTTCGGCTTCGGCTCGGTCCAGCTCCCGGTACCTCTGCCGCGCGGCTTCTTGTGCCTGCTCGACAAAGTCGGCATACGAGCTTCCCGCCGCCGCACGGCCACCACTGCTTCCTTCCGCCTCGGTGCGCCGCGCCGCCACCGCCGCCGCATCCCCCATGTTTCCGCCCTGTGCGCCCAGCCCGACACCCGTGCGGTAGGCCGACGGCGCAATCGCCTCCGTCAGCCCGCCGCCCTGCGCGCCCAGGCCCTGGCCCGCCGACCACCCCATCTTGGACAGCAGCGCGGCGCCCTTGCTGATGGTGGGTGGCGGGGCCGGTGAAGGCACACCGTCGTCGTCTTTATCTTTAGCTGCTGTCGGCCGGCTGCCAAACGCCTGCCGCCGCTCGCGCGCCCGGTCGCGGTACTGGTTCGCGCCGCGCGTCTGGGACGGGCGCATCGTCAGCAGCGGGCGGGCATGTGGACGGCCCTCTTCGGTGGTTTTTTGTTCTTTTTGCTTTTCCTTTTGTGCATGTTCTTGGACTGCCGCCGCCGCCGCCGCGACGAGCTCGGGGACGCGCGTGCGCGCCCGGTGCAGTGCGCTCTCGCGTTCGTGCAGCCGCAGCGTGGCCAGGCTGCGGAAGCGCCGGCGGCAGAGCAGGCAGGCGTGGTGGTGTTTGGGGCTGGCCGACGCGGTGGCCACGTCGTCGTCGTCGGCATGGACCACGGCCGCGTACGAGGTATACGTCGGCGCGAGGTCGCCGCGCCGGCGCGGGATGCGCTTGATGTGCACGGGCGGACGCACCGGTGGTTGCACTGGCGATGCTGTGTTTTCCTCGCCAGCTACCTCTTGTGCATGACTGCCTTCTCCGGGGCTGCCGCCCTCCACTTTGGCATACCGCTGGAACGCGGCCTTGCGGGCGTCGCCGTCACGCAGCCGCCGCTTGTGCTGCGCCGACAGCGACTCGTGGTCGCGCAGCTGCTGGCGCGACGCGAACCGCGCCAGGCAAAGCAAGCACGTGGGCGGCAGCGCCTGTGTGTTTGTGTCTGTGCTTGCCACCGCCGCCGCTGCCTTGTTCTTCTTGTCGGCCGCCGCCCGACCCAGCCCCCGGCCGACGCCAAACGAAATGTACCGGTCGCGGCGGTGCGGCGCCCGCAGCTGCTTGGCGTACGGCAGCAGGGCGTCCTGGTCGGTGTATTTTTTACTTTTGAGACCCTTTTTTGTTGTTGTTGTCTGAAGTCGTTTGTCGGTGGTGCCAATCTTGGTGCGCTTCTTGGGCCGTGCCGCGTCGTCGTCGCCGCCATCGTCGTTGTTGTCCTCGCTGCCACCACCACCACCCTCACCATCGCCTACAAGTACGCCCCGCTGGCCGCCTCCGAGCTCGGCCGTCATCTTGGCCCACTTCTGCACTTGGCTCTGCATGCGCGGCGCCATGGACGCGACAGCAGCTGCGCGCTTCTCCTTCTTGGCCTGGGCGACGGCGGCGGCGACGGCATCGGTGCTGCTTGTGCCGTTGCCCGGGGGCGGGGCTGCTGCGCTTGTTTGCTGTGGCATATCGATTTGAATAGAGTGTCTTTTAGTACAGCTGATCCGTGTTGACGCAGGAGACAAGCTCCAAGAGACCTATTGTCGTGGCGATGCGATCGTCATTGGTGATCGCCGAGTCGAGAAGCGTCGAGGCTCGCGTCATGGAGGATTATATAAGCAGGCTAGCTATTTTTAGCTCGTGTGGAGCAAGTAGCTGATAAGGCTTATCGCGTATCAAACATATGCAGGGATCAGCGAGTCTGGCCCATCGCCTGCGTAAGGAGTACGGAGTACGTACGGAATACGTATGGCAGACAAGTCCGAGGATTCCATCTTCACAGCCATCGACTCTCAGTCGACGCAAAGCCGGCCATACCCGGTTCATTACGCTCAGCGACAGATCAATCAATCATTGTCATTGGCAGCAAATTTTGCTGGCTACGATAAAACAATGCCTCTCCCCATCCAAGGCGCGGCGGCTCGGATGGACGCCAGTTCCGCCGGCCACCTCGACACGAACAACAGCAGCCAAAGCCAAAGCCAAAGCCAAAGCCAAAGCAAACCATCGCTCTTGTCGCCGGCCGAATACGATGCCGATGCCGTGTCGATCCGCAGCGACCAGGACAGCGACAGCGAGGACGACCAGCTGCAGCGCGCCGCGCGCAACAGCCGCGAGCTGCGCGCGCACGACCGCATGGTGTTTCTGGAGGAAGACGAGACCGACAAGCTCGTGACGAGCGCGCGCCGCGAGCAGGACCGCGGCCGGCGGCGCGGGTCCAACCTGTCCGTCGTGGCCAAGCCGCTGGCGCTGCTCGGCATCCGCCGCTTCAGTCCGGGCGGCGGCAGCATCCGCTCGCGCAGCGCGGATTCTGGGGCTGGAGTCGAGGTGGACGCCGAGGCGCAGCTCCTGCACAGCACGCCTGGATCATCCATGACGAACGCTTCGACGCTGCGGGCGTCGTCGTCAATGGAGAATATCGGCGAGAAGAAGAACAAGAAAGGGGACGACAACTTTGACCGGCGGCGCGCGCGACGGGACCGGCGCAAAGACAAGAAGCACCGTCTGCTGGCACAGGCGCGCGATGGCGAGGACGGCGAGCTCGTGTTTGAGATGGAGGAGGGCGGCATGAAGGAGGGCAGCTCGACGGGCGACAGCAGCGACCGCGAGGGCGACGACGACGACGAGGACGGCGGGCTGCTGGGCGTGAGCCGGCAGAAACAGAAACAACGGACCGGCGGGGCATGCGGCAGCGGCTGTGGCCGCTGGGCGCTTGTATATGGTCTGGTTGCGGCGGTCTTTGTTCTGCTGGCGCTGGGCGCGTGGAGGATGACGGTGGCCAAGAAGGCGGAGCAGCAGCAGCAGCAGCAAGAGGCACAGCACGGCGGCCACGTGGCGGCCAACGGTGTGCGGACACTCATGAGCAACGGCACGGCGCTGTTCGGGCCGACGACGCTGATCATCAGCCTCGACGGGTTCCGGGCGGATTTCCTGACGCGCGGGCTGACGCCGCGGCTGAACGCGTTCATCAAGGAGGGCGTGTCGCCGCTGTACATGCGGCCGTCGTTTCCCAGCGTGACGTTTCCCAACCACTACACGCTGGCAACAGGGCTGTACCCGGAGAGCCACGGCATTGTGGGCAACACGTTCTGGGACCCGGCGCTGCAGGCCGAGTTCTACTACACGGACGCGAGCCGCAGCCTGGACCCCAAGTGGTGGGGCGGCGAGCCGTTCTGGGTGACGGCGGAGCAGGCGGGCGCGCGCACGGCGATCCACATGTGGCCGGGCAGCGAGGCGCACATCCTGGGCAAGGAGCCGTCGTACGTGGACAAGTACAACGGCGAGGAGAAGCTGGCGAAGAAGGTGGCGCGCATCCTCGAGTTTCTGGACAAGCCGGGCCTGGAGACGGCGGCGGCGGACGACGTGGACGGCCGGCGCGTGGCCGACCTGCGGCCGCAGCTGATTGCGGCGTACGTGCCCAACGTGGACGCGGACGGGCACCGGTACGGGCCCAACAGCACGGAGATCCGGGCGACGATTGCGGCGGTGGACGCGATGCTCAACGACATTTTCACGGGGCTCGAGGCGCGCAACCTGACGCACATTGTCAACGTCATGGTGGTGTCGGACCACGGCATGGCGACGACGGACGTGTCGCGGCTGATGCAGCTCGACGACCTCGTGGACCTGGACCGCATCGGGCACGTGGACGGGTGGCCGCTGGTGGGCCTGCGGCCCAAGAACGAGAGCAGCGCCGAGGAGCTGCAGGCCGTGTACGAGTCGGTGCGGCAGCGCACGGCCAACAACCCAAACGTCGAGGTGTACCTGCGCGACGTGGACATGCCGGCGCGGTACCACTTTTCGCGCAACCCGCGCATTGCGCCGCTGTGGCTGGTGCCCAAGACGGGGTGGAACATTGTGCCGCGGGCCGAGTTTGACATTGCCGAGGCCAAGGCCAACAACCTGGTGTACCACCCGCGCGGGCTGCACGGCTACGACCACGAGCACCCGCTGATGCGGGCCATTTTCGTGGCGCGCGGGCCGGCCTTTCCCCATGCTCCCAACAGCAAGCTGGAGCCGTTTCGTAGGTCTCTCTCTTTTTTTCATTTCTTTTTTTTTTTTGTATATTCTTGCTAATTTCCAGAAAACGTCGAGGTCTACAACATGCTGTGCGACTCGCTCGGCATCGAGCCCAAGCCCAGCAACGGGACGCTGCGTCTGCCGCTGACACCGGTTGGGTTGCACGATGCCGAGACGACGATCGAGGAGCCCGTGGACCCCGTGCCGCCATACACGCTGGAGGCGTCTACGGTGGTGGCTGAGGCTACGACGTCGACGTCTTCGTTTACGTCTTTGTCTACTTCGTCCACGTCCTCGTCCACATCCTTATCTACAACGTCTTCACCAACGTCTTCATCCAAGTCTTCATCAATGTCCTCATCAACGTCATCAACGTCTTCATCGACGTCTTCATCGACGTCTTCATCGACGTCTTTGTCCACGTCCACATCTACAGAGTCTTTGTCCACAACGACCACTTCCACTTCCACTCCTACAACACCCACGCCCTCACCATCCAGCCAGCCCAACAACAGCAACAACGCAGCCGATGATTTCTGGAGCTGGCTGACAGACAAGATTGGCAGCGCGTGGGACAAGATCAAGAGCAGCATGGACGACAAGGATGCCGAGGACGACGAGGATGAGGGCGTGTCCGACTTTGAGTGAGCGTTTTTTTTTTGTTTTGTTTTGTTTTGTTTATATCTGCAGTTGGAGGCCAAGCAGGCCGTTGATTCCCCTGGCGTTTGTATTGTGTTTAATTGTTCTTTTGATTATTCCTTCTCTTTTGTATATGTTTATAGCGATCTGTTTGATACTAGACTTTTATTCACCATCACCACGTGTTACCAATTCACTACCATGTGTTGTCCGTCTCACAGTCACTGCTCCCGAGACGGTGCGTCAAAGCGCAAACAGTGAATGAAGTGTGTCGGGTTTGAATACTGCAGCGGACATGTTGCAGTGAATACAATGGAGTAAGAGAATGCTTCGATTTGAATATATAAGAGACTCTTTGCAAATGTAGACTCTTTGCAAGACAAACAACACTTTCATCTCTCTACTCAACCACACACAATGTGCTACCGGTACTACTTCAAGCACAGCTGCCGCCACGCCGGCTACCACACGGCGTGGACCGCCTGCAGCCACCGCCACAAGGCCTACCACCGCTACATGGAGTATGAGAGCACGCTGCCTCTGTGCGGGCCGTGCCAGCGCGAGCGGGAGCGCGAGCAGGAGCGGCAGGAGCGCGAGAAAGAGCGGGAGCGGGAGCGCGTGCGGCAGGAACGCGTGCGGCAGGAGCGCATGCGGCAGGAGCGAGAGCTACAGGAGCGCGTGCGGCAGGAGCGCGTGCGGCAGGAACGCGAACGGCAGGAACGCGAGCGGCAGGAACGCGAGCGGCAGCGCGGCTATTATTATGCCGACCCTGCAAGAGCATACCATCACCACCAAGGCGGCCACCAAGGCGGCATTCAAGACTACTACCGCCAGCACCACCGCCCGGCATACACCCTCGACGACCGCTACCACCACCCGGGCGGCCGCAGCCTCTACGACGACGAGATTTTGCATGTCAGTGTCCGCCAGAGCGGGCCTTCACCGTCGAATGTGCGGATTCACATCCGGGATTAGTGTTTGTTGTCATTGTCATCACTCATGGTCATCACTTATGTTCACTGAAGGGCAATCAAAGATGGGGTTGGTAACATCGATGGCGGGAGAATATATCATCCCTTGCGCATCGAGTGAGTGTATTAAATAATACAATATAAAATGAAAATGAAACAAAGACCCAGATAACCAGATAACCACCAGTCGACGTCATATTTGAGACGGACAATAGACACAAGGAAAAACGCCGTAGCATGTATAAAGACAGTAGGGTATCATGACAAAGGAAATGTAGCGAGGGGGAGAGACATAGGAGAGAATGTGAGGAAAGAGAGGAGAGAGACATAGGAGAGAGAGAGAGAGAGAGAATGTGAGGAAAAGAGGAAAAAGAGAGAGATCACAGGACGTGGTCGTAGCCACTGAAGATAATCCCCCGCCGCTTCCAGTCGCCGCGCTTGAAGAAGCGGTCCGACTCGGAGTCGAGGGCGTGCTCGAGGATGCGCGGCGTGACGGGCGACGACGGGATAGAGCCGCTCTCGCTGTCACTGCTGCAGCTGCTGCTGCTGCTCATGTTGTGGCTGCCGGCAGTCGGTGCCAGCGATGCCATGTGGGCGCGCAGCTGGTGGTGGCGCGGCGGCGGCGGCGACAGGCCCTGGAAGACGTGGCCGCCGCCGTCCTCGTCCGAGTCGGACGACACGAGGCGGATGTGGGCGGCGTCGTGCGAGTCGTCCTCGTCGTCAAAGTAGAATGAGCGGCCGACGGGGGTCGTGGGCAGCAGGCCGCGGAAGGTAGTGTTGTTGTTGTTGTTGTTGTTGTTGTTGTTTGTAATAGTAGAAGACGAGGAGGAAGAGGACGAGCTGGAGACACGAGACGTCCGGCTGTAGGCGTTGCTGGCCTGACGGTAGTGGAAGACGTCGAGGCCGAGGTCGTCGTCGGCGGCGGCCATGGCGGCGGCAGAAGTAGAAGAGGTGGGCGGCATGGCGGGCATGGGCTCGATGGAGACCGACTTTGCGTGGTGCAGGCGACGCAGGCTCTTTGCCCGGTGCAGGAGTTTCTGGCTGGTCGAGACCATTGTGATGGTTGGTGTGTATGATATCAAGTAGATATCGAGTAGATATCAAGGTAAATATCAAAATGTTTGATATGAAGATCGTGAGATGTTGTGCTGGTTGGCAGAGAGGGGAAACCGAACAGAAGCGAGGGAAGCAAGGCTTCTTTATAAATAAGATGCAATGACGATGCAAGCGGTAAGGAATTTAATCATTTAAATCATTTATCGATTTATTGTCTCGCCTACCATTCCAATATCGCACAGCAAAATACGAGTGCATACAAAAAAGAAGTATCGATTTGACGGCTTCCGCTGAGAAAGTGGAGACCGTGAGAGAGAGCTGCGAGGACAGCGAGCCACGAAACGCCCCACCCCGCCTAGGCCACTAGGCCAGGGCACTAGGCAAAGGACGTACGGCGTAGGCGCACCCCTGGGGTGTTCTTTTTCAAGTACCGCTTGCAGCCTGTTTTTCTAGGCGCGGTACGCTCAGCACTGGCAGACAGGCCCTCAATACACGCCCTGGCGCCACCCCCCTCCAGCTCGCAATGCACAAGCGAACTTTGCTCCTCTTTTTCCCTCTTTTCCCTCTTTGCCCTCGTTTCCCCCCTCTTGTACGAGATTCGTCTCGCTTGTTCCTACCTTTTGACACCTTGGGCGGGGGAAATAGCCCAGCTGAATCGCGTATTCCGAATTTTCTGTTTGGAGGGATAATGACAATTACAGGGAGATACTCGTAGACGTCTTCTCTCTACCTTCTATTTTTCCTTGTTTCTTTTTTTTGTAATCAAAATTCAGTACTTCCACTGCAGTGATTCATAGACGACTGACTCACGTGCACGTTTGCATCCAGGAAACTCGATCGATCAGAGACACCGGACAGAACACGCATGGAATACGCATGTTTGAGTCATTCACGCCGTGAATTTGAGGCCGTGACTATTACTCGTACTGAGATTCAGATGCTTTCGGACGGGTCGCTGGTGCTGGAGGGAGCCAGTGCAAGCGGGGAGAGCTGAACGCGATTCTGATCTACGGATGACGAAGCAGCGTAAAATAGATTTAGTTACTCGGACGGAGATGAATGGAGATGAATGGAGATGGAAATGAATGAATGGAGAAGCAAAAAACAAAGGCAAGAGGGCCAAAAAGAAAGCAAGTAATTTCTTGCCTTGCCCTGCCCCAAAAAGAACTCAGCTCGACGAGAGCCTCATCTGACGTGGCTGCGCAGACAAGCAAATCCACCCGCCAATCACTGCGCTGTACGGCTGCTGCTGACGGCAACCAATACGACGTCGCCCAGGGCCATGCCACTACGGGTTCAGCTGGTCTGCCAGCCTGTCAGCACCAAAATGCACACAATGCACACAAAATTCACTCGACAACGCAGCGAAGGGAGAGAGAGATCTGCAGCCTAATGTACCTGGGCTAGTCCTATTTGGGATAGGGGCACTCTAAAGAGGGAGGCCGCTTTCTTTTTCTTTCTTCTCCTCGTTTTTTTTTCTTTTGTGTGTCTCTTGTTTTTCTTTTGCTTGTGGGCTTTTCTTTTCTTTTCTTTCTTTTTTCTTTTCCCATATTCTAATTCTCCTTCTTCAAATCTCCTACGTCGCCGCAGTCGGGGTCCACTCTTCCCTGTCTCGCATCCTCATGGCTCTTCTTCACCGCCAGAGAAGACAGGCGGAGGAAGAAAGAGGGGAAACAGAGGGAAAGGGAAAAAGGAAAATAAAACCGAGGAAGGAGGAGACCCCCTCCTCCTCCATGGCGTGAATCAATTCACACAGCAACGAATGACGCTAGCAGCTGTTTCCAGCGGTCAGGCGGCTGCAAAAGCGGCACAGCACAGGCACAGGCCATTTTCTACTCTGTACGCGTATTTCCTCCCAGAGACACAATACTCCGAGGCACAGGCCACAGAGGCACAGACACGGAATAAAATAAAATAGAACAAGAACAAGACAGAAACACAAGAAGCCCGACACAATGACTCCCATCCCGCCGGGTCACTCAAGTCATCTCGGTCTCGTTTATTCTTGGGTCGTCCCGTCATTGATTGTGCGACGCACTCTGTATCGCACTCGTACTCTGTATTTCGTACTCCGTACTCGTAATGGTGCAATCGTGATACACAAACCCGAATACCACTCCAGACAGTGATCGAGTGACCAGACAAAGCCAGATCCCGCTCCTGCCGCCTCTCCACAGAAGCCGTCAGCGCTTGGCCACCCTGGTCGTACTCCGTATCGTACACCCTGGCA
The DNA here is from genome assembly GCA_019925475.1 of Ophiostoma ips. Lineage (NCBI taxonomy): Eukaryota > Fungi > Ascomycota > Sordariomycetes > Ophiostomatales > Ophiostomataceae > Ophiostoma > Ophiostoma ips. The sequence goes on from JADHKN010000105.1 coordinate 22,600, forward strand.
CGCAGCCACAGTCAGCAGGCTAACTGACTCGACGCAACCACTTTGTATTCACGGTAGATGTATTTTATTCTTATTGTATTATCTGTTCCCTGATTATGGTGGTACCGATTACTCATAAAAGTGTCATTGATCACCGCTCGTCATCCAAACTCGTACACTCGTACTCACACACGTACACTCGTCTCATGACAGCGCATCTTTACAGCTGTCTCCGTAAAAATAATACGAAGAGCCGTGATAAGGTAGGATCGACGCTATTTTTGTGTTGAGAGAGGTATGCGATTACTCCGTATTACTCGTACACGTATTTGCGTGTGAGCCAATAGTGGGGCCGAACCACAGTCTGCAAAAAGACGGTCAGGGAAGGTGGGGATGGAGGGGTCAAAGGAAGGAAGGAGGAAGGAAGATAAGACAGATACAGAACAGAAGCAGAAATCAAGAGACAATCAGCACGTAGAGTAGAGGCAGTAAGACAGCAGCCATTCTGCAGGAGTAAGCACCTGACATCCCTTTGTTCAGTCGCTGAGACAGGCAGGCTTATCATGCACGTGTGTTCCAAAAGGACGCCGTTAACAGCGCTGTCGGTACCTTTTGCACGGGTGCTTATTCAGTGAACGCATTATCCCATAGTGTCCGGCTATGACTATTGACAGCTGTCTCGTTTGCACGAGTACTCGTAGTCGCAAGTGGCTCACTCGTACTCTGGATTAACAGGAAAACATTCGATACATCTACGCCGTAATGATATGACGCGTTCGGTTCACGTCTTCATCATCAGGTTTCAGATATCGGACAATATCAAAATAAATATCATTAATAATCCAACAATCAATAATCTCACAAAATTCAAAGTAGAAGAAAAAACCAACGAAAAAAAAAAGAGACAGAGAATACGAAAGAAACCACATCAACATTCCATGCTGAAACTGCATCGTATGCACATGAAATGTTTTCAACTGCATTCCAACGTATTCTTCCAACACCGCTGCTGCTGCTGCAGCCCTGACGCATGCATGATCTCACCTGCAACCATGCAGCCTATTCACGATACAGCCAATCAGAGTACACAGAGCAAAGCACATCCTACCCCACTCTTGTGCACGTGCTGCATGCAGGTCACACCGAACCACCCCCACAAGTATCTTTCACCGCCATGCACCCGCAGAAGATACTTGATCCCTGCCGTCCATCGGCCTTGGCGAGGTTTTGGTTTCTTTCGTGCCCTCCGCACGCAGCATCCCTGCCCGGCCCTACGACGTATTATTATTTAGTGTATGAGTCCTTCGTATGGACGACCTATCATCTTGCATGCAGCGTCTGTCGATGGGTTTGTGTTTATTGTGGCCTGTTCCCTGTCGTGTGTCAGTCGCCGCAGTAGTTTTTTCACCGCATTTTGATTTTCTGGAAGAATGATTCTCACTAATTTAGAATTTCAAACTTTCATCTTGTCAAAATTCGTCTCTCCATTTATCACGCCGCTGATTGGATGCTCGCGTAAAATCAATCTCCCTATCATCTCTTCCCAAGTTCCATTGTCTCCGGCTTTCGTCGGCATCCTGCTGGCGTAAGCCAAACAAAAACCTGAAACGACGACGACAATGTCAAAAAAGAGAGAAATAGACAAAAAAGATAACGGATCATTTATTATTTCCGCAGCCTGATCAAGATCGACTTTGCGATCGCTGTCGCGGGCACCATCAGCTCTGCAGGGCCTCGCTCGATGAACAGAAGAACAAAGACAACAAAGGACGACGAGGCCCGCGGATCATACGGAGGGCAGAGAGCTAGCGACGGGCTCTCACAGACTAGAGAGGTGCTAGAGAGGTGCTAGAGAGGTGCTAGAGAGGTGCTAGAGGGCTGCCTCAGCGGAGCGGTCATTAGAGCTCGGCGATAGCCTAGAGTTTTTTTTTCTTAGCGAGGGGCCTAGAGCGCAGCGAGAGCCTACGGAGTACTCGTAGCAGCAGCAACGAGCTGTTGAGCAAAAGTCCCCTGAGTAAAAGTCTCCTTCAGTGGCCACCAGCTACCATTGACAAGTGTGTGCTGTTTGTCCAGAAGCTCGTGATGCCCCTCGTATTGACGTCGGAGCAACCGGCTGCCAAGCGACACGAACTGTCGGCGTTGATGATAAAGCCTGGCAGTATTCTTGGCTGAAGCTATTCGTGAATCATTAAAAAAAATCTTTTCTATATTCATTTTTTTTTTAAAAAAACGGATGTCGTTCGAGACCTATTGACGATGATCGACTGTAAGACTCGTCCGTCTGGGCGTCGTGCACGCCGCGTAAGGACCCCATTCTCTTTGTTACAGAGGCTGTTGATTATTTTCGTCGGAGATACGAAATGGGGCCTGGAGGGGTCCCCCTTGGATGGGGTATCGAGATGTCCGATGGATTGATGGATATTCTCGTGTGTTTGCTCTTTGTCTGTATTGCTCTTTTGGGCAACTGGCCTGTCTTTTTGAGCTGTCTGCCCTTTTTGCCCTATTTGTTCTTTCGGTCTTTCCGTTTTTCTGTCTTTTTTTTTCGCTCTTTTTTCTGTCATGCTTTTTTCACAGCAATCAAACTGCCTTTCAATCATCCCTTGATTTCCGTATTTCCGCCTTGCTCAACATCCCGAGCCTTGCGGCACCACCCGCGAGCGTGAATGCCTGCACATCCGGCTGGAATGTGTATCGGGAGTTGGGAAGACTTTTTTTTACTTTTTTTTTCTCTCTCTCTTCCCGTCGTCTCCGTTTAGCCCTTTTGCTACGTCATGCTGTCTGTCCGCTGCTCCGTGCCTCGCCATTCGGCCGTTTCTTGGTTGCATTCATCACGTCTTTTTCTTTTTCTTTTTTTTCTTCTTCTTCACGCCTTCACGTTTCCCCTCGCTTTCTCTACTTTCTACTACGACTCTGAGACAGAAAACGTCGTCTGACACCTTGGCTCGTTATCAGATATCGAACTACGACTGCTAGCGGAAAGTATTGAACGGAGTATTGTATCGTGAATAATCAACTGATACTTGTGAGACAGGCCAATAAGACATGCTGCGGCGCCAATGCACCCACGGTAGCGGTGAGAGGAGAAAAAAATACGGAGCAAGTCGCATTCGTAGTCGCAGTCTCACTTGTAGTGTTAGTGTTGGGCAGCGAGACAGCACTAGAGACCGTTGTGCGAGCTGGACAAAGAATGGATAAAGAATGGACAAAGAATGGACAAAGAATGGACAAAGAATGGACAAAGAATAGAAGACAGACTGACATCACCACAGGGCGGGAAAAGGCGTATTACAAGAGTAGTCAGGAACAGACAGGAATGCAGGAACCAGGAACAATTTTTTTTTTCTGTCTGTCTTTGTCTTGCACGCACGTCGCACTCTGTAGAAACCAGCACGGCCACCAGCAGACCGCCCTTTGATTCGCTGCCTCACTGGTGTGCCTACTTTAATTGATTTTTTGATTTTCCCGAGCTTAATCGGCTAGGCTGGTTTTTCTTTTCTTTTCTTTTTCTTATGGCCGGCGACCATCAACTTCCCCTCCTCCGGCCAAGGCGCTCAATCCGGACAAGACTGGTTATTCTCGTTCAAACCCTGGCACGGGAATGGGCGAAAAGTTGATGTGTCGTTTCGAAACAGCGCGTCATCGACCCCTCATGACCTCGTGGGCGAGTTGTTGCCGCCGCTGCCGAATGGAGGATGACAGGAGCCCAGCCCAGCCGCTTCCCCAGTCTTCCCGCCCCAAACTACGACTCCGTACTGCAGGCCGACGTACGACATAACGCGGTGCATCCCGTCGAACGACTCCTCGAACGATTCGAACGAGCGGAGTGAGCGGGATAACCAAAGAAAAAGAGCAACCAAGATGCAGTGTTCATCAAATATATTTCTCGTGCAGGCCGTGCAGAAAAAGCATGACATGCAGAAAACATGCAGCAGACATGCAGAAACATGCAGACGTGCAGTAAATCAACGTCGCATTCGCCCTCGCTCCTCCGTCTTGCGGTGAAGAGCGGCTAACAAGTCTCTGAATACTCGTAAAGGCCTACTCCTAGTTGAGACTCACTCCTAGTTAGCCTAGCCCCGATACACTCCGACGCCTCTCTCTCTTTTTCCTTCCCCCCCTCTGCCGATCAGGCGACGCCTCGCAAGGGCGGACAACTTCTCTTTTAGGACAGGCCCGCGGCGCGTTTCTGCTCTTTCTGGCTGGCAGCGCAGCATCATCGGAAAGGAAGAGAGAGCGCACGGTCCCCTCTTCCCCTCCATTTTCAGTCGGCAATGGAAGTGCACGCACACCATCACTCGCAAAATGCCATACGACATCTCTGGTGATGGCGAGGCAAAGTACCATTCGTTTCCTGGTTCAGGCATACGAATGACCTGAGCTTTGCATTTAACAAAAAAAAAAAAAAAAAAAAGGACGGCTAGAAAACCGGATCGCAGCGGTCGATCACACCAGCCGATCGTCGAGCAGGCAGACAAATTAATCGATCGGAGATGGGGAGAGCAAAGAGTACGACGTACTTTGTAATGAAGTAGCAGAACAGCGTCTACTCCGTAGGTAAGGTGGTGTCTGTGCTGCTGTCCCGTCTGTGCCCGTGGTCCTGTGCTGTCCGTGCTGCTGTTAGTGCGTACCTGGCAATAGCTTCCTCTGGTCGTGCGTGCAGCTTGCTTGCTTGCATGCTGATCGCATCTTGCATTTCCTTGATGCATGAAATGCTCGTCTATTCGTATTCCGATATCCCTCGTGCCTATATTCGACCGTCCCAACTTTTCCCGCTTACATAATCTACTATATCGTAACTGCATCGTAACTGCATCGCACTTGCATCGTGATATCCCCCCCTACCAGTGAGGCGCCCACCCAATGTACATGGCCGCCAGGTTCGCCGGGTCCGTCGCCTGCTTGATCAGCTCCCATGCCTGGCCCTCCACGCCCAGCGGGATCGTCTCCTCAAACAGCAGGCCGTTGATCCGCCGCTGGATGTTTTTGACGACGCTCGGCGGGTCCAGCTTGACCACCGGCGGCGGCTTCACGCGATTTGCGCCACCTCCGCCAGGCAAATGCTGCTGCTGCCCCGCGCCGCGCGCCTCGGCCTGCAGGTCCAGCGTCGGGTCGTGGATAAAGGCCTCCAGCACGGCCAGCAGCGTCTCCTCCTGCTCGCGCATCATGCGCAGCGTCAGCTCGCACGAGCGGCGAAAGGGGCCCCGATGGTCGCAGATGCCCATGGCCGCGCGCATGTTCTGCGTCAGCCGGAACGGCACCGTCTCGGGCTGCGTGAAGAGGCGGCCCTTTTCAAACAAGCAATTGAAATCCACGTGCATCACGCCGCCGCTGTCCTGGTCCACCAGCACGTTCTCGCAGTGGCGGTCGCCCAGCCCCAGCACGGCGCCCGTCATGGACATGACGGCCACGGACCGCGTGAAGCGCAGGCGCGCCGTGAACCAGGCTGCCGGGTAGGGGAACCGCCGCATGAACCACTCCTGCAGCACGGGCGGGTAGGCGGGCAGCACGACGTGCGTAAACAGGTGTTGCTGGCGGTCGCGCGGGTTGTGGGCGTGCGCCGCCTCGGTCAGCATCTTTTGGATCTCAATGGGGTCGGGCGGGCGCGGCTGTACGGTGCTGCGGCGCAGGTCGTAGTAGGGGCGCAGGATCTCGCGCAGCGTCTTGAGGCCCAGCACCCACTCGATGATGCCGCAGTCCTCGTTGAGCGGCGTCACGGCATACGTGCGGATGGACAGCTCGCGCCGCGTGGCCTCGGTGTCCTTGCGCAGCGCCTGGTTGATCTGCGCGTTGACCTCCATGATGCGCTGGTCCGTGCGCATGTCGTCCTTGGGCTTGAGCAGGATGTCGTAGAGCCGCCCGTCCGAGCCGCGGATGGTCAGCTTGCGCGGCTGCGCCAGCGACCCGAGGATCAGCACCTCGTCCTCGAACGCGTGGATCGTGACGACGTCGGAGGCGAAAGCGTTGTGCGCGGCAAAGGCGGAGATGGAAGCGTTGTCGGTGGTGGTGGTAGAGCCGGTGCCGGCCCCTAGAGACGACGTGGACGTGTCGGCCGCCCCCCCCGCCCCCTCCGGCGACAGCCGGCTCGGCAGTGCCGCCGTCAGACACCGCGCAATCGGCACCACCAGCGGCGGGATGCTCTCGCGCGGGTTAAAGTTCATGTCGCGCTGCAGGCTGACGGCCTTGCTGGTGTTGTGCACGCGGTAGTTGCCGCGGCGCCCGACCTTGACGAGCTCGTCGGCAAACGCCACGCCGCGCCGCAGCATCGTCTGGAGGGTAGGGAGTTTTGTTCCGGCAACAGATTGGGGGGGCTGCTGCCCACTGCTCTGCGCGCAAATCACCTTAATCAGCCGCTCGGCCGCCTTCTTCGTCTGGTTCGCCTTGGGCCGCGCGCGCGTCGTCATGACGCCAAACACGCTCCACAGCGCCTGCTGCGGGTACGCCTGCACGACCTTACTGATGATCTGGTCCAGCACCAGGCACACCTCGCGGTTGGGGTGGTTGATGCGCGCCACCAGCTGCGGCAGCGTCGTATAAAAGATAAACGGCGGCAGCCGCGCCACCTGCCGCAGCAGCCGCCGGTGCAGGCTCGACAGCACCTCGGCGCGCCGCTTGCGCAGCTCGTCCGACAGCGCCGCCTTGCCCTCGGGCGGCTTGTCGATCTGCGACCCCAGCGCCAGCCACACCGTCAGGAACCGCGGCAGCGTCATGTGCAGGTACTTGGTGCCCAGCCGCGCCGCCCGCAGGTACGCCTCGATCTCGTACCGCGCCATGTCGCCCGTCAGGTACACGTCGCTCTGCTCGTCCGGCACCAGCGCCTGCTCCGACTCGAGCACTTTCTTGTAGTGCCGCCCCAAAAAGTAAAAGCTCTTTTCCCACTCGCTGTACTTGCTGGCCAGCTCGCGGTAGTCGTCGCGCAGCGCCAGCCGCGACGTCTCGCCGCTGGCGTCCAGCCACCGCGTCAGCAGCAGCCGCGCGCGAGCGGCCAGCGGTGCGGCTTCTTGCATTGACCATTTTTTTGCGTACGCCCCGGTACTGCTTTTGGTCTCGTCTGTGCCCCCCGGCAGACCCTTGCTGATGGCCACGCGCAGGTCGGCAATCGCCTGGTGCTTGCCGCCCCACGCCCACTGCCGCTTGGCGTTCTCGACCTCGGCCGCCGGGTCGCCCAGCTGCCGCGCGTGCGCAATCGCCTTGAGGCACTCGCCGTTGGACCCCGTCTTGCGCGCCAGCCGCGCCTCCAGCAGCCACAGCGCCGAGATCTCGCCGTCGCCGTACACCGGCCGCAGCGACTCCATGGCCGCGCGCTGCAGCGCCAGCAGGTAGCGCTTGTCGCTGACGTCCTGCAGCAGGTCCAGTCGCTGCACCACGGCCGCCAAGGCGGGGCGTGTCTGATTTTGATCGGTGTCAGTGACCGCCGATCGAATCATCCGCAAGTCCGTCAGCACATGCGCCTTCAGCATCGCCTCGTGGCACGCCTGCAGCGACGACGTCGTCGAGTACGACAGCGACGCCGCCACGCGCTGGCCCATGGCCGCCAGCGTCGCGTCAAACGCGCCCAGCTGCTGCCGGTGCAGCTGCGACAGCGCGCTGGCGATGCCCACGTTGAACAGGTCCGTCACGTCGCCCTTGTACACGGGCACCAGCGCGTCCAGCTTGGCCCACTGCAGCGTGGCCCACGCCGCCTCGACCGCCAGCGGCAGCACCTTGTTGATGGTCGTGGCTGGCACGGAGTCATTGTCTGTTTGGGTCAGGCCCATGCTGTCGACCCGCGCCAGCAGCGCGTCGTGGTGCCCGGCCTCCAAAAAGCACTTGAGCACGCGCGCCTGGATGTCGACGTTGTCGGGCGCCGTGCTGAGGTCCGACAGGTGCCACGTCGTGGCCGACTCCCAGCGCCCGGCCTTTTGCTCCAGCAGCGCCTTGCGGTACGGCGTCATCTCCACAAAGCTGCCCACCTTGGACATGATGCCGCTGAGGCAGTCCGGGTCGTCGATCTGCGCGTAAATGTCAATCATGTCCGACTCGGCCTTGTCGCGCCGCGCAATCGCCGCCGCCACGTCGGCCCCGGCCGCTTTATCCGCACCGGCTGCACCATCCGCACCGTCGGGCACGTTGGCCATGGCCACGGGCTCCAAAAAGAACATGGCCCGCGCATAGTCCTTGCAGTACAGCGCCTTGTTCGACAGCACCTCGGCCGGGAACGCCTCGATGAACTTTTCAATGTGCTGCACGCCAATGGGCTTGTCGTAGTGGATGCAGCTGCGCAGCCACACCAGGGCATACTCGATGACACGAAAGACGGCCTGTTGGTTAGTAGGGGGGTATTTTGAAAATAGTATAAAAAAAAAGAGCTCACATCATAAAACAACTTGGCCTGCTCCTTCTCCGCCGACGGCGCCTCGTCCGGCGGCTGGTACTCGGCTATCCGCTGCAGCTCCTGCGTAATCTGCTCGCGGTCCTCCGCCGTGCTGCGCGTGCCCGTCACCACGTACACCACCATGTACGGCAGCAGGAACTCGGCCACCGCCAGGTCCTGGCCCTTGACGGCGCGCGCCAGCGACTCGTACAGGATCTCGCCGTACGCGTTCTGCGTCTTGGCCAGCAGGTCGGCCACCAGGATCTTGAGCCAGTCGGCGTACGTGCGCCCGGGGCGGAAGATGGGGTAGCGGATCTGCACGGGGCCCGGCAGCGCAATGTGGTAGCGCGACACCAGCAGCGGCGACAGCACAGCCTGCACGAGCTCGGGAAACGCCTTCCACTTGGCGTACAAGTCTTTCATCTCGCGACCCTGGCTGCGCACCGCCGTGCTGATGCCGCACTTCATCAGCAGGTTCTGCACCGAGTACGCAATCATGCCCTGGCTCGTCGAGTTGGTCGCCGACAAAAACGCCCGCGTCAGCACATGCTCCAGCATGTACATGATGAAATCCACGCTCTCGTCCGCCGCGTGGAAGTTGTAGATGACCACAAACGGCGGCGGCTTGCGCACGGCGCCCAGCAGGCGGTTGGCGTCCAGGCAGCCCACCAGCCCGATGCACGTCAGGCAGTCCGCCGCAATGGCCGGCACCGACGTGCTGTACTTGGCCGCGCAGTCCAGCAGCGCCCGCACAAAGTGCGCCACGGCCGAGTCCGACTTGGCGCCCCCGCCCTGCGCCGCCGCCGCCGCCGCCGCCGCCGCCTGCAGCACGTCCTGGTGGTGCTGCTGCAGGAACGCAATGGCGTCCTCGAGCGCCACCCACACCACGTCAAGGTTCTCGTGCGCGATGCGCTGCGCAAACAGCTCAATGGCCCGCATGGCGCCCAGCGGCTTGCGCAGCTTGTCCATCTTGTTGTCGACGCTGCGCTGCAACTCGGGGATGCGCAGCCGCGGCAGCACGTCGATCTTGTCGACGATGCACTCGCGGTGGCCGTTACTACCTGTCTTGTCCAGCAGCCATGCAAACAGCTCGCGGCACTTGGTGCGCTCCCAGTCGCCAAACTGGTCCCAGTTCTTGCGGATCACTGCAAACGTCGTCTCCACCAGCGTGTGCACGCTGTCGTCGCCCACGTTCTGCACCAGCGCCGCCCAGCACGAGATGGCCGCGCGCCGCACGCCCACCTGCCAGCACGCGGCGTAGGCCGTGTCGTTGCAGAGCGCGTCGAGCAAAAACGCCGTGACCTGCGGCCGCGCCACGCGGATCTCCGTGCGCAGGTACTTGATCAAAATCTCCAGCGCCTCGATGCCGTTGATCCAGTGGCACAGGTGCTTCTTGCCGTCGTGCCCGCGCACGTCCGACAGCCGCGTCGTGAACCCGAGCACGTGCTGCGCGAGGAAGTCGATGACAATCTCCTCGTCGGTCTGGCGGCCGCCCTCGTCGTTTTTGAGCAGCTTGGCCACGGTGAGGATGGGGCGGAAGCCGATGCCGTTGGCGATCTAAAACGTTTCTTTAGCTTTTGAATCTCAACTTAATAAATAACAAAAAAAAAAAAAGAAAAGAGAACCCACGCTTGTAAACTGATCTGGAATGTGGCCCGCCTCGTAGGTCAGCCGGATAAAGAGCTCGCCCAGCACCGGGATGGCCGCAACGCCCATGACCTCGCGGATCGTGGCCGGCCCCATGCGCGCCGAAAAGGCCTGCAGCAGCTCCATCAGGTCGTCCAGCGTGGCCACGTCCTGGGGCAGCTGCACCCAAAAGGCCAGGATGGACGTGAGGTTGTTCTTGTCCATGATGGTGGGCCACACCTCGTCGCCGTCGCCGCGGTACTCGGCAATCTTCTTGATGGGCGCGAGCTGCCGGCGGAAGAGCAGCTCGGGGATGGCCTGCGCCTGCAGACGGAGGGCCAGCTTGTGCGCGGTCGTGCCAAACAGGTTAGCAATGGCCGTGGCGACGCGCGGCCGGCCGGCAATGTGCTTGACAATGAGGTGGGCGGTGGTGCGCCAGTAGGGCTCAAATATTTCGTTGGGTGTCCGATGGAACCAGGAGGCGAGGTAGCGTATCTGGAGGTTAGCATTTTTCTAAAAAAAATAAAAATAAAATCAAACTCACCTCAGATATCGCCATGTTCCACACAGGCATGTGCTCGCTGTCCAGATGCCGCAGCAGGCCGCAGAGCATGGGCTCCAGCTGGTTCTCGCAGACGACCCTGGGGTGTCAGCAGAAGATCAGTCGTCGAGGGTTGGTCATCGACCATCGTAACTCACATGCCAAGCTGTGTCCAGGCAAAGGCGCTCAGCTCCTGCGTGATGCAGTCGCCCGAGCTCATGAGAAGCTCGAGGCCGCGGCAGAAGCGCCGCCTGTTCTTCTCCATGACCTCGTTGAAGCCGTCGGTTCGTTCGCGGCAGTACGCGCCGAGTGTTTTTCTAGATGGTCTGGTCAGCATGCTGATCTGGTCTTGATCCCTAGGTATGTATATATATATATATATATATATATATACTCACGCCGCCTGTGTGCGCACGGCCCGGTCGGCGCTGTACAGCTGCCGCGCACACCACTTGCAGGCATCCGACGACTCGTAGGCCAGCAGGTCGCGCGTGTTGGCATGCAGCGCCATCCGCCGCAGGACGACCAGCGCGCGCACCGTCAGGGGCCCGCCCTCGCCCTGGCGCTGGCGCGGCACGAAGCGGGACGCAAGGGTGTGGAACGCGCGGAACACGGCGGCCACGCCCTCGCGGTCCTTTTCGCGGTGCCGTGCGAGGTGTGTCGTGGGGTTGAAGGCCCTGCTGTTGTTGCAGTGGGAGCACTTGATGGCCGCGTGGTCGTCGCAGGGGTCGGCGAGCGATGCCGTGTGGTCGGCCACGCACAGCGCCTCGGCCAGGAAGCGCATGGCCGCCAGAAGGGCGGACTCGTCTCTGTTGTATTCGTTTTTGTCGCACACGGCGTTTCTGGGTTGTTAGACGCTCTTCTATAATATCTATAATATATTCTCATATCAGAAAACCTCACGTCATGTTTTGGGCCGTGTCCCAGAGGCTGTCGCCCATCTCAACGCCAAAGCGTGCACACATCCGCGTCCGCAGCGCCTCCGAGACGGACACGGGCGTCCCGGCATCGGTCCGCCGCCGCTTGGGGTTGCGTTCGCGACGGTCAAACGGGTCCTCCTCCTCCGTTGCCTGTTGATGTTGATTGTTGGAGGCCGCGGCGAGCGCGTTGGCAGGCTCGTTGCCGCCGTCGGGGCGCAGTGACGCATGGTGTGGCAGCAGGCTCATTGTAGAGCGTCATCAGGCCTCGGTGTGGTGGGTGTTGGTGCATGTGTCGGTTGTCGGCTGTCAGTAGTGCAGCGTCGCTGGCAGAAACGCAGCATCACCAGTCGATGAGCTCAGGAACGCGCAGGGCGGGGCGGCGTATCGCGTGGTCACGTGTGGCTATTAATGGCTTGACGGGTCCACTTTTGTGTCATCATGGGAAGCTCGGCGGGAAATTTCACATCTCGTGATTACTCGTATTATCAAAGACAATCTTGAACTCGACCAACTCCCATACAACAATGTCCTTTCAGAATAAAAAATACCGCTCGTCGGCAAACGCCAACACGTTTGCCGGACGCTACCGTGCGGCCATGGCCAAGCACCCGTTCCTCCTGTTCGGGCTGCCGTTCATTGCGGTCATCGTCGGCGGCTCGTTTGTGCTGACGCCGGCGACGGCCATTCGCTACGAGCGGCACGACCGCAAGGTGCAGCAGATCTCCAAGGACGAGGCACTGGGCATTGGCAAGGGGGGGCGCCGCGTGGACATGCGCGAGGAGTTCCATGTAAGCAGTGCTGGAGGGGAGAAGAGGAATGAGAGGGACAACACTGACACAACTGCAGAGAATGGCACACAAGGACCTGGACGACTGGGAGCAGAAGCGGGTAGAGCGCCGCAAGGGCGAGAGCGATGGTCTGTTGTAGCGTGGGAGGATGACGACGAGAGCGACGAGGGACAACAGGGAACCCCGACACCAGACGCCGAAACGGCTCGACGATATACGATTTCTGGATATTTTGTGAGACCGAAAGACAAATCGAGCGACGAGCCAAGAACAGGATACGAGCAACGAGCATGCATGGTTGCCAGCTATGAGGAGGGCCGCAAGGTTCAGCGGCACGCCGTGATCGAGCATCCATGGGCCGCGACGGGCAGGCCGGCGTTGGAGGGAATTCGCGGCGCAGGGAACTGCGACGGCGACTACAGGCGGCGGCTGGAGCGTCTACAGGAACTTACGGGCATTCACGGTGGACTTGTCTGGCCCAGCCGGCTCAAGGCATCACTGCCATCCAGTTGTTCACCTCCCACAGTCACAGCGCTGCCGGCGACTATTCACGCCGCGGGGACACTTGTAAATGCGGGCCGGAGAAGGAGTCGGAGGATTCAAGCTGGTATTCAGCGACAGGTGCTGGTCAAGCATTTGGAAAGGAAAGGAATAAAAAGAAAAGGTTGGCAAGGAAAAGAAAAGACAGCCGTCTTATGCCAGAGTACGAGTACTCGTAGATGCATAGTTGCAAATAGCCCCAAAATTACACAACCAATATGCACTAAACCGTCCAAAAGCGGTCAGTCCCGCGCTAGCGGCGCTACACCGAAATCAAGCCTGAACCCTGCTGTGACGTCTCTTCAACGCCCCCCCCCCCCCCTCTTCTCCCACGTCAACAAAGAACCCGACGGCCACTCGACCCACGCCCACTACCCCCGTATTCTTGTTTGTGCGAGCCCAGACGCACGCGACAGTCTGCTCGTAGTCGGTCTAGCCTGCTGCCAGCGATCGCAGCCTGTCGCCGCCTTATCTCTTTCCCCGCCGACCTCGATCGCCGCATGACTCGAGCCTCCCCTGTTGTATGAGGTGGTCTTTTCGCATTTTCTCCTTTTCTCAGTTCTCTCTCAACTGCTCTGTATCACCCGCCATGCCCAATCCGCCTGCAGTCGGTTCGCCGCGGTCGGTGCCGCTTCGTTCGGCGCTCCGGGACGACACGACCCCAGCCGCCGGAAATCTCACAAAAGGTAAGCAGCCTTGTCGACGATGTAGTGTTTATTAGGTGCCCGTCTCGTTCCACCGCTCGAGCACCGCTCGGGGAGACCCGCGGGGGTTGGCCTTATCACGCAGATGCATGTGGCCCTTCTGCCTCGCCCCCCTTTTACCCTTACCCTTTTTCACTTCCCCTTTGAAGTATCGTGGGAGCCCAGGGCGGTCTGAGCGGTCTAGAAGAACAGCTGTCGGCTGTGGTGGCTAGTCTTTTTCCGTCGGCTTCTGTCGATTTCTCTTGTCACACCGGCACACTGTCGTACTTGTCCTACCTGTCTTACTGTCTTACCCCGTCCTCTTTTCTCTCAAATCTCACTCTCACCTCATCTCATACCTTATATCCAACTTCAACCTCACCTCCCCCACTACATCCATGCTGACTTCACCCCTCAAAGCCGTCCAGATCGCCGAGCCCGACGTCACCGACGTGGTCGAGCCCCCCGCCGTGGTCGAGGACCTGCCCCCTCGCAAACAGTTCCCCGCCAGCGTGGCCGCCAAGCGTCTTAGTGGCCGCGCGGCCGTGACGCCCCCGTCGCGGAGTGGCAGCGATGGCCTCGTGCCGGTTGCCGACGACGCGGTGGTTGCTGCAGCAGCGGCACAACCGTCCGTGCGCCCTCTGCTGACCAACCCGCTGCAGCAGCACCAGCACCAGCAGCGCCACCGCAGCATCGACCACATCAGCGGCCGGCTGCTGGCGCAGGTGGCCGAGTGGATCCAGCACGAGCGCGCCAAGAAGGAGACGCGCAAGTCGCGGCGCGTGCGGGCGCACGGCAGCCGCAAGAACCGGTCGCCGCCGGATGGGCGCGGCAAGCTGCGGGACAAGCGAGGGGGTACTGCTGGTGATGATGACGACGACAGCACCGTAGCAGTTGACGGTGCCGTGGAGGTCAGCGGCAGCAGCAGCGAAGTTGCCGTCCGCCGCCACCGCGCGGCATCCATCGAGAGCAACTCGAGCGACGTGTCGCTGGACCGGCTGCAGCGCATCATCGACGATAACATGTCGGCGCTCGGGTTCGACACGGCCAGCGGGTTTCCAGGCAGCCTCCGTGGTAGCAGCAGCAGTGGGCGTCGGCAGCCGCGGCCGGTGCGGTACCAGCCCAGCCGCACGGCGTCGTCGGACACCGAGTACTACGACGGCGACGTGCTGGTGCCGGGGTGCGACGCGGTGCTGGACAACTCCAAGACGCTCAAGTACGCGTCGACGTCAGTGGGCACGCCACTAATGACAGGACGTTCGACGACACCGGACGCGCTCTCGTTGTCGTCGTCGCTGGCGGCCCGGCGCGAGGAAAAGGAGCGGCAGGCGTGGTACAAGTTCAAGAGCGAAATCATCCGGCTGGCGCACACGCTGCGGCTCAAGGGCTGGCGCAAGGTGCCGCTGGACGCGGGCGAGACGATCACGGTGGAGCGGCTGAGCGGCGCGCTGACCAATGCAGTGTACGTGGTGTCGCCGCCGGCGGACTTGGGGGGAGGGGTTGCGGAGGCCATCACCGAGCACAACAAAGGGAGTGAGGTCACCCACAGACGCACGCTGCCGGACAAGCTGCTGCTGCGCATCTACGGCCCGCAGGTGGAGCACCTGATTGACCGCGAAAAGGAGCTGAGCGTGCTGCGGCGGCTGGCGCGCAAGAAGATTGGGCCGCGGCTGCTGGGGACGTTTGCCAACGGGCGGTTCGAGCAGTTCTTCACGGCGACGACGCTGACGGCGGCCAACCTGCGCGAGCCCGAGACGTCCAAGCAGATTGCCAAGCGCATGCGCGAGCTGCACGACGGCGTCGAGCTGCTGGAGGAGGAGCGCGACGGCGGGCCGACGGTGTGGCAGAACTGGGACCGCTGGCTGGAGTCGGTGGAGGCGACGATTTCGTTTTTGGATAACGAGGTGCGGCTGTACCGTGGGGGGCGTGACGGCGATGGCAGCAAAATGTATACCAGCCCCTTTATCGACAAGTGGCGCGACCGCGGCTACGTGTGCGGCGTCGAGTGGCCCGTGTTCAAGGCGCTGCTGGCGGCGCACCGCGCCAAGGTCCAGCGGTTCTACGGCGACGCGCGCACCATCCGCGACCGCCTGACGTTTGCGCACAACGACACGCAGTATGGGAATATTTTGCGCATCCGGCCTGCGGACAACAACACGCAGCCGCGCTCGCCGCTGCTGCAACCCGAGAACGAGCACAAGCAGCTGATTGTCATTGACTTTGAGTACGCCGCCGCCAACCCGCCCGGCGTCGAGTTTGCCAACCACTTCACCGAGTGGACGTACAACTACCACGACGCCGCCAACGCCCACAACTGCGACACCGCGCGCTACCCCAACGTCGAGCAGCAGCGCCGCTTCATCCGCGCCTACGTCGACCACCGCCCGGACTACCCGCACCAGGGCTCCAGCAGCACGCCGCGCTTCGGGCCCATGGCGCTGCCGCCGCTGGCCACGTTGCCCGAGCAGTCTCAGCTGTCTGGGAGTGGTGCAGCAGCAGCAGTGAGCAGCTCGGCCAGCTCGATTGCCGAGTTCATGCTGGACGCGCGCGCACCGACGACGACGGGCGGGTGGTTGGAGGACGAAGAAAAGCGGCGCGAGGAGCTGCTCGAGCGGCAGGTGGACGAGCTGATGACAGAGGCAAGGCTGTGGCGCGCGGCCAACAGCGCCATGTGGGTGGCATGGGGCATTGTGCAGGCCAAGGTGCCGGGCTTCAGCCTGCCGACGAAGGAAGCGGTAGCCGTGTCCAATGAAACGGAACAGGTCGAAGACGACGATGACAAGGACATGGAACCAGCAGCAGAGGAGGAGGAGGAGTTTGACTACCTGGGCTACGCGCAGGAGCGGGCGTTCTTTGTGCTGGGCGACTGCATCCAGGACGGGCTGATTACGCTGGACGAGCTGCCGCCGGATGTGCGGGACCGAGTGAAGATGATTGACTACTAGGTCCACCCAATTAGGTATTGTAAATAAAATCAAATAATGAGTCATCCATGCCTTTCCTTGCCCGGATTGCCGGCCTCATGCAGCCGTGCCGCGGCCGCTCAAGGCATTTTCGTAGTGGTAGTTTTATATTGCTTTGCATGGCGGCGGCAATGCGGCAAGTCCAACGGCCTCTCTCCCTCAGCAGCCTGTTATGGAGACCCGTGCGGCTCTTCCTTCAGGCCCATCGGCTCCTCCATCGACCCTCTATCGACAAAGCCCAGTTCACGCCGTCCATCCTCCGCCGCCGTATGCGAGACAAGCGCCCCCAAGCGCGTGGGGCCCGTCCTGTCACAGGGGCACAGCACAGCACACCAGGACATAGCACACCTTGGGGGCGGATCTCAGGGGGGGGAAAAAGGCAAAAGAAAGCCAAAAGAAAGCAAAAGAAAGAAAGGCCTGCACGGCGACGATCACTGCCCCGAGGGTGGTGCATGCAGACCAGCACGGCGGCAAGCGGCTAGCGGCTAGCTGGCCTGCCTGGCCTGCTGCTGCCTCCGGTCACACCTGGTGCAGGACCAGCAGCATCTCGTCACATCTGGTTCCTGCTGCGCGAGCTCGCGTACTCCGTATTAATAGCAGGGGGGATGGAGTACGAAGAGGAGTACGAAGAGATGCCGATCGAATCCGCCTGGCGACGGGCCCTGCCGGCCGTGGCGTGTGGTCGTCTACGGGCGGATGTGACAGATGACAATCGCGTCTGGGAGGTGGTGATGCGAGGGCTAGTCAGCCTTGCTGAGGTCGGACGAATCCCTGTCACAGCGGTTTGATTTTTTGATTTTTTTGATTTCTTTTTCTTTTTTCTTTTTTCTTTTTTTCTTTTTTGATTTCTTTTTTTCTTTTTTTAAAAATTATACTTTTTTCTTCTTTTCCTATCCTTCTTCTTTCCTCCTCCTCTTCTCTTTGTCTCATACAACCCTACATATCGCATCTCAAAAGTGTGGGTGGCTGCATGTGCCGTCCCATGCCGGGCGTCTATTTTCCCTCGTCCTGTGGAACGAAACTGCCACTTCTCTGCACACACTGGCCACCACCCACCAACACCCACCAACACACCCGCCGGCCTATCACATGGCCCGTCTTGTGTCGTCTTGCTGTCGTCATGCAGGCCACCACCAGACTCGCAAAGACATTTTGTGCAGATGGATTTTTATACTTGTTTTTCCACTCGCCTGTTGGCCGTTGGACGTGCCCCAACTACACACTGCATTTCATCCCAAGTCCGGCCATTCCGTGCCTCCGTGCCTACGTGCCTACGAGTACGTGCCTATTGACAGCCTCTCTATTCATAAACTTATTCCGTATTCTATTCTCTCCTCCTACCCTCCCACAATCCTCCTCGTCGATCCGCTCCTCGTCTGCCCATCTTCCTTGGCCGTTCTGCTCACCTTCTCGTTTGGGCAACGATGTGCTGTCCCGGCGTCAAAGACAGTGCTTGCAACGGTAATTCAAACAGACGAACCTCGTCTGATCCTGAGCGAAGCGCTCAACTCGCTCTTTTTTTTTTGCTATTGTGCCGATGCGTTTGATGTGTAACAAGGTGCCTGTCAAGTGCCGAGCACTGTGTCTGCTGCGGTCATATTGTAGATGTTTCTGATGAAGATTTTTTATTTTATTTTTTTGGGTTTAATCAAGACAGTTTTTATTTTTTTTGTTTCTGTGTTGTTTCTGCTTTGTTTCTTTTGTTCGTTTTTCTTTTTTTTAAAAGTTAGTTTTATTATTTTCTTCCTCTCACCATCTGCTTTCTTTTGCTTCTGTTCCTCCATCAGAAACCCCCAACTACACGCAGACAGCCTCACTACGGAGTAGCCCGCGGCCTTTGGCCTGACAGCGGCCGCCCCCAGAGTGGCCCAGCGTGGCCGCCCCCAGCGTCCTAGCTAGCCGCCAGCATGGCGCTTTAATGCTTGCGTGCAGCTTAAGCGCCGGCTCGCCGTGTGGTATGGGCACGGATGTACCCATGTACCTTTTTGGGGGGCTCCGTATGTGTATGTGTGTGCGTGTGTGTGTGCTGCAAATGGTGTTAGACCGAGCGCGCCTTCCCAAACAGGAAGTATACGGGAGCAACGCCCGCGCGGCTTTTCCTTTGAGACTTGAATAAATAGATCGTACATCTCATGCCGGTAGCTCCTTCCCCCTCTGTGCCTTTTTTCTTGTGGCCCTCCTGCCACTCATACTCTTTGACAAGTATTTATTTCCCCGAACGGCACTTGCAAAAAAACGGCACGAGATCCAGCAGGGGAGGAACATCACGTGTCCCAGCCCTTTTCCTCTCTCCTCCCTCAACACCCCCATGCCACCGCCGGGCTCTATGACGGTCGCGGCTTTGCCTGGCCTCCAGCGTCGCCGCCGGACTCGCTCGCCACCATGGCCTACCCGGGAGACAACAGTTTCAACAGCAACAGCGGCAGCAACAGCGGCGGCAGCAGCAGCAGCAGCATCCCCTACGAGCACATCTTCTCGTCCGCATCGGCACCAGCTCTAGGGGATCTCGGCTGCTTTGCCTCGTCCGTGTCGACGGGCAGCAGCTTTGATCCGTGTCTGCAGTCTGTGCAGCCTGTGCAGCCTGTGCAGTCGGTTGGCATCGACCCTTCTCTCCAGCCGCCGGCGCCCGGTCTGGATCTCTATGCCGTCTCGCTCCTGGACCAGCCGCAATATCAAGTTCAGGATGGGCCATTACTACAGCCCGTCAACCAGCCAGTTCACCAGCCGCAGCAGCAAATACTTGGACCACCACCACCGCCACCACAGCAGCAGCAGAAGCAGCTGCAGCTCCAGAAGCTGCAGCAGGCCACGTCGGGCCAGCAGCAGAGGTACCTGGCCGTCCTGCACCGGTCCAGCCCGCCCCGACAGGAACAGGCACGCAGCCATCCGCTGGAGCTGGTCCAGAGAGCCACCAGCCACTACCCGGCGCCGGCCTGTCCACCGGCCATGTCCTCGCACCCCGACCACTCCATGTTCCCGTCCTACACATTTCTCACGCCCAACTTTGTGGCCGAGCAGTCGCACCAACGACGGCTGCGCCGCAGCCGCACAGCAGCCCAGGCCCAGCAGCACCCAGCAGCATCACAAGCAGTGATGATGCCAACCTCATCGCCTCAACTACAACTACCTCGAACTCCTCAAACTCCTCAAACTCAAAACCCTCAAATTCAAAACTCTCAAAACACCCACACCTCACACATACAACAGCCGAGCTTTGCCGGCCAGTCACGGAAACGCCAAAGAAGCTCCCCCGTGCGCGCCTCCAAGAGAGCACGGACCGTCCAAGAATCACCATCACAATCGCAATGGACAGCCCCGGCCCCTACCCCGTCCGCAAGCCAGCTGCTGCCCCTCAGCACAGCGCCCATGGAGTTGGAGAGTGTTCAGCTGCAACAGCCCGCCCTACCACATCCATCCATCAGCTACCTTCCCCTGCTCGGGCCCGCCACGCCGACACTGGGCCGAAGCGATGCCGCCAAGGGCAAGAGCGTAGCCTCGAGTGACCTGTCGTCGGTCTGGTCACCTCCGACGTTCCGTGACGCCGCGGAAGTAGACGCGCAACCAGCAAGCGTAAACCTCCAACTCCAACAAGACGCCGTGCACCACCAGCCCAGCAGCATCATCTTCAGCTCGCCGGTCGTCGAGGAAACCAGGCCGGCCATCAGCTCGGTCTATGTCTTGCTGCCATACGGCCATGAGGCACCCGTCGTCAAGCTGCTCAACCAAGCAACGTTTTCCGGCGTCATCCGCGGTCTGCTGACAATGGCCAGCGCGCAACAGGCCCGAGGGCTGGCCGAAGACGACATGCCCGCATGGCAGCGCAACTTTGTGCAGAAACGGACGGTCCTCCTCCACCAGGGCATGCCGAGTTTCCCAGCACAGCAGTCGTTCTCCTCCTCCTATCCAACATCCTTCAACACCAGTTCCAGCTTTTCATCCACCTCCAGTTATCCCTCAAACCAGCTGCCAGACACACGGCTCCTCATGGCCTGCGTCAACATGTTTTCCGTCCACATCATGGGCGTCTACCCCATCATCCCCCGCTCGCGCCTGCGCAATGTCGTGGGGCGGTTTCTTGAACGGTACGGGAGCGCATCGTCCCCTGGCAGCACCAGCACCAGCACCAGCACCAGCGCGGCACAGCTCAGCTTGGTCATTGACCTTTTTATTCTTGCACTCGGCAGTCTCTGCTGGGCCAAGCTGGACGGGACCGCTTTCGAGCCCGGGCCGGGCTTCTTTTACGAGGCCCAGGCCATCCTCGCCGCTCTCACCACCCGGCAGTCCCACACCGTCGGTGGTAAGGGCAAGGGCCGCGCCGATGCAAGTACGGGCACGGGCCTGGCGGAAGAATCCGTTGCCGGCTTCCCCGGCCTGCCCCCAAGCCTGGATCTGGCCCGCGCCTACCTCTTGGCGGCCATGTTTTGCGGGCAGATGGCTTGGCTCCCCGAGGCCACGCAGTACATTGAGGAGGCCAACGTGATCATCCGCTTCCTCATCTTCCAGCCGTCCATGGTCCCGGGCTTTGGCGCCGTGTCGCTGGTCGAGCAGAACCAGCGCCCGCACGTGCTGACTGTCCGCGAACGCCAGCTGGCCGTCGTCTACTGGACGTGCGTGCAGTTGGAGCTGTGAGTTTTTTTTTTTTTCTTTAATTCCTTTTGTTTTCGTTTTTTTTTTCCGTTCTAGCACTAACCTTTAGTGCAATTAAATCCGAAATGGGCCAGACACCGTCCGGGCTGATCCGCTACCAGTCGCTGGTCCCCGTGCCCGAGTCGGATGTGTTTTGGCCACCAGCCAGCGAGGCCGGGGTCAATGATTGGGACGGCCACGACGGCCATGGCGGCCACGACGGCGGCAGCAGCGGCCTCGACCTCGACCTCGACCTGGGCAATCTGTCGGCCATCACGACGCAGGTGCAGCTCTGGCGAAGCCTCAACACCATCTATGAGGAAGAGTACATCTGGCAGCGGCCGGCAGGGGTGGTCAAGGAGGCCGTCGCGCGGATGAAGCAGCAGTATGAGCAGAGCACGGCCCTGCAGCCGTCGTCGTCGTCACCGTCATCCCCGCCGTCGTCGCCGTCGTTGCCGCCGTTGCCGCCGTTGTCACTGTCGCCGCTTTCGCCGGACAAGAGCCTGGTCGCCGCGCGCGCACGGGCGCTGTACTGCGAGGGCCGCTCGTACGGCGTGCTCCGGTGCCTGCAGGCGCACCGCCAGGTTGCCGTGGCGGACATGGCCGAGGTGATGCTGTGTCTGATTGACACGATCCACGCTTACCACGATCTGGCCCACGACAACCGGATCCTGCCGAGCAGTTTTGGGGTAGCGATGGTGTGAGTTTTTTTTTAAAAAAAAAAATAAAAAATAAAAAATAAAAAGAGAGAATAAAAAATAACACTAACAACCAGTCAATGCCGCTACTTGCTGCTGCTCTTTGCGGCCTCGCGCTCGCTCGCCGCCGCGGCCGCCGTCGTCTGCGATGACCTGATCTCGGAGCTGGTCACAGGCACGCTGGCCTCGTTCCAGATGACGGCCGGGCCGCCGGGCGTCATGGAGGCGGCCCGGCGCGTGCTGCGCGGCATGCAGGCAGTGCTCCAGCCTCAGCAGCAGCAGCCGCTCCAGCAGCCCCAACAGCCCCAACAGCACCAACAACCGCCTCAACAGCCCCAGCCGCCCCAGCAGCCGCCCCCCGAACTCTCCCTCTACTGCCCGCCCTTTTCCACGCGCCCCGACATCCTGCCTGCCGTGCCGACGGCCACCACCGTGTTGTCGTCGTCGTCCTTCTTCTCGTTCCGCGCCCCCAACACGCCCCAGCAGTGCGTGCCGTCGTCGTCGGCCTACGACTCGCCGTTTGTTGCGTCGCCCGACTCGCCCGCCACATCGTGCTCGCCGTCGCCCAGCTGCGCCACGTTTGCGCCTGCGCGGCGGCTGTTTGGCGCGTTCCACCCCGACGCGTCTGTCCTGTCGGCCGACTCGGGGTACGTGTCGCAGCCGTCGTCGTTTCCGGCGCCGAGCGTGAGCATGAGCGTGCGGCCTGCAGCGCCTGTGTGTGACATGGCCGCCTTTGCGCATCACATTGGGCTTCTTGGTTGATTTTTTTTCTTTCTTTCTTCTTGTTCTCTTCTCTTCTTTTTCTTCTTTTTTTACTTCTTCTCTTTCATGTTTCTTTCACTTATTTCTCTCCTTTCTTCTTTTTTATTCTCTTCTCATTCTTTCGTTATCCTCTTTTATTCTGCTTCCACCCCTTCTCTCATTCTTATCGCTTTCACCCTTCTTTCCCCCTTCTTTCCATATTATCTTTTTCGCATCTTTGATTCATGATTTCCCCATCCCCACGCATCGACCTCACCTTTCCTTGCCACTCTCTTTTCAGACCTTTATGTCCCTGCGATCACTCGCGAATTGTCCAGCCCAACGTAAAGCACGAGCCGTTGGTCTCTTGTCTTCCCTTCTTGTATATACTTTTGATTCTTTATATTATTTGCCATGTACCCGTTCTTCATACTTTCGCAACCACTCTACATACACAAGAGAACTGCCGTGCTACATCCTCACCGGTGAACAGCCACAGTAGGACATGTCCAAACAACTACTCGTACTCCGTACGTCGTAAATTGCCGGCACGCCAAGCATATGAGTCCGAATGCTCGCACGCATCTTTCAGATGCTGCCTCGGCATGAGTCCCCGCGCCTGGGGGGGAGGAGAATCCCGGGATCTGTCGTTCTTCTCTCCTCCTCCTGGCGCGTTTGTTATGATTACTCCGACTGATACGAGGCCGGCTGATTTCCCAGACCCAGGCCAATTGGACGCTCGTCAGCCCCCCCTGACCCGCAGGAGTGATTGGCCTCCCGGGGACGGGCTGGATGGATGGAGTTTGGGGGGGGGAGAGAGAGAGAAGGGGGTCGCGCGCGCGCGCATACGATAGCGTGTGTCTGCGACCGGGGTGTGCGGCCCATCATGGGCGTCGCGTCGGAGCGTCTGGGCTACGGAGTAGGCAGAGGCACGGTACGTTGTTGTGGCAACCTTCCAGAGAGAGAGAAAGAGAGAGAAAAAAGAAGGCTAGACCAGCCATCGGACAAGACCAACGAAATGAGAGGCACCACTCTTGACGCTTGGCGATGTGGGACGCCGGGCAGGGGGTGTGGTAGGGTGTGTGATGAGGGAGAGTGAGGGAGATGTGAGGACGGAGAGAACTCGCTACTCGCACTCGTACTCCGTATGTGCATGAGCTTGTAGCGGTATGGTACTGCTTGCATACAAGATGGGAGCCGATCTACTTGCAAAGGAGAAAGAGAAAGAGAAGAAGGGGGGCGGGTGTGCATGCACCATGGAGCTGAAGTGGTCCAATGGCAGAGCTCCACGATCCATCGGGCGGGTTTTGGTCTGAGAAAGGGGCGTGCAGCTGGGCCGACCAAAAAGGTCTTTTCTTTTTTTTTGTTTTTATGGTTTTCACGAGCTGCAGATCGTAGCGGCCGATGCGTCTTCACCCATGGCAACGCGTCGAAAGGAGAGAGGAAGACCTGGAAAGAAAAGGAGAAAAGAGACTGAACCCGTGCCCGGAGGCTCAGAAGACGTACGGAATACGAAGCTACGGAGCAAGTGCGGAGAACAGAGAAAGCCTCATCCCAAAGACCAAAGGCCAAGGGACAAGCAGGCAGAGAAACAGCACCGTCATCAGCGACTCGTACGGAGTACTCGTACGCAAGTGCGTCAGCGCGTCTGCGTGATGATGGAGGCGATCGGAGATGGGGGAGAGGAGCCCTGCAAAGCAAGGAATCTGCGCGGGCATCCACACCATACGAGTAAGCTTCGCTGTACTGTCTTGGCACTGTATATACACGGTGCAATATCGCGTCCTGTCGTCTCTCTCTCTTGTTTCTCTTCTTTTTGTGAGTACGAGTAATTACATATTACGACAATTTTATTTTTGGGTTTGATTATCCCCTATTTTTATTTGAGCTCTTTTCTTACGAGTACTCCTCCCGACTTCTTCTTTTTTTCAGCTCGCCTTGTGCAGCCAGCCCGCCCCAACCTCCTCCTTCTCCTCCTCCCCCCCCCCCCGGTCCTCGATCAGACCCTGCTCGATCCTCGACAGTTGAATGGACCGCTGGCCGGCTAGGCCGGCCATGTTTTGTCTTTGATATTAGCCTTTCTTTCTTTTTTTGTTTTTCTTTTCTGATTTGATTTGATTTGATTTGATTTGATGTACGGAGTACGGAGTACTCGTAATTGCATCATGCATGAGCCCATCACAAATCAAGGAGGCCGGGGAGCGAGGTGCTCCGTAGTGCTTATGATAGCCAGGCAGGCAGAAAAAAAGACACGTCGTGGGACAGCGGCCAATGGCACGGCCGCATTGCTCTCCAATGTTGATCTCTCTTTTCTCTTTTTTTGGCTTATCCCGCGTGCATCGTTTTCTTGCTTTTTCGCTGCCTATTCTTCTGTCTGCAGCCTGCCGCCTCTTTTTTCTGATGATACTCCGTACGTTGTAGAGCTTGGTCAGATCATGCACAAGTGCAACTCCTACGCCTACTCCTACTCGTAATACCGACACAGTCCTCGTGCACAGTAGCCACTTTCCTGCCTCCTTCAATTGCAGCCCAACCAGCCTTCGCCTTCCTCTGCAAGCGGTGAGCTCTGGCCGATGCAGTCTTTTACTCGTGTGCTCATGCGTCGCACGGCTGTATTACGAGTACAGCTTGTTTGTTCATTACGTCGTACACAACAACAAACACACATTTTGCCCGCTTCCTCCTGTCTCCTTGCATTGTGTGGTGACGAGCTACGAGCGACTCGTACGAATACGCTCCCGTCACAGTGATAGCACATGTCATGGACACTGTTTCGAAACAGTCTCCGACCCCCGTACTCCGTACGTCTCTTCTAGAATAGGGAATAGGGGGCAACAAAAAGGAAAAGCGGCTGGCGGATACGATAGCTGAGAACCGATACTTGGAAACACTGGGTCCCCCGCTAGTCCTGACTCGGGACTTTGTAAACAAAAACAATCAACAGAGACCAACAAAGACCAGCAGAGACCAGCAGAGACCACTTCCCAACACGAGCAAAGGGGGTGTGTGTGTGAAGAGGAGGGTGTGCGCAAGACACCAGCCAGCCCCAGCCAGCGGCCCTCACTTCAATTACCGCTGGGGCTCGATGGTGGAAGACGTGCAGGAGACGTGCAGGTGCGCAGTGGAGGAGGTCCAAGTTGCCACAGGTCCCCACTCCAATGTAAACAAGACAAGAGGAAAAGGTCCTGCAGTGGGTGGTTTCGGGCGTTTTTTTTTTTTTTTTTTTACTCAGTACTCCGTAGTTCACTCTGGGGCTGGCGATGGCGATGGCCCGAGGCGAGCAATGGTCACATCATCCTGGGCCTCGCAGAAGAGAGACAGACACATGGGATAGGCTGGTTGCCGTGCAGCTCGTACCTGCTAGCTCTGCTGCACCCTTGCATCATTATTAGTTCTTTTCTTTTCGAATTATGATACCCCGTAGAAAGAAATGGCTGGGCCGCTTGTGAGCTGTTTCCTTTTGGCCACCACCACTACCACCACTACCACCACCACAGCTCGACGACAAACACACACTACGAGTTACTCCGAACTCGTTGCCCGTACGCGCACGCCCCCCCTTTTCCCTGTCCGTCCTCCTGCTCCCTGCTCCCTGCTCCTCCCACCCCGGCCCCCCGTCACCCCTGCCAGCCACTCGCCCAGACAACCAGCAACAAACAAACGTAATCCCGTCTGGCCGAATTTCCTATTTCTTGAGACTCCTTCCCCTATTTCAACTCCTGGCATTCTCTCTCTTCTTTTTTTCTTTCTCTCTCTCCTCATTCCATCTTCAACTCGTTCTCGCAACCCCCCCAACCAACTCTTCCATCCCACTCTCAGTTAGCTCCGGCTACGCATAACTCTTTCTCCCTTTCCTTTGAAGAAAGAGCATTAGTAGGAAAAAAAGTCCTCGACTTTTTTTTCCTTCCTTCTGCTCATCAAAGGTCGTCACCCTGGATTTTGAAGCCAGAGTCCCCGTTCCCTTTAGCATTTTCCCGTCTTCCTACAAGGAGGACAAGAAGCCCGCCGAGGTTATCACCGAGACACACCACGAGTTTAGCGTCCAGCTTCCTCACCACCACGAACGGCCCGGACGGGAAGAATACTCTTCTGACGTTGTCCACGAGTCCAACAACACCAGCTACCCTTACCGGGAAGAAGAGGTCCGCATCACTCGTGAAGAGGAACGCTTCCGTCCTGGTGTCCGCCGGTAAGTTGATGAAATATGAATAACTTGGGGGTGACGTTGAGCACAGCCTCGTCTCTGGATCGCGGCTGCCATTTCTGAAAGCCTTTCATCTGAAATGCTTTCGGAACGGCCCGTCATTCCAGTGCAGGCAGGCGCTGTCTTTTTGCAGGCAGCCATGGTCAGTCGTGCCTTCCCAGGGAGGATACCACGTGCTCCACCGTTACCCCTGAATTTCACGTTCTCCAATTCTCCCTAGATATATAAACCTCTTTCCCGCGCCCATAGACTAACAACCCAACTCAGCCCTCACAGCTTTTCTGAGACTACTGTAGAGATCGACTCTCGCCGTACCTCCCACGACTCTGCCATCGACGTTGCCGAGCGCGAATACCGCACCCGCTTCAAGCCCCACCACGAGGAGTCCCGTCCCCTCGTCCCTACCGTTGACGTCGGCCGCTTTCCCGAGCAGCCCAAGCAGTCGTTCTCCCAGGAGATCACTACCGTAGACGCTTCGTTCAGCCGTCCCCAGGGCAGCACCTTTTCCCGCAAGTCCACCAAGATCGTCGACGAGATCCCCGAGCCTACCGCTCCCGCCAAATCGAACAAGATGGGTTACTACGATGAGGATGGTGAGTTTCCCTTGATTTATTACCCAGCACTTTTTTTTTTCTTCTTTTTCCTTCTGTTTGCCAAGGTGTCTCGAAGTCGAGGTTAAGAGATTCAATGTTTGGTGCCATTTTCCTTTGTTTACGCGACTTGCGCTAGCGGCGCGGTTGTAAACAATGGCCACAAAGTAGACAAACTCCAAATATTTGACTCTCGGTACACTTGGCTTCGTGGTTACCGGCTCGCGCAAAGTTGCATAGCGATGACGGTTCACGACTAAACTTTTCCTTTTTCCTTTCTTTTTTTTTTTCCCAATGCCATATCAGGCCATTACCACTCTTTCCGCCATGGATTGCACCAGTTGGCTGACCGCGTTTTGCACCACCACCATTCAGACCGTCAGGGCACTGAGGTCGTTGAGTTCCGCGAGACGCGCTCCAGCAGCCCGTCGCGCGCCAGCCGCCGCTCCGGCGAGCAGCCCGAGGCGCCCCCCAACACGGTCACCATCCCGTGCCACCACATCCGCATCGGCGACATCCTGATCCTGCAGGGCCGCCCCTGCCAGGTGATCCGCATCTCCACGTCGGCTGCCACCGGCCAGCACCGCTACCTCGGTGTCGACCTGTTCACCAAGAAGCTGCACGAGGAGTCGTCCTTTGTGTCGAGCCCCTCGCCGAGCGTCGTCGTCCAGACCATGCTGGGCCCCGTCTTCAAGCAGTACCGCGTCCTGGACCTGCAGAACGGCGAGGTCGTTGCCATGACCGAGACCGGCGATGTCAAGCAGGGCCTGCCCGTCATTGACCAGTCCAACCTGTGGGCCCGTCTGAACCGCGCCTTTGAGTCTGGTCGCGGCTCTGTCCGTGTCCTTGTCGTCAACGACCACGGCCGCGAGCTCGCTGTCGACATGAAGGTCGTCCACGGCGCCAGCCTGTAAAAAGGTTTCATCCTAATTTGTGGTTGGGAAATATTGGATAGGGTGTCTTTGGGGGTGACTGTTTTGGGAGCCTTCTAAGGATGCGCTGTTCTATTTTTCTGGCTGTTTGATGTTCCTTTTTTTGTCGCCAACTTTTTTTTGCTTTTACCTGTCGTTGATTTATAAAGCATTTTTTACCTCGTTTTGTCTTTTTGAGTCTCTGTGCGCGGTTGAATATGCAGTACGGCTCTTCGGGTCGTGCTCGTAGGCAGTTGTCGTTTTTTGGATGGACAGATCTTGGATAGTTCAGATATACGTAATTTAGTTTCTTCTCAATCTTGTCTCGTTGTGAAGCAATGTGTTCGATGTCGGTTGTGTGGTTGTTCGTGTGGTTGTTCAAGCTAGATTTTATCGCGTCGTGGTGCGTTGCTATCGCCGTCATAACTTGTGATTTTGCTCTCCTGTGTGAAGTGTGCTGTTTGTTTGGATGTTTACTTGCTCCTGATCGAATGCCGTGATGCTTGTATTGTATGTGATTGTCGTGGATGCATCCGCGGTTGTCGTGCTTCAAATGTATCGTACTTTCGAATTAGTGTGAAGTCGACGGTAAATGGTTATTTTGATTTTATTTTGTTCTTCATTATTCTGTTTAGTTTTATTTGTTTTATTTGTTTTTCATCGTTTCGTTTTATTTATTAGTTGTTTTCAGACAATATATTTTGTATCATCATGGCAAAATGTTGGATGAAATCATTGTTTGATCCTATATGATGTTATTCGAGATTTATATTTCAAATATTTATTTTTCTTTTAAAAAGGCATAATAAAATCCAGTATATTTTTTTAACAAAAAAAATGCTCGAACCATCACAGTAAAAAGCCACGCTGCCCAACTGTCATCAACGAGCAATGCTGCAACCACTTTACCAAAGTGCATCAAATCGTGCCCAGCCTACTCGCACGAGGCCGCAACGCACAGCGCCACGCGGCCCAAGAAACTACGCGACAAGGACAGGTCTCTGGCGTACGCTGTAGGCGGCTGGTCCCTAGAGCTGGCTGGGAACCCTGCGCCACTGGCAGAGAGGCTGGTAGAGGCGGGAAACTCATCTCACAGGCCCTTGCATCAGCCAGGAGGTGGGACCTGGCGAGATCAGCTCTGTCCTGCGTAAGACGGCGACAAGCATTCGTGAGAGTGAGTCGAATGTCACACGGCATCGAAACACGAGCGCGTTTAATTTCGAGGGCCACGGTGGCTGGCCATTTAGTACAGAAGAAGCCTGTTGTAGCATGGAACCACAGAGCCTCGAGCAGCCGCAGGTGACGACTCGTGCTGGTGTCGCGAGCCCATTGCTAGAAAGCCTGAGCCTGCCCAAGCCTGCCCAAGCCTGTCCCTGCCAGTTCGTGTCACGCGCTGAAACGGGAAACAGACTGGCAATGAATGGGTCGACCAAAGGCTGGGCCATATTACTCCTCCGTACTCCCGTACAGACCCAGACAATTCAGGTCCCTGGATACTGGAAAAAATATCGGTGAAACTGCTCCTTATTAATCCATGTCATTCGTGTAGGGAGTAGGGAGTACGAGTACGGAGCACGCAGCAGGGTAGGGATGCAGCATCAAATCAAACAGGCGGGAGCGGGAGCTCGCGCGAGGCCCAGTCCCCATTCCAACTAAAATCCAGCAAAATGCACTCCGTATGGCCAAAAAGGGTGAAATGACAAGAAATTGCCCAAAAGGGTGAAATGACAAGAAATCGATTGTCATCACGAACATGAGATGTTGCACGAGCGTCGCGCTTTCCCGCTGTGGTGGCTCGATATTCCTGCCTGTTGTGGCCGAAACAGTGAATATGAATACAAGAAAAGCTAAAATAAACACGTAGGGAAGCCGCGTCCCGGAACAGAAAGTGCGACCTGCGCGAAGCTGGGATGCGCACCGCGTTGAGTAGGTGCAACGTCGCGCACCTTCCCTTGCAGGCCTTGCAGGCCTGGCAGAAGCGGCATTGCCTGGTCGCGCCTGCCGCACGCGAATTGCAGCTCCCCCCTACGAGTATGCATTTGGGCATCGCTAATTGTACAAGTCTTCATTTCTTTTCTTCCGTACTCTGCAAACTGCATCGTCTGCCGTTTGCATCCCTCTTTTGCTTTTGCTCGTACAGTCAAATTCGTTTAGGTGAGACATTGGAGACACTTGTCCGCTTGCATATGCAGCAGACGCAGTCCCAAGTGTCTGTCCCGCAGATCGCAGACCCGCGTCGCTGACCCGCGTCGCATTCCAGTTGTCTCATTTCTCAAAATCAATTTCTCAAAATCACAATCTCCAATTTCGCCTTCAATTTCTCGGCAGCTCTGCCATCCCCTGACAACATTTTCCCATCGAATCCCCTTGTCGAGAGAGGTTCAACATCATCTGCTGTTTCCTTCAAACTCCCCATCGATTGCACTTTCCCAGCGCTCGCGCCGTTGACATCGTCGTCTTGAACTGCCTGTCCCCCCTGCATCCCTGCGATCGACGACTAGTCGCGTCCCTCTTGTCTGACCGAAGAACACCGACACCGGCACAGCGCTCTCTGAAGTCCGAGACACGACGATACTAGACCTCAGCACACCTGTGCTGGCACATGCGGCCGCCGACAGCCTCCCCCATAGATTACGAGACCCAGCCACGGCCTTTTCAACCCACGGCCACTGGCACTGCAAAGCCATGCTGGCACGGATAGCGACAGACGCCCCCGTCCGACCCAGTCAGCACTTGCCAACAGCGACGCCAGCAGTTTCCGTGCACCCGGCGCGCGGATAGTTGGTGGAGGAGGAAGAAATAGACGAAGAGAAGAAGACGAAGAGAAGAAGAAGGAGAGAAGAACAAAGATAGAAGAACGGACATAGAAGACGAAAGAAGCAGACAGCGCGCACGCCGGAACCAGCCCAACCCAGTTCCCCGGTGTCCCAGCCACCCGGACAGCGTCACCAGCACCTGGACACCTCCCTCCATGGCCACGGGTCAGAAAGCTCCGACAACACGAGACTGAAAATCAACTCCTTTTTTTTTTCCTGACCTGCAAATCTGAACAGCAGTACCCTTCATTCTGCTCATCCTGCCCATCCTGGCTGCAGAGACGGCCTCCCAACATCACAGACTGCCAGCGCATTCGCCGTTGCGGCCCAGCGACCTTGCTCACCTCGTGGCGCAAACCGCCTCTCTTCAAACACAAAACCGCTGCGGCTGCAAACCTATCGCGAGCTGGAAATCCCTCTCCACCCACACTCGCTGCTCCCAGACACCCCCAGCTCGATTGATTTCTTTCAGACCCCTGTAAGCCATTTTTTCCTTTTTCTTTTTTTGGGCGTGTCTGCCCCCCGCCACCTCTTCCCAGCCTCCCCAATTTGTTTTTTTTTTTTTTTGCTAATGACGCCAGTAGTACTCGTACCTCTCTACTCGCCCGTCTGCTTGGCTTTCTCGACTGCCTCGACTGCCTCGACCACACTTGACCTTGCTTAGCCTTGCTCAGTCAGGGTTGCCTCCGACTTTGAACCCGCTTGACATCGACCTCGAAGTCCACTGCCCCTACTCGCCTCTGCTTCTTGGTTTCTCATCTCATCGCATCCCCTTTCCTTTGTTTGGCAGTCCTCGCATTCCAAGCATCCTCGTACCCTCCGCTTTGTTCTTGTCGCCCACTTGGTTCGTTTTGGTCTCAACCGCCGACTAGCTTGTTCTTCGCCGACAGTGAGTACATACGCATTCCTTGCATTTGCGCCGGACCCTCGCTGTTGGGACCGGCGATTTTCCCGCACATCGTCTGTCTTGCATTCTGCGTCCTGCGTCCTGCATTCTCGACCTGCATTCGGTCGCACGTTTCGCCACTCCATTCTCCCCGAGAACACATCCGCATGCAACACAGCAGCAGGACGCAGCAGCAGCAGTAGCAGCAGCAGCAGACTTCTGCATATGCAACACTCGTGTGCATTCTTCTCGTCTCTGGCTCACGGGCCAGAGTCTCTGCTTCATCAGCGGCGTTTCTAACTGTCCTCAGAAACTTTGTCCAGCTCGTATCGCTTTGCGACTGTAACGTCTCTCGGCCTTGATCTCACTCGACCGTCTTATCAGCACTCCGATTCTGTCCAGTTCTTGACCTCTTTTTTTTATTTCTTGTCATCCGGCCATTGAGGTTTTTTTTTTTTCGCTTGATTCTTCTCAAACCCCGGGACATCCCCCCCAAAAGGCGCCGTAGCACTCACTGCGGCCTCTTGCCACCTTGTCCGGCCACGCATCGGACACCTTGTCTGGTGCTGGGCTGCACAAACCAGACACGCTGGGCGACTCCGCCCCCGTTCCCTTTCACGACCGTTACGACCGTTACGACCAAAATCCCACGCCGCCTAGCTCGCTCCATCAGCGCCGGCTGTCATCTCAGCGAACAGCCACACCCAAGGCCAGATCCGTCATTTCTGCCACTGCCGAACAGCGCGTATCTTCTCCCGGCTCACATCGTTCGCTGCGTCGCACTTCCCAGTCTTTGAACAGTCCAGCCCGGAGCAGAGCAAACAAATCGCTGCCATTGCTGCCACATCCCGCCCCACCGTCGCACCCGTCGACGCCCACTGCTAGCCGCCAACCACGCCAGCCGAGCACGCCAAGGCTTGTTCATCTTGCGGCTGTCTCAGCCGGCATCAGCCACCGTCTCGGTAGCGCTAGTGCAGGGCCTGCTGACAGACCAGGCGTGCGCGAGAGCCCGGCGGATTCGTCTTCGCAGGATCTGAGCGACGACCAGGAAGACGAGGACGACGAAGACGAGGACGACGACGACCGTCACCACCACCACCAGGGTGACGACTCCCCGAAGCGCACAGGTGCTTCCGAGGGCAGACCCCCTGCCGTTTGGGATCGAACCGAAATCCACCCGGCGGTCCGCATATCGAAGCGAACGCACAACGCGATTCTGTTTGCCGTTGAAGCCCTCACGCATCCGTACAAGCTGTGTGCCGATCCCGAGGAAGAAAACGCAAAGATGGCAGACCTCTTTGACAACAACGGGGCAAATGCCAATGGCATCATGCCAACCTCGCCGCCACCACCAATCTCTGTCCCAGCACCAACAAGCTCACCCCGGGCCGGCATTCGTGGTCCTCGGGTGATTATGAAGGAGCGGCAAGAGAGGGAGGCGCGGCGGGTTGAGCAGGAACGGATGGAAAAAGCACAGGCCGAGCAGGATGCCCGTATTTTGGCGGAGAGGAGGGCGGCCGAGCGAGAGCGTGCCACCATTGCGGCGGCGGCGGCTGCAGCCTCTGCAACAAATCCTTCGGCGGCCAATGTGCCAATTGACATTACGATGCAGAGACGACAACAGCGAGCCGAGCGCACGGCAGCAGCGGCGTCCGCGGGCCAGGCGATGCCGCAGCAAATCCCGCCGCAGCCACAGCAGCCCCCACCACAACAACCGATACCATCACAACCACAGCAGACACCACAGCAACGACATGCGCGGCTACCACAGGGCGCACCACAACCAGCGGCGAGCCAAGCACCTGCATACTCTGTGCCACCCCAAGCAAGTGACGCACAAGCAGGCGTAGGCGCAGGCGCAGACGCGCGAACAGGTGGTGGCGGTGGAGGAGGAGGAGGTGGTGGTGCTCAGGCCCCGACGGGGCAAGCCGGCGAGCTGAGATTGAGCAGCGGAAGCCGGCCAAGGAACTCATTTCCGCACGCGTTCGAGCGGTGGGAGGCGCTGTCGGCTCACTGGGAGGGCCTGACGAGCTTCTGGATCCGGCAGCTGCAGCAGCGAACGGAGGAGATTGACCAGGACCCGTTGTCGCGGCAGCTTGCGCGGCAGGTGACGGACCTGTCGGCGGCGGGGGCGAACCTGTTCCACGCGGTGGTGGAGCTGCAGCGGCTGCGGGCCAGCTCGGAGCGCAAGTTCCAGCGATGGTTCTTTGAGATGCGCAGCGACATGGAGCGCAACACGGAGGTGCAGGCGATGCTGGAGGCCAAGATTCAGGAGGAGCGGCGGGGGCGCGAGCAGGCGATCCAGGACGCGCTGGCCAACGAGCGGTCGAATTCGCGGGTGCAGAAGCAGCTGGCGGAGATGCGCAAGGAGCTGGCGATTTCCAAGGACGAGGCGCGGCGCGCGTGGGAGGAGCTGGGCCGGCGCGAGCAGGAAGAGCGGGACCGGCACGTGTCGCTGCAAGCGGGCCTGCCGACCATTGTGGGTGGCGTGCAGGTGGTGCCTATGACGCAAGGGCTGCCGGTGCGGCCAAGAGCAGGCAGCACGACCAGCCAGCAGCAGGCGCAGGCGCAGGCGCCCCCGAGGCAGCAGCAGCAAGCGCCACCGGCCCCACAACAACAAGCGCAGCAGGTGCCCCAACAGGTACCCCAACAGCAGCACCAACCGCAGCAGCACCAACAGCAGCACCAGGAGCACCACTCGGCGCTAGAGCAGCAGCACTACCACCAACAGGCGCCGCCAACGTCGACCCAGCCGCAGTACACGCAGGCGCCAACGACGACCGCGGGGCCCAGCGCTGCACAGGCGGCGACGGACGCTGCGGCATTGAAGCAGCAGCAGCTGCAACAGCAGGGCGCGGACGAGGCCTACGAGCAGGAATACGGCACGCCGTCGACGCTGTCGGCGCCCGGATCGACGTACCCGCCCTCGGCGTCGCAGCAGCAGTACCAGACGAGCACGCCGTCAGCCGCCGACTACTCGGGCCAGGGCTTTGCGGCACCGTGGGAGACGGTGCCGCGCCACCAGCACCCGACGCGGCTGAGCGATGTGATTGAGGAGGACGAGCGCAGCCGCACGTCTGCCAGCCAACTCAGCCGCGTCGACCGGCCATGATTTTTTTTTCTTTTACTTATTACCTAACTCGTCTCATTTGCATTTTACATATTTTGTTTTCTGTCAGCATATGGTATTGCATAGCATTTGGCGCTCCAAGGGTCCTGGAGGGATGTGGCCCTGATCTGCGTCTGCTGCCAGCACAGGACAGTCGAACACAAACTGGTCCACACTCGAAAATGCTGTCGTCGGTTGGGCGACGCTTATACAGCCTGCATGGTTTTTGTTTTTTCTGTTCTTATCTGTTTGGCATTTTTTTCTTCTTTTCTTTTCTTGCGTTTCTGTTGTCTCTGCTTTGTCACTTGTCTCTGGTCTGTTGTCGTTTTTTTCACTTAATCTTGCTTAATCCCCCTTGTCGTTTCTTTTATTTATTTGGTGATGAACATACTGTCTTCCTGCTCTCCGATTGTTCTCTGCTTAATGGACGGTCTGGCGATTGTTTATATATATCTTATTGAGGAGCATGGCCAGGACTAATTATCTGTCTTTCTCTATGAAGCTGAGATGCCTTTCACCAGCTGTTGTCCGTGTGCGCCTTTGCCTGCTTACATTGTGTCTCTCTGCTGTCTCGTATATGCTATTGATGGCTTATGTTCACGTGCCTGTGTCTGCAAAAAAGTTGTTGTTATCAAAGAGAGTGCTCTCGCCC
The DNA here is from genome assembly GCA_019925475.1 of Ophiostoma ips. NCBI lineage: Eukaryota > Fungi > Ascomycota > Sordariomycetes > Ophiostomatales > Ophiostomataceae > Ophiostoma > Ophiostoma ips. The sequence goes on from JADHKN010000105.1 coordinate 58,223, forward strand.
GTTAATAAACCTCTACAATCACCTCTTCCTTCACGTACGGCCATAGATACTGGAAAGCACGGGATCCCGTCCGCTCTCCCCTAGTTAAACCAGTAATCGGTGGATTAGTAGTTGGGTCGGTGACGACCAGCGAATACCCTCTGCTGTACGTTTTTTTTTGTACTTTTTTTGTTCTTTTTATTGGTGTTGTTTGTGTCTGGGAAAGTCGTGATAGTTGGCCCAAATAGGAAATAACTCGAGCAAAAATTGATTGCTTACATAATATCGACATGTTAGCTGGATGGTTTATTTTTGACATCAAAGCGCTTGCGTGCTACGACGATGACTGACGGGTATTCTACTTTGTACTCGTACGTCCGTCGTATGTGACACATGATTTATGACAGGTAAAAATAGCTCATGCACCGTTGGATCATGCGTGGCGAGCCATTCTGTGTTCCACTGCTGCTACTAATTATCAGCAAAAACAAGAAGAAGAAAAAAAAAAGAAAAAAAAATGAGATTCGAAAGTGCTTCTTGAAGAAGCGCATCAGGATTTGAGCCCGATGCGGGGGTCGAACCCGCAACCTTGAGATTAAGAGTCTCACGCTCTACCGATTGAGCTAACCGGGCGTTCGAGATCTCTTACTTGTTGTTTGGAGCCTCCGCCCAGGACGCGATAAGTGCGCCCGATCGTCGGTGCGATACGTATCAAATGCCTACGACGTACGGGAGTGCGAGTAGTCGCAGGGTCCACCCGAAGTGTACGGAGCACACAGTAGTGCATACGAGTACATGGGACAGGACCGGTGATAGCCTCGCTTATCTTTCCTCTCATCCTACTTCATAGTTACAGCCAAATTTATTATTCGTTTTTTTCGTCTTTTTTCTAGATTGCCCCCCCAATGGCCAGCATTCTTGCCTCGGCCGCCCATCGGTGCCTCGTTGTCCCGCGAGCTGCGGCGGCGGCAGCGGTATCGGCGGCTTCGGCTCGACAATCACCGCTGGCCTGCCGCAGCGCCGCCACGCGCTCAGGTCTGCTTGCCGGCAGCAGTGACCGGCGCGGCCCTGCACGTGCGGCCTGCTGCGCCGTGCGGCCTCTGTCGACGACGGCCTCGCCACGGAGAGGAGAGCAGCGCCGGCTGCAGAGCACCACGTCGACCGCCGCGCCGTCGGCCGCGCCGTCGGCCATCGCGCCCTTTGCCTTTGCCTTTGACATTGACGGCGTCCTGCTGCACGTCAACGAGCCCATCCCCGGCGCCGCCGCGGCCCTGCGCCACCTGCACCGGCTCAACATCCCCTTTATCCTGCTGACCAACGGCGGTGGACGCTACGAGGCCGACCGCGTGGCCGACCTGCAGCAGCGGCTCGGCCTCCTCGACGCGGACGACGCCAACTGCGGCGGACCTTTGCCCGTGCTGTCGACGGCCAACTTTGTGCAGTCGCACACGCCGTTCCAGGAGCTGCTCGACAACGCGGCCGGGCTGGACCGGGACTGCAAGGGGGCGGCAGCGGACCAGTCCCAGCCCGGTCTGCGGGACCAGACGATCCTGGTGACGGGGTCGGACGCGGCGCGCATCCGCACCATTGCCGAACGGTACGGCTTCACGAGCGTCGTGACGCCGGCCGACATTCTGACCGCGTACCCGGCCATCTACCCCTTTGACCCGCTGCTCAAGTTGGTCTATGCCGAGACGGCGCGGCCGCTGCCGAAGCCGCTGCTGCTGGAGGGCGGCAAGCTGGCGGGGTCGGCGCCCTTTTCCGAGGACAGCTTGGACGCGTCCAAATACTTGCGCATCGCGGCGGCGTTTGTCTTCAACGATCCGCGCGACTGGGCCGTCGACATCCAAATCTTGACGGACCTGCTGCAGGCGCGCCGCGGCTTCCTCGGCACCTTTGACCCGGCCAGCCTGTCGGCCGCCGGCACGCCGCCGCACGCCGGCGGCGGCGGCGCACGCCTCTTCTTCTCCAACTCGGACCTGCTGTGGGCCACGACCTACCACCTGCCGCGCTTCGGCCAGGGCGCGTTCGCGGCCGCCACCGCGGGCGTCTGGCAGCAGATGGTCTCCCCCGCACAGCCGCCGCTGCTGTCGCCCGCCAACGGCCGCGCGACGCTGCTCGGCAAGCCCCACGAGGCCACGTACCTCTACGCCGAGCGCACGCTGACGCGGTACCGCGCGGCGCTGCTCAAGGCGCACGGTCTTCTTGGCGATGATGATGCAAGCAGCGCCGCTGCCGCCGCCGCCGCCGTCAAACCCTTGCAGTCCGTGTACATGGTGGGCGACAACCCGGACAGCGACATTGCGGGCGCGAACCAGTTTGCCAGCACGCACGGCACGGACTGGTGCTCGGTTCTGGTGGAGACGGGCGTGTACGATGCGCGGCGCTACAACGGCGGCGGCAGCAGCAGCGAATTCCTGCGGCACAAGCCGCGGGCGATTGTGCACGACGTGGCAGCTGCGGTGCGCTGGGCGTTGAACCGGGAAGGCTGGCCGGCCGATTTTTGATTTTTTCTGCAGCAGCAAGCGTATTGAATGGGCATCATAGAGTTCACATCAATGTCCGGCGGGAGAGTGGATAGAGGCATAATATAGATAGCTCTTACTACGGCTAATAGCTGGCTCTTAAAACATAGGGGGAAAATAAAGCACTCTTTTTCATACAAGCCAAGGTAAAGGTCGCTGGTCAAAACGATACATGCCTTACGCCCCAAATACGTGCATATTTGAGCCCTTATTCAATGATGTCCTCCTCCTCCTCCTTCAACACCCCCGTCAAGGGACACGTACCGGGCTCTGCGTAACATAAAAAGTACTCCTTTTGGTCGGTGGTGTCTTCGTCCCAGGGACACAGCATCTTTTTCACCCCAGCGGCCACCAGGATCGCCACCTCCTCTTGAGACAGCGCCAAACGCACTGCCAGCAAATGGTAGTGCCCAATCCGGAACTGAGCTGCCACCTCGTCCGAGATCGTCATCGATCTCTCAATTAATCTTTCCGCGGCCCAGACGGCGTCTTGGAGGTCAAACCTTGCCTTCCGGGCGCCCTTCTCATCATCCTGACGCATGTGGGAACAATGCAGCTTGATGGCGATTGCGACGTCTAGGTCCAGCAGTGGCGTGCGATCACGGCCGTAGTGGATATAGGGTGCAATGTCCGTGTAGGACTTGTCCAGGACAACGGACTTGAGGAGGTCGATGGACATATCGACCTTCTTGCCCTTGAACACCAACGCCCCCTCGGTTGCACGGAATCCAGGCAGTGCGAGGATAGCCGCGTGTGCGGTTTGCGGGTCGTTTTTAGGTGACAACAATATATCGATGTCGGATGTGACGCGTTTGCTCCCTTCTAGCATACCGCAGGCCCCCCCCCACAAGGATGTAGTCTAAGTCGGGTAGCGTGCGCAGGGTGCGGATGCACGCCTGAATCGTTTTAACATACTCGTAGGCGCTAGTATCCATCGTGGGCGATTGTGAAAAGAAATTGTGAGACAGTGTAAAGAGAGGACTGGCGATGGCACGAGTAGAGTTGTGCTCGTAGAAGGAAGATAGAGAATGACGCAGTAGAAGGAGGTCCAGGAGTATTGTTTACTCATGTCTTTATACTGTTCATCTTATCATAAAGTGTCGTCCCCCATGACTACGGGTACAAGCACCTGTATGCCCCTCGCTCCTTCCTATCGTATGCCCCTCGCTCCTTCCTATCGTACAAATATACAGCAATTCGAAAAGAAACACTGATGATGATAGAGTTAGTATTACAGAGGAGGTAGTGCATCAAGTGGTACGAGTACTCGTACAGGAGGGCAAGAGGTAGTGTACTAATACGAGTACGAGTACCTAGGCTGCAACTGCGGGGTGATCGTGCTACGCCCCACCCTTTTAGTAGTGCTTACTCCGTACAGTCATGAAGTTTTGGAATTTTATTTATTATGTCTGAATGTTTAGAACAGTTATAATAAACAGCATTTCTAGCAATAGAGATTCTACCTACTTCAAAGTAATTAACAAAATCTCTCATTATAGCTTC